>BPTQ01000007.1:228204031-228677175 GCA_019973895.1 Chrysanthemum seticuspe | reverse complement strand
ACTAGATATATTATCTAGAGTGTACGGTGGATGGTCCTCGAACAAACTACAACCGAGGTCTTCCGAAAGGTAGAAGTGACACTTATACAAGTGTATAGTGAGCCTACAAGTCCGTTTTGGTGTTCCTATTACGCATCCTGAGTTCTATATTAGAGAGAAAGGTGTAACACACTTTGTCTCTCAGAAGTAACTTTCACAGGATTACTCTAAATAACTACTAGAGCACCGAGATCTGAGTTAAACACGTATAAACCTAGGACACGGCCTCTGATCCCTCTCCCAGAGGAAGAAGTTATAGTTGTTTGAGATTCTCTTTCAGCTATCTATTACAGCCAAGGGGCACTCTTACTTTGTTCAGGAAAATTCTCCTTGAACTCACCAAACCTTTCAACTTCACGTCACGCAGTGACCCAGGTACTGCAGAACAGAAGTTATGGCTACAATGGTAGTCATCGTATACTTAACTTCTCCGGCACAGGATCCAAATATGCACAAATTGAGTCTAGAGCCACGAGATCATCAATAAATCTCATTAGGACACTTTCAATGAAGACTCTCTGTTTCACACAATGTGGAAAGAGAGATTATATCTTGAGTCCTACGCATTATCCTTGTGGTTTTGCCTGAACATCCGAGTGATATGTGAACATATTCACAGTGAAGATGGAAAGCCTTCTGGAGCCAACATCAAACAAGCTCCTGGTAGGTGGCATGTGAGATCTATTATATAGATCAACCATGTGACAACTGAACAGAAACAATGGGGCGATTCAATCTCTTGAATCAATCCTGGTTCAGGTTATGGATTGACGGATACCTTTGAAAAACCGGTCTTTGTGCTTAACAACTCTTTTCTTTAGCACATCGACCGTGTACTCATTTTTCAAACCAAAAGGTGTTTTTATGATTGATAATTGATTTTCAATAAAACCTTCGTTGTTTTGCAAAAACAATTTCTATTGAGCAATACACGATTGTTTTTCAAATCTCTTTTCATCAATCAGTTGACTTAAAATTCGCTGGTTCACTCACTCCGTGTTGTCTTCTTTGAGATGTTCCGGTTTGAGAACAGCTAGAGCAGCTGCGAAACCCTGTCAAGGAAATTCTTCGGAATTATACCTGATCACAGGAAGTACATGTACTGATCAACGGGGAACCGTGGGCCGTGTACCTCAATTCAACGAAAGTGATCAAAGACACTTTCGTGCGATTTATTGCTAACTGTTGTATGCAGGTACACCCGACGTTTGCAGCTGATCAGAATGAAGCGGTCAATCCATAGCCGCAATTCATCTCAAAAGAAATCATGATTAGTGCATCAATAACTCTGATATTTTCACTCCATGCTTCTGCTACGCTGCTGCCAATATCATGAATCAACTAAAGCTTTCGCAACTCTGATGAGAAGATATCATGATCCAGAATGTGAGCATGTCGGTCCTAAAGTCACAACACCACAATGGATGTCTCAGAGATTTTTGGTAGCTGATGATCTCAAAAGCTGGCTCAAATTTATTATCACATGGATCAGTAAAAGTCCTCCACCTGGAGTAACCAAACATGCAATGTGAAGAATCAATGACTACGAGCTTAGGAGCAAAGTACTACATCAAGAATGCAAGAACAAGTGTTAATGTAATATCTATTTGTATTCTATGTAATTTTAGTACATGATTGAGGTGACCTCCCTTAGGGGGAGATTGTTAGGAATTAGAAATTCCAGGTATTAAAGAGTCGGTCACCTCAAGTATATGTAATCGTTAGAAAGCTCATAGTCGTAGTTATTTTAAGTTAAGTAGTATTTAGTTAAGTAACACCGTGGAGGACGGACGGGTCTTTACCCACTGTATGCCTGATCCACAGCCCGATGTGTGACGTTTTATGTAAGACTATATATACTCTCTACCTCCCAAGGTAGAGAGTTGGAGCTCATAATAATATCTTTCACTTTCTCTCACTAAGTTCCCTAAACCTCTAACTTTCTCTCTCTAGAATTCCATTCATACGCCACTTTATGTTATGATTTGACGTGTATGTGAAAACTAATATCCTACATACTCCCCCTCAACACGTGCTTAAGTGTTTTGACAGAAATCTGCACGGTGAGAGAAGAGCGCACACATTTGAATTGATCGACTCAAGATAGACAATTCCCCGCGAGACACGGTTACGTTGCATAGTTAAAGAGTTACATTGTCAGCTTTTAGGTGACAACTAGCTCTAATAACTACCTTGAAGGTGTGGAAAAACCTCGAAAGGTTGTCAAACCCGTCAAAGTTCATGTCTACCAAGAGTTTCTCGAATAGGTACAATCTACTCGGATAAGTCTTTGAGGACAAATCTTTTCAATGTATGACAGTTCAGAAATCGTCAATTCATGGGTTAAGTCTTTAGCACGAAGATTCAATCACAATTTTCACAACATATTTGTATCACACAATTTTTCTCCCCCTCAAAAATGGCATATAAATGGTATTTTTGACGAAATTTAGATATCGAATATGTCCATTTCAAGTTTTGTGGGAAGATTTCCACGAAGAATCATTTGTGAAAAAAGGTTTTAGGAAAGTACTCCCCTCAACAAGTGATACTAACTTTTGAGGTTTTGAAAAACATAAGGGGAAGTACTTGTTCTTTTGAGAAAAACTTTGAAAAGTGAAAGTTTTGATAAGTTTTACTCAAAAGTAAGAAGCTTTCGCTCCTTTTATAGGATTGTGGCACTGAAGCATACCACAGTCAAGTATAGTCAAGCCATAGTCAAGTATAGTCAACCTTTCATTACAAGTACGGGTTGTACACTGTTATGTGTGCACAAGCCATAGTCAAGTATAGATCATTACATCCAAATATTAGTGAAAGAAACAAATCAAAGAGTACCAGGAAGTTCGTCAATAACACCAGGAGTTCTTTCTGGACGTTGATAGCCTGTTAGAGATATGCTCGGACGTCCACCCATGAAACTCTCCAAAGTCCTCATCTGATCACGACGAAACAACCTTTCATCAATCCTTGTGATGATTTTCTTCGCATCCCTCTTTTTCCTCTAATTCTACCTCTTCTTCGACCCTATGCCTTCATGAATCTCCTTTAACCGATATGCTAACCCGTCCCGAACCTTCTTTAAAGTGTGATCACAAAATTTGTGAAGCTCCTTGCACGCCATGAAGCAATTACGGTGAAGTTCACTGCGGTAAACTACCCCAAACATTGGTTTCTTAAGGATGGTGTACTGAGCCAGGTGGTTGATATCGGGAATGTATTGCATTGGTGGTGTGAGATTAACACATTTTTTATATGATTCCACGGCAAGTTGAAGGTCTTCAACACGTTCCTAGATGGCGATGCTTCTGATGAATATCAGCAATGACTTGATGTACTAGAGCTGGATGTTGGTGGAGAAATGTCGCATTCAACCTTGTACCTTAGCAAGATACATGTCTTCAATGTCATTGAGTGACAATCTCGGAAAATCCGCTTCAGAAAAGTCATATTCCTGTTCGTCTTGGTGTTTGACTACGATTTTCTTCAGGGATGAGTAGTCCCACTTAGTAGGCAGGCTGACATGTATTATAGCAACGATATGTTGTTCACTGTACACCTCTTTCTTCGATTTGAGTAACTGGCAGCTTCTGTAGTAGATTCTTCTTCGTTCAGGCCAGTGATGAATTCCATACAGTGCATCGAGGTCATAACTAACCACATTATCAACGAACATATGTGTGGCTTCTTCCTCGATGGCCACATTGTTGGAGAAGATAGCTGCCGGGAAAGGGAAGGTAAGTGAGGTAGCGTATTTCTTGCTAACATCGCTACCGTGCTGAAGAAATTCCAGGTCATTGTTGAAGAAATACCGGTAAAGAATCTGAGGTTCATCAGGTCGACCAATAGTGGGTAGTGTCTTGGTCCAGTCAGTGTAGTAAGGAGCCTTGTCAGGTCTGGTGAAGTCGATGCTAGATTCAGGGTTGAGCCAATCAATATTGTTGGACATGGCTCGTGCAATGTTGTCGAGATGATATTCAAATTCAATTGCACTGTCGGAGCTGTCTTTTAGTAGTTGAAAGGCTTTGTTCTTGATTCGTCTTAACTCTGATTTTGTCATCTTCTTCACCTTAAACGTTTCTTGAATTATCTTGGCATGCTCCAGAGTTTGACCATCTACCGGTTCTTGGCCTTTCGGTAATTGAGGGGTTGCATCAACAAGCTTTGAAAACCAGTCATATTCTTCAGTTTCATCTTCATCTAGCCATGATACAGCTGATGTTGACTTTTTCTTCTTTGGCTTGGAGGATGATGTTGGTTGCTTAGTTGATGTAGAAGAAGGGGTTGTTGTTGGGGCTCAGGAATCTCCTCGTCATCACCACTAGTGTATTCAAAATGATCACCAGTTTTCTCCGTTGGTGGTGGAGACTCAGATTCCTAAGGTTTGTCTCTAGCAGGAGGACATTGTGAAGATCTTCCAGTGGTGGTGGTCCTTTGGGGTGGTGGAGGCATGGATGATGATTCGTCAGTTTTCTTTTTGCGTTTCGGCTCAGAATCCTTGTCTGCATCATCATCGTCTCTTGGTCGCTTAGCCCTTTCAGCTGACTCTTTACACGATGTCTTGAGTTGATATTCTAGCAATGCCTTAAATAGTTTAGCTTCGTCAGAAGTGAAAGTGCCAAATCGTTGAGACATTTGCAATACCGGCTTCAATATCAATTCAGCATCGGAGGCAACCGGAGGCGTGACTGGATTGATTTGCATAGCAACAGGGGTAGTTGACAGTGTATGCATGACCAATGCCATGAGATTAGGATAGAGTTGTCTGGCGAACATCTCTCTTGTCACTCCAGGGACGGTGTCGAGAAGAAACTTGTGAGTATAGTCTCTGATAGTCTTGTCCATTTCCCCTTGGATATCTCTATTGAGAAACTGTTGAATCTGTTCCCTTTCATCTGAAAACTCATTCATCATGTCTTGAGGTAAGTTTAGTCTGTCGGCCAGCTGATTTAATTTCTTGTTGACCACATTTCTTTTCCTTGCTTGCCTGACAGCTTTCACAATTTTAGTCTTCGCCCGTGATGCCCAAGTGTTGGTAGGTTTCTTGACTGATTTGGATATGGATCTGGTGGTAGCATCTTTGGATGGTGGTGGTGATGAGTGAGATGACAAATCAGAAGATGATGAGTCATGAGATGGCTCCGGGTCTTTTGGCGGCTCAGAAGTTCCTTCCGGGTTATGTTCAGGATTATCTAGAATATAATCATCAGCTTCTTTGCGAGCTTTAGCCTCTTCTTCAGCCTTTACCCTAGCCTCTTCTTCTGCTTCAGCCTTTTGCTTAGCCTCTTTATTTGCTTTGGCTCGAGCTTCCTCGTCAGCTTTTTCTTTAGCAGCTTCCTCAACGTCTTTGTCCGTGATCATCTCATCCTGTTCTTGTTCCTCTTCTTTCTCAATGTCAAAGATGATTTGATCTTCTTGCTGCTGTTGCTCTGTTGATTCGTGAGTGGTGGTACCAGTTCCCTTATCGGGTTGATTAACCGCATCGAGAACTGGTGTGGTTAGTGCACCACCTCTTGAACCTCCAGGGCCACGAGTTTGTTGAAGATTAAATTCCATAGCAGCATGTTGTTGCCTGAGATGCTTCAGTGTTTTGCGGTAGTCTTTGTCCTCATCCTTTGGTTCTTCATCTAAACTCTCTTCTTCTTCCTGCTCTTCAACTGGAGTTTTCCCCTTGTCAGTTTTGGGACTAGAAGGTTTTTCAACTGTTGTCGTTTCATCCGTAACAGATTCCGAATAATGAACCTCCTCATCCGTCTCAGTATCCTCGGAGTCTTCGTCCATTAATTTGGGTGCCGGTTGTGGATTAGGAGTGGCTCTCTTTGATGGAACTTTTCTTTTTAGGGAAGGATTCCTCTTTGGATACTTTAGGGCACTTCCAGTGCTTGCTACACTACCTCTCCTGGTCTTCTTAACTGGTATGGCGGAAGACTTTTCATCCATGAAGCTGACTTTGCCTAAGGTCACTGCTTCTTGATATCGTGAATACGATTGAAGGCTTTTAACATCATCAGTGAGTAGGCAGTCAGTCAAAACTACACCTTGCTTCTTTGTTGATGAGGCTTTGAATCTGACAACATTTAAGGTAGGCTCAAACAACGCAGAATGATGGTTGGGGTCATCAAGTCTCAAGGGAATGTCTTGATTATTCCCGAGTATCCTTTGGATCAACAACTTAGTGTATCACCTTGGTGCCAGGCTTCTTGAGGTAAGACATCATGTCTTCCCAAATCAGACTTGCGAAGTCAATATGCATCTTGTTGACCATGCCCCAGAAGATTTGTAGTTCCATGAGCTTAGGATGCTCATAACCGTTGTCTCGTCCAGAAACAGACTTGGCGATCATGATGTATAAAGTTCTCCACAGCTGGGGGATGTTCTTTAAATCGACCGAAGAAGGTTTAGTAATGATCCCCACAGCTTCATCATAGCCAATATCGACCATGAATCTGAGTGTAGCCTCTTCAGTTGGAGTAGGAACATACTCAGCAGGCTGGATGGCAGGGAGCAGAAGAATTGCTCGTAAATCATCAACGGTGACGGTGACTAGTTTATTGTTGAGAGTCACCGTGACAGAGTCTTGACCATCAGCTTTCTTCATTGTGTGCCAGAACTGATGGATATAGATCACTGGTACAATTGCTGAATTGGTGAACATGTTGTTGTAGGGATGAGTCTTAAGAATGTCCACAACAATGCAACATGAAGACTCAGAGCAAGTGAAGTTCTCAAAGTCAACTTTGAGGTTGTTCTTTCCAATCTTCATACTATAACCGGTAGGGAAAATATCTTCCATTGTGAGCTCGTTTGGTGCGTTAACGTTTTCCATTGTGATGTCCATATTGTGATCTGAAAGATATTGAGCCAACAGAACCAACATATCAAAAGACATTACGTTAGTCAAAAGTTGATTTTATTGTCCAATTATTGAATATGTTATGTTAATGAATGTTACGAGTCCAATGTCACTTGTTTGTCCAATAGTCCAAAGTAGTCGTGATAAGTTTCGTGAGTATATTAATTTTGAATTTTAAAGTCCAAATTTTCACTCATTCACACAAAATATTAACAATTATAGCTTATTAGTGACATTTTGGTTTTGTGACGTTATGAGTAACTTATTTACAAGATTGTACGCGTAACAATTCATTAGTAAAGTTAAAATTTAGGCTTAAGCGTAAGAATGCAAGCTTATGGGTAAACAGTGTGTAACCATACGCGTAGACCTAAGCTTATGTGTAGGAGTTCCTCTTACGGGTAAGAAATCTTACGCTTAGGAAAAAGCTCTTGGCATGAGGCTTACGCGTAAGCGTATGTGGGAGCTTATGCGTAAGGTTTACTCGTAAGAGTGAACCTTATGCGTAAGACTCTAAGTTTACGCATATCCTTCACAGGATACGCGTAGTCCCCATGTAGACCCTTACGCGTAAGTGTTACGCGTAAGATTTCTCTTACGTGTAACCTCTACGCGTAAGGTATTCCTTATGCGTAGTATTCCAATCTTAACCTTGATTCTGATTTTGCACGCATAAAACGTGAAATAAATTCATCATAACATTTCCATTAACACTTTTATTCAACCTCTTTCATTCTCACATGGAATCACAGTTTTTATTAGTTACGCGTAGATTAAGCTTAAGCGTAAGGTTTAAACCCTAAATATTTAAATCCTACGCCTAAGAGATTTAACCATGGAAATTGCACCAAATGATTTCTGAGTCATCTTAGAAGCAACATGATACGTTTTCAACAAGTTATAACATCAAAAACCTCAATAATCAAAAGTACCTAATTTTACGAGTACTTAAACCCTAAATCTTAATCTAGCAAAATTAAAGTTTCTGGGTATGATTCAAGGTAGGTTTTGGTTCATTAGACATGTAACAATCATCATACAAGCAACTAATTATCTAGAATAACTCACAATGGAAAACACCCAATTCACGCATAAACCCTAAATCATGAGGAATGATTAAAAACATTTTCTGGGTTGATTTAGATGTTGGAAATAGTTTAAAGATTGATATTAGATGCATTTTAACACTTCCATTTTACAACAAACAACCAAACGTGATCACATGATCATACGCTTACGCGTAGAACACATAATCACGCATAGAGTAAAATCAAACCGTTGGATTTGTTTATCATTAAAAACCATTGTTTAGAATCACTCAATGAAGCTTAAAACACTTACAAATTCGAAGTTTTTCACACGGATTTGAGTTTTGAATTTGGAGCGTGCGATATGGTTGGTAAAGACTTAAATGAATGTAATAAATGTTAAAATGTTTTAGGTGGAAGGTTTTGTTAGAGTAAGGTTTAAACATTTGACAATTTTGGTCCCTCCACGTCAACCATTTTCATCCACAGCCCAAAACTTCCATTTTGGTTAAGCACAAAGTGTAAGTTTGGAAAGAAACTTGACGACACTCCCCCTCGACTTTAAAAATAGAGACATTTTACAAATTTAAGTCCGAGGAGTGTTTAGAGACAAGAAACGTATCTACCATTATCAAAGATACAACCAGTTTTGGGTAACATGCAAGTACAAGGTGTTGGGAATAAAGCTAACAGTTACCACTGATATGCGTGTGGTTAACACTGCTAAAGATTACACTAGCAGTGGAAACTCATTACCACTGCCAGTACGAATATTACCACTGCTATTAAGATAATTGTTATGTATCCGTGTATTGATAAGTATAGAAAAGATCTTGTGTATATTCTATATTGTTAACATTATACTTATCTTGTAAAGGACTCCTTGTGCTATAAAAGGAGATCATAGGTCATTGTTTAGAGAACGCATCATTCATATAAGCTTCAAGGTGTAACCCTAGTGATAAGCAAGATCACTCGTATTATTTCTTAATAATATTGGAGCTTTGAGTTAAACTGTTCTCACTTTCATTACATCATATAAACCATCTTCTAAGTATTAATAAGTATATTCCGCGTGCTTATTAATATAACTCAAAATATCACTAACACAAGGTGTGTGTTTAGATCCATCAAGTGGTATCAGAGCTAAGGTTCTGATATTTTGATTTAGAAGATCCAAGGAATAAGCTTAACCTACTCACTCAAATCAATGGAGATGGAAAACAACCAGTCCAACTCTACTCCAAGGCTTCCTAAGCTCAAACTTAATGAGTTTGAGATGTGGAGGATAATGATTGAGCAATACTTTCTCATACAAGATTATGCTCTATGGGAGATCATCTTAACTGGTGATTCCTTCAAGTCTATTACGAAGACTGAGAAAGTTGGTGACACAGAAGTTGTAACAGTTCTGTACCTGAAACTAATGATGAAAGAGCAAAGAAGAAGAATGATTTGAAGGCCAGAAGTTTGTTACTAATGACTCTTCCAAAAGACCAGATCATTGCTTTCAGCAAGTACAAGACAACAAAAGAACTTTTTGAAGAGATCTGCTCAGTGTTTGGTGGCAATGATGCTACTAAGAAGACTCAAAAGACATTGTTGAAGCAAAGTTATGAAAACTTCGATGCTTCAAGCAATGAATCACTTGACAGCATCTTCACCAAACTCCAGAAGATTGTCACACAATTGACTGTATTTGGAATTGAGGTGGAAAAGGAAGACCTCAATTTGAAGTTTCTAAGAAGTTTGCCTTCTGAGTTTACAGTCTGGGAAAATAAACCAGAGATTGAAACTATGAAGCTCAATGATCTTTACAATAACTTCAAACTCATTGAACAAAGGTTGAAGAAGGCAGGGAAACTTGGTACAAGCTCTAGCAGCCTGGCATTGTTGTCAACCTCTGTTGACAGTGATGATTCTGAAGATGACAATGATGATGATTTTGCCACTGCTGGTTCTATAATTTCCACTGGTAATGCTAGTGTTACCACTGCAGGTTCAAAGAAGAAGGTTGCTGGTATTGGAGATCCTACCTTTTATGCTTTTATCTCCACTCAAGTTAATGGCTCTATATTAACTCATGAAGACATAGAGCAAATTGATGAAGACGACTTAGAGGAGATGGACATAAAATGGCAAATAGCTCTCCTTAGCATGAGGGCTAGGAAATTCTACAAGAAGACTGGCAAGCCAATTCACATCAATGGTGGTGAAACTGCAGGGTTCGATAAAAAGAAAGTAGAGTGTTTCAACTGTCACAAGTTGGGGCATTTTGCTAGAGAATGCAGAAGACCAAAGAAACAGGACAACAGGTCTACTTGGTACAAGCAAAAGAAAAAATCAATTGTGGAGGAACCAAAGGCAATGTTGGCTATTGATGGTGTGAGCTATGATTGGAGTTTCATGGCTGATAGACAAAAGGAACAACCTTCAGATGTTGCTCTTGTGTCTACAGAACATGCTCTCATGGCTTTCTCTGCCTCTGAGGTACAAAACTTTGAAAGTTGTTCTAAAACATGTAGGGCTTCTAAAGAATGTGAAAGGCTTAATGAATTATTTGACAACCAAAGAACAGAGTTGTATGCTGCTAATTATACTGTGTCAAACCTTAGAAGAGGCATAGCTGTATTAGAAAAACAACTAGAGCATTATAGAGCAAATGAGTCAAAATATAATGATGATATGATTATTCTTAGAAGAGAGATAGATCATAAGACAGCAGTGAATGAGGCATTAAAAGAAGAGTTTGAAAAACTTAAAAAGATAAATGAGAATGTCAATTTGACTGTTGACACCTGTTATTATTAGTCTAAGTCAATTGATAAAATTTGGAATGCTCAAATTACTAATAAAGTTAAGTCTGGTATGGGATACAATACTGCTCCTCCACCACTAAGGGGTGTTCCATCACCTCCTGGCATAGATTTAGCTCATACAGGCCTAGAAGATTTTCAGGAACCTATTTGTGAATATGGTCCTCTCAAATTTGTGACAAGTGAGGAAGAGGTTAAGCATGAACCTGATGTTTTTGAAAGTGCAAGTGACTCATCTGTTATTGATGAGAATGTTAAAAAGAATGTAGAGGCTTCTATCCCAAAAGTTGTTAATACTATTACAGAGGAACCTAGGAAACAAGTTAACAAGCCTAGATCAACTGTAAGGTATGCTGAGATGTATAGAAACAAGTCATCTACTCCTAGGGGTAACCAGAGGAGTTGGAATCATGTCAAATCTCAACAACTAGGTAGTGATTTTTTGATGTACAATAAAGCATGTTATATTTGTGGTAGCTTTAATCATTTACATGCTAAATGTGACTATCATGTTGGGAGAAGGGAAGTCCATGGGAATAAAAGGGTGGAGTCTAACAAGTTTCAAAATAATGTACACCCTAATTCACACAGCAAAATGATTCCAAGAGCAGTTCAACTAAGAAGTGGTCTTAAAACTTTTGCCACTGCTAAAACTGTTAACACTGCTCACCCTAAATCACCTGTTTCAAGTGCGAAACTCAAAACAACTTTTGCAAAATCTGCACAAACAAGGAAAAGGTCTTTTTCTGATAAAAGGGTTAATTATAACCAATAGTGGGTACCAAAATCTAAACCAGCAGTTACCACTGCTCAATCAAAAGTTCCCACTGCAAGGGTTGTAAACAAGACCATGGGTAACATGGGAAATGTTGTGAAGGGCTCAGCACGTTGGGAATGGAAACCTAAAGGAATTACCTCTACAACCAATCCCAATGGTGTATCAATGACCTTTGATAGATTTTACTATATTGATACACGAGGCAGATCCAAGTCAATCATGGCTTGGGTCTCCAAAGGAAACTAACTCCTTACTTATATGTTCTGGAACATCCGAGGACAAAAAGATCAGATCAAGGCTACATAGATAGTGGATGTTCAAGGCACATGACTGGCAACAAGTCCTATCTCTCAGATTTTGAACATTATGATGGACAGTATGTCAGCTTTGGAGGTGGAGTTAATGGAAAAGTTGCTGGTAAAGGGGTCATCAAAACTAGTAATCAACACAATGCTTTTTGCAGATAAAAGAAGTAAATCACAACCAGTATGATGCAAAGAATTTAAAGCAAAAGACATGGATTTTGGTTATTATTATACAAATCTGCACACAGAGTGCAGAGGGTACATCCATAAGTTACAGACAACCAGCATCATTACATAAATGGAAAACAGCAAACATCATACAACTACCAACTGATGACACAAGCTTCACATTCTACCCCAACCCTACCCCAACCTAACCACCAACTACCACCTAAGGCTTCTTAGGAAAGGCCCACTCTGCATCACTTTAAGCGCCATTCTCCTATCAATCACCCTCCACACTTCAGGGCATGCTAGCCCAATCACATTTCTTCTGACAGATGGTGAGGATGATGAAGGACCCTCTGGTGGTGGTGCTGTCAACAATGGTAGAGAAGGTGGTGCTTGTAGTTCTCCTGGTGGAAGCACTGTTGCAAGGGAGGAACCACAAGGACTCTTGTAGATGCTTCATCATCTGTACCTTCATATGGAGAAATATAGCTTGACATGGAATTTGAGTTATCCTCTTTGATGATGGCATTCTGTGACATTGGTTGGAGTGATGATGGACCAACAACTGAAGGGGTAGTGCTCATGGCTAAATGAGTTCTCTTCCTTGAAGAAACTTCTTCATACACCTCTTTCTACACTCTACCAGGGTTGTTCAACACAAACTCATCCCAAACTAGATCAGATGAGGAGTTTTCTGATAGGTTGATTGGGTTTGTGTAACTCATTCTTAGTGAGAGAATCTTGGAAGAATTTCTTGAAAGAGAAATTTTTGGATTGTGTGAGATATGTGTGGTATGTAAGTTAATGTGTCTTAAATAAAGCTAAGTGCATATCAGGAAGTTAATATGGGGAAGGTATAAGTTGTTGAGGAGTAAATGAAGTCTTTGACTTTGGTGGCCGGATTAATGACTTGGAGTTGACCTGTTGACTGGGTGGTTTAGTATTGGTCTAACCACTGCCAGAAGAAATTTTTATCCACTTCTAGTTATTTTCTAACCACTGCTAACCTTAACAATACTTTCAGTGTTTGGTTTATGTTTGTGATATGCAGGTATGAGGGATTACTTGTATACATTGGAGCTGTTGTTGTTCAGTGCTTGTATTTTTGCTTATCCACTGTCTTTTATGCATAAAATAAGGTTAACAGTGGAAACCATAATGCAAGCAGTGGTAAAAGTTACTCTCACAGTGGAAAAAGTAAAACAAAGAAACTTTATTCCATTCATGAAGAAGATTCATTACATTCTAAGAGGGAGTGCTTCCAACCACAATCAAAAGACAAAAGACAACAATCTAACACATCCTACATCCCTACACCCTACATCAGCTACTACATTGGCTTCTTGCCTTTGCCCTGATAGTCATGCTTGTTATTCTGTGCTCTCTTCCTCTTGTTCTCAAAGGTTGACTGCATTCTTGGACAAGCAAGACCAAGAACTTGTGGAGGAGGCCTTGGTAGTCTTGCAGGCTTCTCTAGTATGGATATCTGCTTCATGTTTGAGAAAGCTGTTTCCAATGCCTTTGTCAAAGCCCTTGGTAACTCTTTGGACAAGGAATAGGTCTCATCATCAGCATCATCATCTGACGAACTGGAGTAGAACTCAATAGAAGGTGCAGGTCTGGCATCTGGTGCAGGATGGGTAGTCTTCTTTGTTGACTTCTTGGAAGAAGTGCTTGCAGCCCATGGTGGAAAGTAACCTGCCCACCCTGAGACCTCTGAAGATGACTCAGAAGCGATCACAATCTCTGTCTCAAAATCAGAGGAGATATCAATGATGTTGGAAGGATTGCTCATGGTGATGTTTAGGGATTTTGTGAGTTAGAATGTGTTTTGATAAAGACTATGATGTGCCGCGTCTCTTTATATAGGCAAAGTCGATCACACGGATTCATTAAAGAATATATTTACTTTTTCCTATTTTGGTAGGTTGAAGAGTAAATATTGATATTATCGGGTTGACTTTGAGAAGATATTTTTAGATAATGGCTTGGTTACATGTAGCTTTAGTTAAAACAAGTTGGTTATTCATATTCTTTGTATTATGCTAACACATGTAGGTACATAACCAATCTTGGCTGGGAGTTGATCATAAAAGGTATGTATCTAAGACACACAAGAAATGGTTATTGATTCACCATGTCTAATCCACATAAGAATCAACTAGTCCAGAGCAAACGGCTACTGGTAAAGACTTATCAAATCCGTTATGGTTGATAGTTTACCAAAAACTATATGGTTATCAACTCACCATATTCTTTATGATTAAGAGTTGGCTAGTCCATAGCAAACGGCTCATGGTAAAGACATATCAAATCCGTTGATAGCTGGTAGTTTGCTAAAAACTATGATAAAGAGCAGTCCAATTTTCATATGTTTTTCTTTACCACTGTTCTTTGAAAATTTTTGTGAAAAATTACCACTGCTAGTTCACAGTTTACACTGACAGTGTTATTTTTATCATTGTTGATCTAGCCGTTACAACTGTTGTGTCAGTAACAATTTTTTTACTAGCCGTTGAAGAGAAATTGCTTTCCATATAAATAGGGTAAAATTTTTAGAAGATTATCTACTTTCCTAATTGCTATTTATCCTCTAAAGATAAATCTTTTCCTTAGATAATCTTTCTTGCGCAAAACTCTTAAACCCTACCACTATATATCTTTCTCTCTCAATTGGCGAGTTATTTATTCAATTCTTACTGACATAACATATTTTTCATCAAAAGATTTTATGGCACCAATCACCTTTGCAGATGAGCACAACCAAGTGGCCTACTTGGAAAAGTCGAACGAGAAGAGTGGCCCTGTTTTTCATCAGATTGTGGACTTTCTAAATACTACCCATATAAGGTATGCTTTACTTCTTAATCCCACAATCTATGTCTCTCAAATCAAACAGTTTTGGACTTCTGTTCAGTCCATAACCATTGAAAATAGAGATACACATGAAACAGTGGATGCTCTTAGAGCCACTGTGGACGGGGTAACTATTGATGTTACTGAGGCATCCTTGAGGAGAATTCTTCAATTGGATGATCTCAATGGTATCATCACATTACCTATGCCAGAAATTCATGAACATCTTGCTTCCATGAGGTATGATACCACTGACAAAAAGGCTACTTTCAAAAAGAGTGGTTTCTGTCCTCATTGGAGATTTTTGATACATACTCTTTTACATTGTCTTAGTCCTAAGAAAACATCTTATGAGCAATTCAGTAATGGCTTACCCTTTGGTTTGTCTAGCTACTGATAAGATTTTTAATTGGTCAAAATATATTTTTACAAGTATGAAAGGCAATGTAAAGAGTTTAACAAAGTTTTTGATGTATCCAAGGTTTGTGCAAGCAGTGTTAAATGAATTTCAACTGCAACCCCATACAAGAGTTTATAAAATCCATTGCCTTAAGCCTAAAGTTTTTCAAAACATGAACAAAGATGGCAATAGGATTATTACACCTCTTTTTCCTCAAATGCTTGCAAAGATTTCACAGGTACAAAACTCACCCATAATCACTGTTCCAAACATTGATTACACTCCACCAGTTTCTCACACCTATGAGAGGAGGCATAAACAGCCAACTCCTCCCATTACAACACAGCATGTCCCTGATCCTTTTGGTTTGGGAACAAGCAGTGGTAGTTCCAGGCTTCACTCTAGTCCAACTAGGGAGTAATCTGAGCCAATGCCCTATGATTCACCTCTCCCAACAGGTCACACAGTTAGAAGTGTTGAGGGCAGTGGGCAACAAATGGATTTGATGGAACTTTGTACCAAATTAGCAAAGCAGGTTGAATCTTTGGAACAAGACTTGGCACAAGTAAAGAAACAGCATGCCAAGGATATTACACATTTGAAAGAGGAGATTCAGACCTTGAAGGAAGAGTTGCAGGGGCTGAAACAGAAGAGGAAAACTGCAAATATTGTGATATCATCTCCATCCTCACATGATAATGGTGATTCATAAGGTTTCAATAAATATTTAGGAAATTATCCCAAACAGGGGAGGAAAACAGATGCTGAAACCAAGGGGAGGAGAATTGACTTTGGAGATGAAGGCGTTTCAAGTAAAGGTACTGAGGAAGCTGATACTCAAGAAGTTCCTCAACAGAAACTAGAGCAAGAAATTTTTAGTACTGCAACCACTGATTTCATTCCCACTGTAGAAGAAGTTACCACTACTGATCAAGCTATTACCACTGTAGAGGAAGAAATCAAGAAGAAGAAAGGTAAAGCAGTTGTGCAGAGTGTAGAGCAACAAAGAAGAAAGATTTCAAAGAAAGAACAAGCTCAAATTGCTCATGATGCAGAGGTTGATAGAAAGATCAATGAAGATCAAGTTGCTAATAAGAAAAGACTGGAGGAGATAGAGATTGCAGACTTCATGGAGGCTAAAAGGCTGGGCAGAATGGACACCACTGATCCAATGGATGTTAATCCAATTTCCACTGTTCCACCTACAGTATTCAGAGAAAAGACTCCAGAGTTTAGCTATGTACCTACAGAAGAAGAAATTGTGTTCATGATTACTAATGATCCAGTGATCAAGAATAAGGCAATTGACCTAGTTGCAGATAAGACTTTGACTGAAGAACAAAGAACTGCTTAGTTAAAGGATCTTATACAGATGAAGAATAATCAAGCACTTCAAGATGCAATTGTTTCAGTCAAGAAAGGTCAAAAGAAACCAAGACAACCAACCAAGGCACAGATTATTTCAATGATGAAAGATTATTGTTGCAAGGTTGGTGGCTGGAAAAGACATCAGTTCAAAGGAATGCCTGATGATAAAGTTGAAGGTATCTACTACAGAGTTCAAAGACAAGATAAAGACTTTATTCCTATGAACTCTGAAGAAGAAAGAAGATATCCTCATCTGAAAAGAAAGGCCAAAGATAGTGAACCTCAGACACATAAAAAGACAAAGTTTACTGAAGAACAGCTGACTGAAATGATATTGATTGAAGAAGAAGATTTTTATCCTGAACCACTGCAAGTCAGACATCCTATTATTGATTGGGAAGTGTTTACTGCTAGCAATTTTGCTCCAACATGGAAGATTATAAGGCTAGGTGGTGAAACTTCATCATTCATGCAATTTGAAGATCTTATCAAAGCATTTGATAGACATGATCTGGATACTTTGTGGAGATTGGTTCAAGAAAGGTTTGATGTTGAAAATCTCAAAGATATGAAGGAAATGCAGTTATGGGTTAATCTAAGAAGGCTCTATGAACCAGATACTAATGATGATTTCTGGAAATTCTCATGTTCATGTCCTGGTACTAAATGGTTTTATTATGATTCATGTGAAGTTCATCATGTTTCTACAACAGATGGAGTGGATGCATTCATGTTTGCTGAGAAAGAATACCCACTCAGAGCTGGAACTCTCACTGTGATGTTGTGTACAACAATAAGATTTCATGAAGATAATGAGAAGGTCAGAGCATTGTTACATAGGCTTCAAGATCAATGTTCAAGAGCTATTCAAGAGTTAAGAAGAAAGTGAAGTGTTTGAAAGAATTCCCCAAATCCTTACAGAAGATGCAGATTGAAGAAACTTATTGATTTGCAGAGAAATCATAAGTTTAGGGGAGGATTGTTGGGAATAAAGCTAACAGTTACCATTGATATGCTCGTGGTTGACACTACTAAAGATTACACTAGCAGTGGAAACTCATTACCACTGCCAGTACGAATATTACCACTACTATTAAGATAATTGTTATGTATCCGTGTATTGATAAGTATAGAAAAGATCTTGTGTATATTCTATATTGTTAACATTATACTTATCTTGTAAAGGACTCCTTGTGCTATAAAAGGAGATCCTAGGTCATTGTTTAGAGAACGCATCATTCATATAAGCTTCAAGGTGTAACCCTAGTGATAAGCAAGATCACTCGTATTATTTCTTAATAATATTGGAGCTTTGAGTTAAACTGTTCTCACTTACATTCCATCATATAAACCATCTTCTAAGTATTAATAAGTATATTCTGCGTGCTTATTAATATAACTCAAAATATCACTAACAGAAGGTGTGTGTTTAGATCCATCGCAAGGTTTTATGAAACAAAAATATTTACTTTCTCCCCCTCAACACTTGTTCGGGAAAATTGTGAAAAGTTTGATAGAACAAAGTGTTGACGGAAGCTTTGTACTTGCAATGTTTGAAAGAAATTAGATAGAAGAATATTTTTGTATTTTATCAGATTTTATATTTTTCTATTTTTGTTTTTGAAAAATTTATTTACAAAAGAGGTTTTGGTGTTTGACTGGTTTTAATATTGTTTTAAAAGTTCGTCCAGTTCCTCTGTAGTCAAACACATCATCCCAATCCGGTGGATCAACTCAGTAAACCTAGCAGGAGCTAAGGCTTTGGTGAGAAGGTCCGCCAGTTGGTATTCAATACCCACAAAATATAATTCAACGGTACCCTTTTCCACATGCTCCTTGATGAAATGATATCGAAGATCAATGTGCTTAGACTTCGAATGTTGGACGGAGTTGCACGAGATCGCAATAGCACTTCGATTGTCGCAGTACATCGGGATTCTGTCAAATACGTAACCATAGTATTTGAGTTTTGTTCTCATCCAAATGACTTGAGCACAACACGCCGACATGGCTACATATTCTGCTTCGGTTGAGGACAGTGATGTACAATCCTGCTTCTTCGATTGCCATGACACCAGTTTATCACCAAGAAATTGTAGAGCTCCTGAAGTACTTTTCTGATAATCTAAGCAACCTGCGTGATCAGCGTCTGAAAAAGCTATTAGTTCAAAACCAAAATCCTTCGGATACCAGATCCCCAATTTAATGGTTCCCTTGATGTATCGGAGGATTCTTTTAGCCTCAAAGAGGTGAGTTTCAGTTGGTCGCGACTGATACCGGGAGAAAAGATATACAGCAAAGACAATGTCAGGTCTACTGGCTGTTAGATACATGAGAGACCCAATAATACTTCGGTATTTGGTAGGGTCAACCAATTTCCCATGCAAATCAGCATCCAGTTTCTTGGTATGTGCCATCGGTGTGGCATAGGTATCACAGTTTTGCATTCCATGTTTGTTTAAAATTTCAAGAGCATATTTGGACTGACTCAGGAAAATATCACGGGGTGATTGATGAACTTGCAGTCCTAGAAAGAACGTAAGTTCACCCATCATGAACATTTCAAAATGTTTTTTCATAAGTTTGGAAAAAGTGTTTGAGTACTTTAGATGTGTTGACCCAAAAATGATGTCATCCACATAAATTTGAACGATTAAAATGTGTTCCTCGTGATATTGTATGAATAGTGTTGGGTCGACAGATCCTTTGACGAAATTATGAGAGATGAGAAAGGATGACAACTTATCATACCACGCCCGAGGTGCTTGTTTGAGACCGTAGAGAGCCTTGTTCAGTTTGTAGATGTGATTAGGGAACTCTGGATCAACAAATCCTTTTGGTTGACTAACATAGACCGTTTCTTTCAGTTTACCATTCAGAAAAGCAGTTTTGACGTCCATCTGAAAGACCGTGATGTGCATGTGAGCCGCGAATGCCAGAAAAATCTGAACAGCCTCAAGTCTAGCAACCGGTGCGAATGATTCCTCGTAGTCAATCCCTTCTTCTTGTCTATAACCCTTAGCCACCAGACATGACTTATTTCTGATAACCGTACCTTCAGCATCCAACTTGTTTTTCCAAATCCATTTCAGACAAATAACATAGACCCCTGTTGGTTTTGCAACCAATTCCCATACTTCAAGACGTTTAAACTGGTTAAGTTCATCTGGCATGGATTCAATCCAGTTGTCATATGCCATGGCTTCTTTAATATTTTTGGGTTCAGCTTGGCAGACGGTGAGTGCATAAATGCAATGTTCACCGTCGGTCTGAAGGTGTTGTCTAGTTACGACTGGTTGATTCGGGTTTCCAATAATGTTCACAAGAGGATGGTCTCTAGTCCATCGATGTGTGGAGGGTTGATGTTGATATACATTATGCAGATTAGGAGGATTCAAATGACTTGTAGATGATTCCGCAACATCAGAAGTGGCAGTTTCATTTGCAAAAGGGTTGAAGAACGCATTTGGATCATAATCTGCAGGTTGGGGTACTTCATGATTCAGAAGATCATCAGCTGGCTCAGCGTCATTGGATGCGGTTTGTTCGGCTGTTGTTGTAGAATCAATTGGAGGTGCGTCTTCAACAGTTGTTGTTTCAGGTGTATCAGGTATTGGATTATTATCAGGTTGAGCAGCGGAAATATTTGATACATCTAGAGCACGTTGATCAATATCATCACTAAACAGAGGAGCAAATAGTTGTTCCATTTGTTTACGAGTAAGTTGTAGCCTTGGTTCAGCTGATGATGGGGTTTGGGGAAGTTTAGACAGTTATGTCCGGGTTCCAAGCTGTTTTGCTCAGAAGCCATTTCTGTAAGCTCATCGAAATTTGCATGAATCGTTTCCATAATCTCCCTTGTACGACGATTCCAGATCCGGTATCCTTTAGAATTTCACAGTATCCAACAAGGACTCCAATGTCAGCTTTAGCTTTGAGCTAACCAAAGTCATCACGATCATTATTTGGATAACAAAGGGATCCAAATACATGAAAGTGTTTGAGATTCGGTTTACGGTTGTGGATGAGCTCATAAGGTATTTTGTTGTGGAACGGTTCTGAGTGTAGCATGCAGTTGACACGGCTTCAGCCCACAAGTAATCTGGAAGTTTTGCATTTATCAACATCGTTCTTGCAGCTTCCACTAATGTACGGTTTCGTCTTTAAACCACGCCATTTTGTTCTGGTGTCCGTGCAATGGATGTTTGATGCTCAATTCCCACTTTCTCATAATATGCACGAAGAGTTTGATTCACAAATTCAGTTCCTTTGTCTGTTCCGATTTGTCTGACTGTGTTGCGGAGCTGAACTTGAATTTTCGTGAGAAAGGTTATGATCATATGTGGAGCTTGATCTTTAGTTCGAAGAAAATAACCCCAAGTCCATCTTGAGTAGTCATCGACAATTACCAAAATGTAGCGTTTGCCATTAATCGTATGCACACGCATCGGAACACACAAATCCATGTGAAGAAGATGAAGCACATGTTGTGAGCTGTGTTCCATCTTCGAAGGAAAGTGAGCACGAGTGCTTTTCCCTTGTTCACAAGCTGAGCATAGGTGATCTTTAGAATACCAAAATATTGGGAGACCTTCAACATGTTTGTAACGTGCAAGATTGGTTATGGTTTGAAAGTTTAAGTGTGAAAGATGATGGTGCCATAGACAAGATTTTGTAGATGTTGCCTTTGAAATGAGACAGATGGGAGATGAAGCAATCATGTCTTGCATTGAAATTGCGTAAAGACTTGATGTGTGGGTTCCAGACATAAGATCGTTTCCTTGTAGATCACGAATGAAACAAGTTTTCTCCCGAAAAGCAACTTCCAAATCTCCATCACAAAATTGACCAATTGAGAAGATATTGTGACCGAGACCTTCCACATAATAAACCCTGCTAATTTCGATGTTACCATTGATGTAATCTCCGTAGCCCATGATAGCTGCGAAGTGATCATTCCCGAATCTGACAGTGCCAATGAACTTTGAAACAAAGTTGGATAACAGTTTGAGATTGCCTGTCATGTGTCGGGAACATCCGCTATCAACAATCCAAATGATGATCTGTATCACCTGCATTACACACAGACGACATAGATGGAATAGAAGTAGATGTGGAACCCGAAGAGTTAGAGGGTTCCGATGCAGTTATAGTAGAAACACACATGTTTATGATTTTAGGTATCCATTTAAAGCCAAGTGTATTATGTAACCATTTCTGCCATCTCCAACTAGTCTTAGCTTTGGTCTTAGTAAATGCACTAGGTGATAAGTTCTTCCTAGGATGTGAAGGGGGTTCTAAAGGTACATCAATGATCGTAGCCGGAACACTAAAAGGTGGTTTACCTAGCACAGACTTAGAAGCCTTAGTGGTCCTAGAGGTATTCCGTTTTCTATTATTCCGCTTACGAGATAAGATAGCATTAGCAACACATTTATCATGACAACCAGAAAACATGCTTTTACGACAACCAATACAAGAAGCTTCAAACATAACATTGAAAGTACTTAAAGGTTCTGTATTCGTTACATCACTCTTTCTATTACTTTGTCTAACGCAATGTCTAAAGTGGGTGCAACTTGAGTCTTATTCAAAGTCCTAAGGTGTTCTTCTACTTCAGATGTCTTTAATGTTCTTTTCTTACATCGCAACTTCCTATTCTTCCTTGATGTGCTCTTAAGCTGTGAAGTGCTACCGTTGGGAAAAGAGGCAACTATTACTGTTTCAGTAAAGGGAAGCACATTAGTTTCTTGTGATGTGTCATTAGCCAGTCTAAGAATTTCTTGTGCAATTATGTTTGTGTTACTATTCCTATCTTGCTTAAGTTTTACCAACTCTGCTTTTAGATCATGGATAATGTGTAACAAATCTAGATTTTCAGAACGAGTGTTTCCATTTTGTCGTAAAACATCTTTGGTATATGCAAGATGATCATCAACATCTTTTGACGCTTGAGCACGAGTCTTTTTGACTAAATCAAATATGACACCATATTCCGTTTTAACTTTTGAAATTTCTTGTTCATATTTTGAAATTTGACACTTTAAAGACACGTTTTCATCATCCAGTTGCTCAAGTTTTGGATTAAGAGTTTTGGTATGCAACTGATTGATTTTGTTTTGCAAAGCGAGTTCGCGATTTTGACAATATTTTTGACACCATTGAAGACCACGTTTTGCATTTGAAAGCTCGTTTAACAAATGCTCATTTTCAAATTTTAAAGATTTGATTTGTGACACATTATCGGTATTCTCAACATTTTCAACAGAATCAACAGCGATATAAGCAAATGCATATGCAACAGAATGTAATAACACAACATTTATGGTATCAGCACAGAGAACATCTTCCAAGAGTCGGTCAACATCTTTTCTTAACATTTTCTTTTTACGTTTAGTATTTGAAATCGATGTTTCTGTTTTCTCAAAAACTGTTTTCATAAGTCCAAGCTCCTTGTGAAAATCCCTTTCCCAATATATTGCACACATTTTCAAATTTCGGACATGAGGTAAATTATTTTCTGAAAAATATCTCTTTGTTCTCGCGCATGAGGTGATTGAAAATGTTCAACTTTTATTTCAGAATTGATTTCAATTTCACGTTCCAAAAGTTTGATGTCCGATATGAATGTTTCAAAATATTTAAGAATTTGACATCGTTCGGGTAATGTTTTTACTTCATTGAGTGAAGGTAAAGGACCCTTAATTTGTGCAGTATTGGGTTGGGGACCATCATTAGAAGACTCAGAAATAGGCGTGATAACCCAAGGTGTGTTGGAATTATCCTGTTGTGCGACGAAAGTTATGGCTTTTGAATAGTTAAATGGTTTGCAATAAACAACATTTTCTAATTTTGACCGACTCTCGTCTTTTGCATCTAATTCCTCCATACGATTATATTCAACAATACTCATAATGGAATCATCAATTCTATGTTATGCACTGTAAACTTGAGGATTTGGTTTGAATGCTCTATGTGAAAACTTTGGTTTGTAATCAGCAAGATTCGGTCAATATCCATTTGGATTTGGTTTAAAAGTAAACTTTTGAATAGTTGTGATTGACTCACCATGTTTATAAACAACATTTCGAAACTCTTTGATTTTGTTTTGTAAGTTGACAATTTCCTCAAGATAGTCATCTATTTATTTCCTTGAATGCTTTTTGTATTCACAAAACTATTTTTGACAAGTTAACAACTCAGGCTTGGCTTTTTGAGTTTCCGAATTGAGAGCGTTAAGTTGTTGTTTATGATCATATTTCAGTTGTTCTATTTGAGACAACAAAGCATTCTTGGATGCAACTAGATCACATATCTATTTTTCCAAAGATTTTTTATTTTAGTAGGATTTAGCAAATGCGACTTCAAAACCTTTTTCACGTTTCTCATGTGTTTGAAAAATGTTGAGTTGGAATTTTAAGCATTCATTATCCTTAGTCAACAGTGCAATTTTATCGTGTAATTTCTTATTGATGTCTTGGCACTTTTCCATTCGAGATTTTTGGTCCGTAATTAAGTTGGTCATGAGCTCAAGATCTGGATTAGACACAGGTTCAGCTTGTTCAACGTGAGTCTCAACATGATCATTATTTAGATCCTCAAATATAACCACGGAGTCAACTTGATTATCAATATTAACCAGAAGGTCATCTTGATCGTCAAATATAACTACGGGATCTATTTGATTATCATCGGAATGAGATGTAGAGGGCTCATGTTGAACACTCTGATCCTCGTCGGATGCAGATATTGGCGGAGATATCAGATCAGAAATGAATATAGTTTGATCTGGTACCTGAGACAAGCCGTCAGTGTCATACACTGGGCCTGTGTCACTCATGTGGAGTTCTTGCATGTTAGCCATTAACATCACTGTTGCATTAGCCTGCAAGTCCTCCATGTAATCGTCAGAATCTGCATTTGCCATGAAGCTTTGTTCCTTGTTGGTAAGAGTTCCACCAGCTTCATCCTTGAGAGCCAAGACTAAAGCCTCTTTGTGATAAGCGCTGCCTCTTGTCCTCGGCTTTGGGCATGCATTAGCCGGATGACCCTTCTCATTACAGTTATAACAACGAAGACCATTAACCCCAGTCTGAGCATTTCCCTGATCAACCACTTGAGCCCGTTGTTGTGGAGCACCCATGTTATTCCTTCCATTAGCATTAAACCCTTGACCACTACCCATCTGACGAACATTACCACGATTCTGAACTTCAACACGTCCATTGTTAACAACAGCTTGATTCCTTGTGTTTGATGAGGTACGAATGCGATTGTTGGATTTGTTAGAATATCGGCCGAAGGCTCTAGCAATCATGACAAACCCTTGTTGCAATGCATCGAAAGCTTCTGCATCCTCATTAGATTCACTGTAAAGTGCTTGATCATTGTTGTTGTTGTATGGAACCAGTTGAGTTTCTTGTGAGGGATCATATGGTGTGATCTGAGCAGTTGGTTGTGGAGAATTTGTGAAGACAGTTTGTAAGGTCGGGAATTGAGGATAACAAGCTTGAGCCCACAAAGCTAGAGTTTGATTATCCGGAAGTGAAGGCGAAGCAGGGACTCCACGGATGATCCTTTCTTTGTCAACTTCCTTTTGGTGGGGCTTCAAATAGTCGTACAAAAATCCGTATGTAGCATGATGAAGATTCTTAGCTTGACGGATGAAAATAACATACTTTTCCCAATCAGGACCAAGACTACTAAGGAACTTTGTGTTGACTGCAATCCTTGGCATAATGATATTATGTTTTTCCAAGTCATTGATGATGTCTGAAAATCGATGATGATATGACTCTAATGTCTCCCCTGGTTCAATCATGAAGTGCTCATATGCTAAGTAGATTTTGGATTCCATGTCTTCTTGATTGAGTTATGTGCCTTCCATTAAAAGATGAATGTGCTCCCACATTGCTTTAGCAGTCTTCTGAGCATCAACACTACGAAGTATCGGATTGGGTAATCCCAAAAGGATATATTGCATTGCAAATTCATCGGCTTCCAAGTGTAGAAGTTGGTCAGTAGTGAGTTCATTAAGACCGACAACGTTGGTGATATCATCTCTTGGTGGATTAGCATTCGGATCTCCGGGTACAGTGATAGTAGGCATCTGAAATGGACCTTCAAGGATGACCTTCTTCAAGAACTTTTCATGTGGCTTCTTTAGATCACAAAACCTAAAGAACCTTATCACCCATTGATCGTAGTTTCCGGGAGTGAGCATTGGAGGTCTATCAAGTGATCCAGCTTCATGAATGGATTGTTGGCTGCTTAAAGCTTCACACATCTTTGCAAACCAAGACGGTTCCTTCATAGCATACTTGGATGGATGCTGATTTTGAAAGTTTGTGTAAGGTTGTACTTGTAGACTAGGGGTGGTTGAATCATTTGTAGAAATGTTGAAACTTGTGTTGATGATGGATCTTTGTAGTCGAATGAAACAATGTTGATGAAGTAACCTTATGCGTAGAAACCAGCTTAGGCGTACAAAATACCTTATGCGTAAAAACCAACTTACGCGTAACAAGAGAGCTTACGCGTAGACTTGAGGAAAACTTAGCTTAGGCGTAAACCAAAGGCTTAGTAGTAGAATCCTTATGCGTAATATTAGCTTATCCGTAAGATATGCTTAGGCGTAAGAAAATGCTTAGGCAAAGAGAATTCTACGCGTAAGGTTTTAGCTTAGGCGTAAAACTAGAGTTTTGCCCAAAAAATCCTTTACACTTATACCAGTGTAAAAGATATCCAAAGTCGAAGTGTTTTCAGGGTTATCAAAGCAAGAAAACACTGAGTAAACCAACAGCACTGAAGATCACTGGATGAAAATATTACGCGTAACAGATGCTTAGGCGTAGACTTTGTGCTTACGAGTAAGATTAGGGTTTCACTACGCGTAGAAAATACCAAACTTAACCAAAACTGATTTTTCTGCCCAAAAGTGTTTAGAAACCTGATTTTTTGGGTGAAAAAGTTGCAATATCACCAAAATAACAAGAAAGTTGAAAACTTGATGATCCAATATAACTTTTACCCTTATCCGTAGAAAATACTACACGAACAAAACCAAGCTCTAAAATGATTCTACACACGTAAAGTTTCAAACTTGATGCTAAAAACTTAAACTTTAACACTAAATAAACCTTAAAGTACAAGAATCTTGAGTTTTTAAGTGTAAAAATGAAAGCTTTTTGCGTATGAAAGTTTAAAATCCGAGAAACCCACGCGTATGAACACTAACTTCATAAACAAATATGTTTCACCCAACTAGATTGCGAATGATACCACTGTTAGGTCACCATATTGTAACACAAGCATCAATATGTTAGAAATAAGGTAAGAAGTGATCGGATGAACACTTGCACATACACACGATATAAATGAAAGAAATTTTATGCGTAGGATATATGTGAAAGTGAACAACCAACCTTCAAATGAAGGTTTACAACATTATTTATAGGAGAAGGGACTAGGGCAACACTACAAGTTCCCTTCCTTCCTTATGGGCTTGGGCCAAGGCTTATGGGCTTTCTACATAAGCCTTGCCTTTAATACAAACATAAAAGCCTAATTAAGCAACCTATTACATATTGATTACAAACACTTGAAATATAATTTAGGAGTGATTCCAACAGTTAGAAGCGGTGAGAACCTCTAGTTTAGCGCGAAACTGGAGGTCTAAGTGGACTTTACTCACCGATGTCATACTTGATAAGGATTTCTTTTATTATTTAACATATGAGTTTGATGGGAGGCTTGTTACTAGATTCTTAAATCGGCTTATGGGTCCAATAAGAAAGTTTGTCTTCGCTGTAGAGCCAAGATCAATGATTGGAATAGACAACTTTCGTTATGAAGAGATTCATGAGTGGCTCTTGTTTTTGGCTGAGCATGGAATTGAGGAGCTGATTATTACAAACTGGTATGGTGACCCAGTTACGTTCCCAACCCAACTTTACTCTCGTAGTGAGTTGAAACATCTGGTACTTCATGTTTGTGGTATGGCTAGTTTGGAATATTTTCATGGCTTTCCAAATCTACTGAGCTTAGAATTGATTCATGTCAATTTTCTAAGCGGTACAGTTTGGGACTTTATTGTTGGTTGTCCCTCACTTGAGTCTCTTAAAATGAATCGTCGTAGTACAAACGAGATGAGACTATGGGATATTGCAAAAGTTAGGAATTTGAGGAAGTTAGATTTGAGATTCGGTCGTTATAATGTTGTGACGACAATCACAACATCCGATATCTTTCACCTGACAAAACTTCAAAATCTTAAGACCCTTACATTGGATTTTGATGATTGCACGGTAAGAACAATTTGAGTTTTACACTTATGATTTTACAATCTTGAAGAAATGTGTAATAGTAATGACATTTAATCTTAAAAACTTGTTGTAGTTGATACGGGAAGCTAATTCTAGGATGAATGTGCCGTTTGTATCCCTGATTAAACTTAAGTTGTCCCATGTCGATTTTGGGAATATTGTTATGTTATCGTTCATCATTGAAATGATTCGTAGATGTCCAAATTTGAAAATGCTGGATACCAGAGTAAGTGTTTTGGAGTAATGCATATGTAGCAAATAAAAATTCCTAAATTGCCATGTTTGTGTATCTCTCAACACTATTTGATTTTTCAGGCTGCAAACACGCTTAGTGTTCTACCTTTGGAAAATTTTCCCAATGTTGTAGACAGAAACACATTCAGCCATGGCCAGCTACAGACTGTGGTGTTTCGAGCTTTTCCTAGAACAGAGCATGAATTAACTTTAATAAAGTTTATACTTGCGTGTTCCCGGTCGCTAAAGACAATCAATATCAGGCTCAGCGATAGGAGTCATGATGGGAATGAAAATATCAAGAACGACTGGGACTTGGCTAGGAAGCTGTTGAAACTCCACCAAGCTTCCCCCACAGCCGTGGTAGATTTCTTTGAGTGGTTGTATTTTATGTATGGGTTGAATACCCTATGACAATTAATGTTACGAAATAGTTTTGGTATTTTGGTACGGTATTTGTTTATATGGTTTGCATAAAATAAGCTTGTTCATATGTTGTTGTTTGTGCGTATTGTAGGTGATGCAATTTTGACATTCGAAAGTCAAACTTTCATTTAGCATTTCATTTTGATTGTGGCAAGTAAAACTGCATTTCCAGTTTACTTTAGTTAGTCAATACTTGAAAATGGTGAATGGCTATTTTGTATGTAGTATTTGCAATTTTCACTATGTAAAGTCAAAATTGCAAAACCATTACTCAAATATTTGACTTTGTAAAGTCAAAAATGCAAAACCATTACTCAATATTTGTTTTGAAGTTTATTGTTAATTTGATATGTTTTAGAAGTTTGACTTAACAAAGTCAAACTTCTAATACATTTTTTGTGTTGTTTAATCTTGAACTAAGTTGTAGTATACGTAACTTGGCAACTTGAGAGACCAATTGTGTATTTTACAGTGATTATTGGGCGGGAGTTTTAAGTATGACAACGGCAACCAAGACAAATTCAGGGACCAAATGTGAAAAAAAATCACTATTAGACCTTTGACCATCTCTTACCGGAGACGCTATTAACTAGTGCACACCAAACGATAAACCCATCTACCACTTTTTCCACACACAAACAACTTTCCAATGGCAGATTTTCCCATTTTGAATGAACTCATGGAGGTTGGTGGTTCATCAAACTTGAATGATCGTATGGCTGTGTGGTTTGAACAAGAGGCTGCACAAGAAGGGATTCTGGAAAACCTAGTTCTTCAGTGCATTGATCATCTGGAGAGAGGAATCATGAAGCGTAGGGAGCTGATCGAAGATAATGAAGCTCTGGGACCTCGGGAAATTGCGCTTGACTGTGTGGATGCGATGACAAAAATCCAATCAAGGCACACACACCAACTTGTTCAACTCATACAGATTGTTGGTCAAACTGATGAAGCTATTCGTTTCAACCAAGATTTTGTTAAGAAAATAGATGAACATAATGCCTGAATTTTGGGTTTTCCATGGGGGGGAGATAAAGGTGGTCTTTTA
Organism: Chrysanthemum seticuspe; assembly: GCA_019973895.1. NCBI lineage: Eukaryota > Viridiplantae > Streptophyta > Magnoliopsida > Asterales > Asteraceae > Chrysanthemum > Chrysanthemum seticuspe. The sequence goes on along the minus strand of BPTQ01000007.1, from coordinate 228,647,529 downwards.
GGTGCTAGTTTTGAAAATATAGGTTGGTAAAAAAGGTATGTAAATTGGATCTTTTGGCTTTGTGTTTGTTTAATCTGTTCTTGTATTGTGATATTGGGTGTATTTTAGTCTAATTAGTATCAACAAAACCAAACATCCCCTTGTATCAGCAAAACCAAACAGCCCCTTTTATCAGCAAAACTTTAATCAGCAAAACCAAACACCCCCTTGTATCAGCAAAAGCAAAAGCAATGGTTTAAAAATATGTGTTGAAAATGCAAATACTTTAACACTAAATCATAATATATCACCAAACATCCCCTTGTATCATTTAAACCAAACAGCCCCTTTTATCGGCAAAAGTTGTTACAGCAAAACCAAACACCCCCGTATCAACAAAATTAGAGGCAGTGGTTTAAAAATACGGGTTGAAAATTCAAACGTTTTAGCAGTAAACAATAATGTATTAACAATGGTGTATTGTAACATCTTGAATTTTGACTTACCCAAGTCAAACAAACTTATGAAAGGCAACAAATTGTAACTTACTATTGTGGTATGACTTGGGTAAGTCAAACCTATTAAGAAATACAAAACGATTTCAAACACAATTACTTAAATAAGAACCCAATTTTTTATTCATCGATTTCATGTTCTCAAGAACTACAAATGTTTACTATCATCTAAACATACACTTAGCTAGACCCACAACTCTCCCTATCGTCGTTTTCCTTCCTTTCCAATTTCCAGATTTTTAATCCTTTCTCCCAAATCGTTAAACTTTGATAGCAAGATGTCAGCCTCTTCCTTCTCCATCTTAACACCCAAACCCTTTTCATTTGAGCAGTCTGCTTTCCTCAACGAACTCAACAAAGCCTTCCCCTTATCGTTTTGCGCCTTTTTTTTTTTTTTTTTTTTTTTTGGTAGAATGTGTTGATTGTATTTTAGGGTTCAATGTTGATCGTTGCCGATACATATATGGTTGAAGGTTGGGTTACATTTTAACTATGTTGGGTCAAAAATGTTAATGGTCTATTATACCCTCGAAGGAAATCCAGAAAATTAGGTTTGACTATGCCAATCCTGGTCAAAGGACGAGTTTGGCATTTAAAGGCCAAGGTTTGGATCTCTGGCGATGATAACGCCGAGTTTTATCCCATCGCGAAGCGTTTTGCCAAGTTTAGGGACCAACCGTGTATTTTAGTCATATATATGAGGATAGCTTGACTACAATTTTTGTAGCCAATTGGCTACAATCATTCATAAAAAATACACTAGCAATGAATCAGGGACCCAAAGAAAAAAATCAGAACCCACAAAAAAAAAATCAAATACCCACATTATATAGCACAAAATTGTAGCCTATTAACTACAATAAATTATTGTAGCTAATATATATATATATATATAGAGTTAGGATCAAATAAGAAGTAAAATTAAAATAAGAATGATAAGAAGAAACCACAACCACTCATTTCAGATGCACCTACAAAAATAGATGCATCTCCCCTTAAATTTCTCCCTCCTATTTGAAATGTGTGGCTAGAAATTCTTCTTATTCTTCTTATTTTAGTTTTTCTTCTTACCGGATCTCTTCCCTATATATATATATATATATATATATATATATATATATATATATATAGAGTTAGGATCAAATAAGAAGAAAAACTAAAATAAGAATGATAAGAAGAAACCACAACCACTCATTTCAGATGCACCTATAAAAATATATGCATCTCCCCTTAAATTTCTCCCTCCTATTTGAAATGTGTGGCTAGAAATTCTTCTTATTCTTCCTATTTTAGTTTTTCTTCTTACTGGATCCCTTCCCTATATATATATATATATATATACACACACACACAATCACCTTATAAACAGCCTATAGAAAAAAGTATGAGTATCTCAGAATGGTCATTGTTTTACCAACGGAAATGCCTAGCAAAGCAACTGCCAAGAGAACACATTGATATCCATCAATCTATTTATATATAAATAAAAAGATAGTATATCATAATGTCACAGTTTTACTAACACAAGAATAAATCGAATGAATCAAAGTTTACAACACACCCATCACCCTATAAACACCAAAAGAAGAATATAAATAAGACCGAACCAAGAAACAAAAGACAACTTTTTTTCCGCTTTGTACTTCATTGCTATATCCATAATTCAATTTAAAATAATAATAATAATAATAATAATAATAATAATAATAATAATAATAATAATAATAATAATAATAATAATAATAATAAATAAATAAAAAATCAAAACGCAAAAACGAGACTTGCCAGCCACAACATCCACCACCCCTACTTTTGATTTGTGTTTTTAAAATCCATTAAAATATACGAAGGCATATAGGAAGGTGCATACCAAAGCACGAGTGTTGAAGGCAAAGTACTGTGTACACATATACGTTTCTGAAGCCAAGCCCAGTGGTTTCATCATCTTCAAAGTTTTTGCAGAATTTTTCATATATCCATGAATTTTAACGCCCGGTTTTTGCACGTTTCATTCCACTGCTGGTGTTAAATGGTGACACACTGCCACTTGGACCGGGACTATCTTCTCTGAAATTTGAGTTCAGCATGGCCAATTCACGTAACTGTTGTCTTTTGATATAATCCTGGGACTCATCCTGCAAATATGATACGATATGTCTGAGAATGCATGCATATTTGCAGAATGTTTCAAACCTAATCTTTCTTCCAAGATAAGGAAATACAGTTTGAAGTTTTCTGTCAAATGAGCTGATATTAGAGAATTATTCACTTATCATGGGTTGATTTGTCTTATCTTTCATTTAAAAAGGGTTATACAGATACATTGAATTGGTTGAGACAAGTCAAAGAGGATGAATGTTTCCTTGGGAGTGTTTTTAACCGGAAAAAACTCCTAAATCAGTCAATTCATATACTGAAATAACACAGCATTTATAAGGATTTTCTTAAAATTTGTGGTATTGAGTTCACTTAAAACTTTCATTCATAAATACTATATTGGACATTAATGATGATTAAACTTATCTCTCTACCAATTTTACCAGCATTTAAATAGGAAAATAGATTTCATCGAATAACAATACTGGATTTAAAGCAAGGTCAAACTAGGTAAAGTATTAAATAGTTCTTAACATGCGCTTTAACTCTGAGGACAATCTTACACAAACCCTTTTCGTAATCATATTTCTTACTTACTCGGTTTTAAAAACTTTTGTTTGTGTTTTCTGTCAACCAAACCAGCCTGACCCGCCCCCATGTGCTTGACTAGTGTTAAGAAGATGGGAATTGTCTCATACTCAGACCTGGGCAAGAGACTTTGTGATTTATCAGCCCTCATGTGTAACAGTGGACAGCAGGGAAGGGGGAGGGTGCTGCTTACCTTTTGTTACACTTTACCTAGCCTGCCCGGATCCATCCATTTTTTAGGCCTTAACTAATTATCATTTAACTTTTTTTAGTTTCAGTAACTTTAAAAGGTAACTTTTTTAAGGTTTTTGATAATTATGGCCATAAAAAAGTAGTTTTCTGCATCAATAGTTGTACATAAAGTTGATTAGGAAAATTCATGGAGTGTGTGATTATTGTTATATGTACAAGAAAATATGCATGTTTTAATACCTTATAAACAGCCCTAAGGGATGTCATTATCATTTTCTTTATTCATATGCACATTAATTGTCAAGTTTAATTGGCAAGAGAAGTTGTATCAACTTTGAATCTAAAACAAAGTTTAACTCAAAGAGCTTGTGTTGACAGGAATCCCTAAACAATTCACAGCTGTGTGGCATTTAATTTCCATTCCACAAGAGAGGTAAACCTTTGATGTTTGAGGTCACGCATACTAGTTTTGAAATCCACAATTATTGGCTCTTTCAGTGTGTTCAAAAAAAATATTGGATCTTTAAGTTGTCAATATTGTAACCAAACTACCTCTTATAACAGATGTCACATATATTGATAACTCTCAAAAGCGCATCTCTATTTCGGAACTAAAAAAACGCCGTACAATGAACTCAAAAGTCAACAGAAACTTGTCTTACATTGAGCTTAAAACTCAACAGCAAACCTTTATTAAAAATTTACCATCTTTTCTTAACAATAAGTTCTAATTGCCGTCATATCTGGAGATTAACAACTTTAACATTGTCATTTCCTTTATACATGATGGAACACCATGTCTCAATAGAGACTTCAACAGTTCAACCCACAGCCTCTTGGTTGATGGGCACTCGCTAGGTCAAAGACCCTTTTATATAACACTAAAGTCGTTATTTTCCTTTTGCAATATACTCTTTTCTTCTTTTGAATGTCTCCTAAGTGGGTTAACTCCCTGGAGGTCCCAGGTTCAAACTTTGGGGAGAAAATTAATCCCCATGTGGCCACGGAGGTTCACCTGCGATGACTCCGGTCTATCCAAAAGGGTAGTCGCTCAAGGATTAGTCGGGCTTGCAATGTATACATATATATATCCTCTTATACTCCCTACGTCCCAAATAAATGTCTATAAGAAAACACATTCTTACAACTGTATAATTAATTATTTTAATGAAACTAAATGTTACTTTTATCTTATAGTTATCTAAAACTTATGCAGTTTTGTGATGAAGTACAATTATGGGTACAATGGGAAAACATCAGATACTGATTTGAGATGCGCATTCTTTTGAAACAAACTAAACTAGAAAGTTGAACATCTTTTGACCACAATAATTTCAAGAGACAGCGCCTTTTGATATAGCAGACAACTTTCTAGCTGTGTTGCCTCATAAAAATGCAGTATTTTTCTTTTTTAGATGGATTAATATCCACCTTCACCAATTTGGTATTTCATTGACAGAATAACAGATTGCAGTCCAGAAGCTTGCTCAATATAGCCCCTAATCACTAGTCAAAGACTTCTATAAAGATTACATGCCATATTAACTCTTCCAAAACAGAGAGTAGAAAAATGACTACACTGCATGCCATATTCATTCATTTGCCCATTAGGTGAATCGTCAATTGCCTATATTAGATTATTAGTGTTTCACACACTAACTATGTATATAACTACAAAAAAAGAAGCAAAAAAAGCATAATCGGGTCGGCTCAATCCAACACATTCTGTTCACGGCTTCACGCAAACCAAAAAACTACTTATTTTAACCTATACCCATTTTGACCCGTTAATCAAGCCGCCCATTTGCCACCTCTAACACTGGACAAACAGGAGTATTGATAGTAAAGAAAGATACCACAGGTTTAAGCAGTTCTTCAATTATTTCTTGTGCCTGCCTGAGCCTGATATCAACAACACTTGCGGGTAAATCAGCCTCAATCAATATGTGGAGCGGCTCATTTAGATGTTCATATCCTGGTCTTCCCCTTAGCTTATCTTCCTGGATAATCAAAGATCATGAGTCAGCAAACAGTAGCTCAAAAACACATTAGCATTAAAAAACTTAAAATATTCAGATTATAAATACCTGTTCTGGATCCTTAATTGACCCTTTTCCTCTTATAAAAACTCGACAGCCTGTTGTACCCTCTACTCGTTTCAGTGAATTGCCTCTGGGGCCCAGAAGCCTTCCAACAAAATTAAACTAGAATCCAAAAAAGGTCAAAATTAAATTCAGCAGATAATGAAATCAAAAATGTAGAATGCTAAAAGTGATCATTAGAAAAACATACATTTGGATAAGTATCAACTGGTATCTCTAACCGCAAAATTCTCTTCACGGTGTATGCACTAGGACTAGCTGGAGCTCCTTGCCAATCCATTGTCGTTCCTGGTGGTCCACCAAACCTCTGCTATGAGATGTATAACTTTTAGTAAATTTATGATTGTCAAATTATGCACACGAACAAGCATAAGATTCAACCATATAAGTATATGTCTTTAGACAAAATAAATGTTACAACTTGCAGAACCTTTACCTCCAAGTGTGAGCAAGATAATTTATACTTATGCAGGTGGGTGAAATTTAAAAAAGTCCGATCTTTTATATTAACAATTATACCAGACCCTGCTTATTGCAACATAACTGTGAAATATAGATATGATACAAAAGTTATTGCATAAGAATAACTAAGCAAAATAATTCATAACATTCGTATTACAATGGCTGGGAAGTCATCTAATATACGCATTCAATTGCATAAACCTTCTAAATCGCTTTTTCAAGGTTCGATTACTATAGTAAAAATACTTTTCTTAAAGTATTTGACACAGTAATTAAATAAATTAAAAAAATAAAAATAAAAAAAAAAAACAAAACAAAAAAAAAATAATATGTGGACAAAGAAAACTGTTTGTGGGTTGGCACTGCCTGACTCAACCGACGATAAGAATTCTTGTTTTTTTACCTCAGTCGGCTATTTAACCTATAACCCTAACCTTCCTAACTTTCTACCTGTTACCGATTAACAAGGCCTGACAGAAAAAAATACCAATTCAAGTAGAATGAAAAGTCACAAATAGAAGTCGATTAGAAACTAAAGCGAGTGAAGGACCATTAGCTCAATGCCTGAACTTTCATCAGGCAAAAAGATGCCTTGTTATTTTGGTAGTGATTCACTCAATGTTAAGACTAGCTCAAAACATTTCTATCAAATTCAAGCAACATTTCAATCAAATTCAGTGTCTCAAAACAATCAAATAAGTTAATTAAATTGATCCTCATATGTTCTACTAAATAGATTATAAACTAAGAATGACACCAGACCTATTGAAGCAATAGCTATAGAAGAGGATATGTGAATCTGAAACTAAACCATAAGTACCTCTGGTGGAAGACCATTCCAGCCACTAATTCTAGAGCCCGGAACATTTGACATAAGATTTGAAGATGCCATGGGGCTTGGACTTCTATGCCGTAATCGGTCCAGCTCATTAAACCCTTGATTGGGCAGCATACTGGAGACCCTCAAAATCTCTATTAACAACATGGATATATAATGCTTAGTTAAAAAGTAAAAAAAATGAGATAAGTTTGTTCTGGTTAGAACTCATATAGGAGTGTACCTCATTAGTTTAAAGCACAATATCAAAACCCCATTTGGAAGTGCTTTCGTAGAAGAAATAAATTAATCGATAAAAAAACTTACAAACCGTGTGAGTTTATAAGCATAGGTACTGAATATAGATGATTTAAGATAGCATGCTTGTATACACATTACTCGCAACATAGTCAAACCACTAAAGAAAATGACGATCCTAACATTAAATCCATCAAGTGAGCAAAAACATAGATTTTGGCTAGCAGTGAAGTGACGCCACAAGAAGTTGGGGTGTAATGTACCATCAGGAATAACAATATGGGCAAATGTTTCTAATAATCAATTTTATAATATCAATTTGATACTAACTACAACAAAACTAATTATCAATTGTAAATAGTGATGCACGCTTGTATTATATCTTCCTTATAAAACTACAAGTTGAAACCTTGATTAATTAAACTGATAACGGTTTGTGCTCAAAAGTTTGTGACTTCAAATAGTGTAACTATTAATCACTGTTAGTTAATGTGAGTCTAGTCCAATAAAAATTATAAATTTTCCATTTAAGTGATAAAAGTTGAAAGATTGCATAATTCACAAGATGGAATTCACAAGAGTGAATAGTAAGTAAAGCTGCTACAAAGGGATCTACATCAAACAACACATAACATAAAGTTAAAGTAAAGAGAAAATGAATAACGAAAGATCCAAACCTTGATTCAATAATCTGCTACATATTGGCAGAGCTTGCATAAAAGGCTGAAGCTTCTGATGCTCCTCCAAAAGCTCAGTCAAATATTGACTGAAAAAAAAAAATAGAAAGATGAAAAACAACAAAGTAAGAGGAGGGAAAAGCAAAAAAGATGAGTTAAAAAGAAAGGGAACCTATCAACATCTGGGTTGTTAGTTCTAATAAGTGGAGAAACAGCTCTTGCTGGAGAGAAATTGGGATTATATAAACCTGACATAGGGGGGAACAAGTAGAAGAAAAATAGGGTTGAGTTGGGTTGGGAGGCGGGGGAAGATGATGATGATGGAATAAACAAAAGGGTTTGTGTTTGTGCCAATAATAAAGGGAGCACAACAGACAGACAGACAGACACAGTTACTAAAAAGTCGGTCAATTTTACCCAAAACAATCTTTCTTTTTACTCTTACTTGTTTACTGTATAGTGTATATACTCTACTCCAAATGGTACCAGTCAACTCATGCTTACACGGTATCCACCATCATTTCCAAAAGAGCTAATTACTTAAATTGATTCTCGGCTATATAATGAAAATGGTCACTCGACTTTTTTTTTTCCGATTCCTTATGGTTTTGACCCGTAACAGGTTTAGTCCTTTGACCACTATTTTCGTTAGTTTGACTTTCAAGTGAATGTTTAGATGGCTGAAATGACATAAATACCCTCTTATGTTTAAAAGTAAGATCCCTGTGATTTGTGGGGTATCACGAATTTAGACCCTAATTTTTTATATACGTTTCCGTCCGTTTTTCTTACGTTTTCATACATTTTTATTTGTTTTCGTTCGTTTTTATACTATTTCTTTCGTTTTTATACACTTTCGTCCATTTTTATACGTTTTTATACGTTGTGGTCTATGTTTATACGTTTTCGTCCGTTTTTATCCATTTTTACCCATTTTTATATGTTTCGTCCGTTTTTATACGTTTTCGCCCGTTTCCTTATGTTTACTTACGTTTTCATATGTTTTGGCCGTTCTTATACGTTTTCGTACGTTTTTCTTTTCTTACGTTTGCATACGGTTTTATATGTTTTTGTTCGTTTCATACATTTTCGCTTGTTTTCTTACGTTTTCGTTCGTTTTCTTACGTTTTCATATGTTTTTATACATTTCGTCCGTTTTATACGTTTTTATAAGTTTTTCTTATGTTTTCATACGTTTTTATCCGTTTTAATCTGTTTTTATACGTTTTTATCCGTTTTAATACATTTTCATACGTTTTCGTCCGTTATTATACGTTTTCGTTCATTTTTATACGCTTTCTTTTGTTTTTATACGTTTTCTTTTGTTTTTACACGTTTTCATCCATTTTTCATCCGTTTTTATCCGCTTTTTACGTTCTTATATGGTATAATACGATTTTGTACGTTTTCATACATTTTGTGCGTTTTATACGTTTTTGTACATCTTTATGTTTTTTTATATGTTTTTATCTATTATTAACCATTGTTATCTATTTTCACACGTACAAAAACGTATAAATCATACAAAAATGTAAGAAAACGTACAAAAACATGTGAAAACGTATAAAAATGGTTAAAAATGTATGAGAATGTGAAAATGTATAAAAACAAATAAAACAGATAAAAAGGGTATGAAAACGTAAAAAAAAAACCCTAAAAGAACATATAAAAACGGACGAAAGCGTATAAAAACCGACAAAAACATATAAAAACGTAAGAAAACGGGCGAAAACGTATTAAAACGTACAAAAACGTAAGAAAAGTGGACGAAAACGTATAACAAATGGAAACAAACGTATAAAATGGACAAAAATGTATAAAAATGGACAAAAACGTATGAAAACATAAGAAAAAGGGCGAAAACATAAGTAAACGGGCAAAAACGTACGGAAACGGGAAAAAAAGTACGGAAATAGACGAAAACGTCTAAAATAGACGAAAACATATAAAATGGATAAAAATGTATGAAAACATAAGAAAAACGGACAAAAACGTATACAACGGATGAAAACGCATAAAAAAGGATGAAAAATGATAAAAACGTATGAAAACATAAGAAAAACGGATGAAAACGTATAAAAAATTAGGGACTAAACTCGTGATACCCCAAAAACCACAGAGACCTTACTTTTAAACATAATAGGGTATTTATGTCATTTCAGCTATCTAAAAATCCACATGACGGTCAAACTAACGGAAATAGTGGTCAAGGGCCCAAACTCGTTAAGTGTCAAAACCACACTGAGAGGATCCGGGGAAAAAAGTCTAGGGACAAATTTTCGTTATACCCGACAAACCACAGGGACGATTTAAGTAATTAACTCATTTCCAAAATATAACACCAAAACTTATACTATTTTAGCATAATGCAACAATTGTTATAATTAACTAGTTTTATCACAAGGTTAATGATATAATCAAGAAGCTCAAAGTATCCTTAAAGAACCATTAAAGAAGTATTAAAAAGAAGAGAAGTGTAAGTTACCTTTAAATGTTAAACTTTGTGCAATTTTATTCGATGTGTAATGGGGTATATATACTACTACAATTAACTATTTGATTCACTACCGTAGTAATGAGGGGGACAAGTAATAGATTCATCGCATTTCTCGTCTCTCACTTAGCTTTGATCTGGTGTCGTCGCTTACAGTCCAAGAAGAGTAATTGATCTATTTTTTACTAGATGGAATACATTATTGCATACATTATTATATACTTCAACTAATCATTTATAGCACTCCCCCTTGGATGTCATTTGTTAATGTAGATTCAACCTTAAAGTACCGCCTCATTAAAAACCTTGCTAAAGAAAACCCAGTGGGAAAAAACTTTAGCAAAGGGAAAAAGAGTGCACTGTCTAGTTGATTCCCCCTGATAACATCCGTAGAGTGTTATATCTTCTGTAAATGCAACATACCAATAACATGGGCGTGTATTCTTAAAATTGATGTTGGAAGTGCCTTGGTGAAAATACTTGTTGAATTTTTGCTTGATTAGGAATACTTCATTTCAATTTGGTTATCCTTTTTGAGTGTATACGAAGTATCTTGGGGTTATATGTTTCATCCTGTCATTTTTTATATATCCTTCATTCATTTGTGCGACACAAGTTATGTTGTCTTCGTAGATGAGTGTTGGGCTTTTCTCTTTCTTTAGCCCACAAGAAATCACAGTGAGTTGTGTCATTGACCTCACCCATACACATTCTCTGCTAGCTTCATGTTGTGTAATAACTTCAGCATGAAGTGATCAAGGCCTATGTTGTTTGGCCAGGTGACAAGAAATGGTGTACTGTAACTTTACCCAAGTGCAACAAGTGTCAGTTTCACCACAATGGACCTTGCCCGACACAATCTGGGAACTGCAGGAAGGTCGGTCACCAATCCAAGGATTGCAAGGTTCCTATTCTCGTGACAAACCGTAACATGACATGCTTTGAGTGTGGAGTGATCTGGCACTTCAGGAGTGATTACCCAGAGCTGAAGAACCGGAATGAAGGAGGAGCTCATGGGAGAGAATATGTGTTAGGAGGAAGAGAAGCTCTCCAAGACCTTAATGTCGTTACGGGTAATGATGATGTTTAAGGAGAGAGTTTCCTGCCTTGCATAATAAGACCTAAGTCGAGGACCTTTTGGGTTATATTCCTTGAGAGATTTGTATCATTACTTTCCTATAAACTTCATTGTATTATGTAGAATTATTGTATGGCTATCCCGTGTTGTCGTATTTATTTGACTTATGACTATCTATTATTTTATGTCAATGTGTTATGACAATTTCTGTCCGTTACAATATTTATTTTGCTATAATTTTATAAACCATTTTGCTATTATCATATAAAATATTTTGCCATCATCTTATAAACTGTTTTGCTACTGATTTGTGTCAATTATAGTATATTTTTATATTCCAAAGAATACAAATGAAATATGTATTCCCGAATCGTTTCCAAACGAAGGTTGAATGGAATTCGTGATTCGAGTCGTGGTTTTGTGAATTTGATTAGTGAAAAAGTGGATAATTCAGATTTTTACACTAAATTTGACAATCATAAACTAAAAACAACTTAATAAGCACACAAAATATTAAAATTAAACTCAAATAAGCAAAAACGCAAGTTAAACCTAAAAACGAGCACTTACGGGCTAATCCTCGAGCCTAAAACGTCAAATTTATGAAATATTAACCCTAGAAACGCAAAACTATTTTTCCTACGTCCTAAATGATAAAAGAGAATTTTAGTTAAAAGCCGAATATTTTTTTGACTTTTATAATTTTTATTATGAATTAAAAACGATTTTTAACTAAATTAAATATAAAAAGTACTAAATGAAAACAGAAAAATCTGAATTTTTTATTAAAAATACTTTAGATTATGACTGATATGAGAAAAATGAGAAAAGCTAAAAAGAAGTTTTGAATAAGCTGTGAAAAAAGAAAACAACTTATTAAGCTTAAAATGGAAAAAGTGGTTAAATGATTTAAATGTGCAACCTATAACGCAAAAGACCCAAGGGCGCTTATGGTTACAGGTACACTATACTATCCTCCCAAAGGGTGAGGTCTCAGGTTTGAGCCTGCCTCAACCTTTTTGCAAAATTTTTTTTTTTTTTTTTTGATTTTCTTTTGCACAAGCTTAAAATGACTGACTTTTGTAAAAACAAATATTTTGAAACTTTTGAAACTTTTGAAATAAGCAGAAATGAAGCAAATATGTCAGAAAATTACTAATAAGCTATTTAACCAAACACTCCTTGACAAACTTGAGCACTCAGGCTTCTAACAAGCTAGATTTCACCTAAAAAGCTCCTAAGATAAAAATATATATATATAAATAAAAAAAATTAAAAGCTTACTAGACCTAGATGAGCTACTACCAAGTAAGCACTTAAGTTTGATCTAGTCACAGCAGCCTAGGGAGGTACTTTTAAGCTTAATTAAAAGCTATCAAACAATTAAGCAAGTCCAAAAAAACTTGAAAACAACATTATTCATACACCATAGAACATGTAAAAGCAATTATAATGTATTTTGGGCTTATGATGAGCTTTTAAATGATCTGATAAAGTGGCTACTCAGGCAGCATTGGTGTTTTCAGGTTTAAAGGTTTCTGAGCACAGATTTTAAGACCAAGAGCCAACTAGCAAATTGAATTGGAAACCCACAAAAACTAAAAACAGATAATCATTGAACAATAAAGTTTAAGAAAAACTAATTTATTCTAATTTTGAACTTATTTTGATCCTTAAAAATAACATAAGAACATGACTACATGGACTATTGTTGGATTATTCTTCTGACAGACTGAGACAGAAACTTTTGGACACTAAAATGAATTGGACAGTCAACTAAACTTATATGATGGACTAAATGGACTCATAAACATTAAAAATACCAACTACAAACACCTTTAAATGATCAATGCAAAACAAACTGTTATGACACTTGAAAATCATCAAAACTTTGAAAATTGACTCAAACTCTTTTAAACTATATAATTTTGATTAAAAAAACTTTAAATCTATTATATAAACTTAATTAAAGCAGATTGAAATTCACTTATTGACTAGAACTCTAAAAAACAGGTTGTGCCAAACACCCCCTTAAAGAATACAAATGAAATATGTATTCCCGAATCGTTTCCAAACGAAGGTTGAATGGAATTCGTGATTCGAGTCGTGGTTTTGTGAATTTGATTAGTGAAAAAGTGGATAATTCAGATTTTTACACTAAATTTGACAATCATAAACTAAAAACAACTTAATAAGCACACAAATATTAAAATTAAACTCAAATAAGCAAAAACGCAAGTTAAACCTAAAAACGAGCACTTACGGGCTAATCCTCGAGCCTAAAACGTCAAATTTATGAAATATTAACCCTAGAAACGCAAAACTATTTTTCCTACGTCCTAAATGATAAAAGAGAATTTTAGTTAAAAGCCGAATATTTTTTTGACTTTTATAATTTTTATTATGAATTAAAAACGATTTTTAACTAAATTAAATATAAAAAGTACTAAATGAAAACAGAAAAATCTGAAATTTTTATTAAAAATACTTTAGATTATGACTGATATGAGAAAAATGAGAAAAGCTAAAAAGAAGTTTTGAATAAGCTGTGAAAAAAGAAAACAACTTATTAAGCTTAAAATGGAAAAAGTGGTTAAATGATTTAAATGTGCAACCTATAACGCAAAAGACCCAAGGGCGCTTATGGTTACAGGTACACTATACTATCCTCCCGAAGGGTGAGGTCAGAGGTTCGAGCCTGCCTCAACCTTTTTGCAACAAATTTTTTTTTTTGATTTTCTTTTGCACAAGCTTAAAATGACTGACTTTTGTAAAAACAAATATTTTGAAACTTTTGAAACTTTTGAAATAAGCAGAAATGAAGCAAATATGTCAGCAAATTACTAATAAGCTATTTAACCAAACACTCATTGACAAACTTGAGCACTCAGGCTTCTAACAAGCTAGATTTCACCTAAAAAGCTCCTAAGATAAAAATATATATATATAAATAAAAAAAAATTAAAAGCTTACTAGACCTAGATGAGCTACTACCAAGTAAGCACTTAAGTTTGATCTAGTCACAGCAGCCTAGGGAGGTACTTTTAAGCTTAATTAAAAGCTATCAAACAATTAAGCAAGTCCAAAAAAACTTCAAAACAACATTATTCATACACCATAGAACATGTAAAAGCAATTATAATGTATTTTGGGCTTATGATGAGCTTTTAAATGATCTGATAAAGTGGCTACTCAGGCTGCATTGGTGTTTTCAGGTTTAAAGGTTTCTGAGCACAGATTTTAAGACCAAGAGCCAACTAGCAAATTGAATTGGAAACCCACAAAAACTAAAAACAGATAATCATTGAACAATAAAGTTTAAGAAAAACTAATTTATTCTAATTTTGAACTTATTTTGATCCTTAAAAATAACCTAAGCACATGACTACTTGGACTATTGTTGGATTATTCTTCTGACAGACTGAGACAGAAACTTTTGGACACTAAAATGAATTGGACAGTCAACTAAACTTATATGATGGACTAAATGGACTCATAAACATCAAAAATACCAACTACAAACACCTTTAAATGATCAATGCAAAACAAACTGTTATGACACTTGAAAATCATCAAAACTTTGAAAATTGACTCAAACTCTTTTAAACTATATAATTTTGATTAAAAAAACTTTAAATCTATTATATAAACTTAATTAAAGCAGATTGAAATTCACTTATTGACTAGAACTCTAAAAAACAGGTTGTGCCAAACACCCCCTTAAAGAATACAAATGAAATATGTATTCCCGAATCGTTTCCAAACGAAGGTTGAATGGAATTCGTGATTCGAGTCGTGGTTTTGTGAATTTGATTAGTGAAAAAGTGGATAATTCAGATTTTTACACTAAATTTGACAATCATAAACTAAAAACAACTTAATAAGCACACAAATATTAAAATTAAACTCAAATAAGCAAAAACGCAAGTTAAACCTAAAAACGAGCACTTACGGGCTAATCCTCGAGCCTAAAACGTCAAATTTATGAAATATTAACCCTAGAAACGCAAAACTATTTTTCCTACGTCCTAAATGATAAAAGAGAATTTTAGTTAAAAGCCGAATATTTTTTTGACTTTTATAATTTTTATTATGAATTAAAAACGATTTTTAACTAAATTAAATATAAAAAGTACTAAATGAAAACAGAAAAATCTGAAATTTTTATTAAAAATACTTTAGATTATGACTGATATGAGAAAAATGAGAAAAGCTAAAAAGAAGTTTTGAATAAGCTGTGAAAAAAGAAAACAACTTATTAAGCTTAAAATGGAAAAAGTGGTTAAATGATTTAAATGTGCAACCTATAACGCAAAAGACCCAAGGGCGCTTATGGTTACAGGTACACTATACTATCCTCCCGAAGGGTGAGGTCAGAGGTTCGAGCCTGCCTCAACCTTTTTGCAACAATTTTTTTTTTGATTTTCTTTTGCACAAGCTTAAAATGACTGACTTTTGTAAAAACAAATATTTTGAAACTTTTGAAACTTTTGAAATAAGCAGAAATGAAGCAAATATGTCAGCAAATTACTAATAAGCTATTTAACCAAACACTCATTGA
Source organism: Chrysanthemum seticuspe (assembly GCA_019973895.1). Lineage (NCBI taxonomy): Eukaryota > Viridiplantae > Streptophyta > Magnoliopsida > Asterales > Asteraceae > Chrysanthemum > Chrysanthemum seticuspe. Next base: position 228,631,709 of record BPTQ01000007.1, on the reverse strand, counting down.
CAAACTTGAGCACTCAGGCTTCTAACAAGCTAGATTTCACCTAAAAAGCTCCTAAGATAAAAATATATATATATAAATAAAAAAAAAATTAAAAGCTTACTAGACCTAGATGAGCTACTACCAAGTAAGCACTTAAGTTTGATCTAGTCACAGCAGCCTAGGGAGGTACTTTTAAGCTTAATTAAAAGCTATCAAACAATTAAGCAAGTCCAAAAAAACTTGAAAACAACATTATTCATACACCATAGAACATGTAAAAGCAATTATAATGTATTTTGGGCTTATGATGTGCTTTTAAATGATCTGATAAAGTGGCTACTCAGGCTGCATTGGTGTTTTCAGGTTTAAAGGTTTCTGAGCACAGATTTTAAGACCAAGAGCCAACTAGCAAATTGAATTGGAAACCCACAAAAACTAAAAACAGATAATCATTGAACAATAAAGTTTAAGAAAAACTAATTTATTCTAATTTTGAACTTATTTTGATCCTTAAAAATAACCTAAGAACATGACTACTTGGACTATTGTTGGATTATTCTTCTGACAGACTGAGACAGAAACTTTTGGACACTAAAATGAATTGGACAGTCAACTAAACTTATATGATGGACTAAATGGACTCATAAACATCAAAAATACCAACTACAAACACCTTTAAATGATCAATGCAAAACAAACTGTTATGACACTTGAAAATCATCAAAACTTTGAAATTTGACTCAAACTCTTTTAAACTATATAATTTTGATTAAAAAAACTTTAAATCTATTATATAAACTTAATTAAAGCAGATTGAAATTCACTTATTGACTAGAACTCTAAAAAACAGGTTGTGCCAAACACCCCCTTAAAGAATACAAATGAAATATGTATTCCCGAATCGTTTCCAAACGAAGGTTGAATGGAATTCGTGATTCGAGTCGTGGTTTTGTGAATTTGATTAGTGAAAAAGTGGATAATTCAGATTTTTACACTAAATTTGACAATCATAAACTAAAAACAACTTAATAAGCACACAAATATTAAAATTAAACTCAAATAAGCAAAAACGCAAGTTAAACCTAAAAACGAGCACTTACGGGCTAATCCTCGAGCCTAAAACGTCAAATTTATGAAATATTAACCCTAGAAACGCAAAACTATTTTTCCTACGTCCTAAATGATAAAAGAGAATTTTAGTTAAAAGCCGAATATTTTTTTGACTTTTATAATTTTTATTATGAATTAAAAACGATTTTTAACTAAATTAAATATAAAAAGTACTAAATGAAAACAGAAAAATCTGAAATTTTTATTAAAAATACTTTAGATTATGACTGATATGAGAAAAATGAGAAAAGCTAAAAAGAAGTTTTGAATAAGCTGTGAAAAAAGAAAACAACTTATTAAGCTTAAAATGGAAAAAGTGGTTAAATGATTTAAATGTGCAACCTATAACGCAAAAGACCCAAGGGCGCTTATGGTTACAGGTACACTATACTATCCTCCCGAAGGGTGAGGTCAGAGGTTCGAGCCTGCCTCAACCTTTTTGCAACAATTTTTTTTTTGATTTTCTTTTGCACAAGCTTAAAATGACTGACTTTTGTAAAAACAAATATTTTGAAACTTTTGAAACTTTTGAAATAAGCAGAAATGACGCAAATATGTCAGCAAATTACTAATAAGCTATTTAACCAAACACTCATTGACAAACTTGAGCACTCAGGCTTCTAACAAGCTAGATTTCACCTAAAAAGCTCCTAAGATAAAAATATATATATATAAATAAAAAAAAAATTAAAAGCTTACTAGACCTAGATGAGCTACTACCAAGTAAGCACTTAAGTTTGATCTAGTCACAGCAACCTAGGGAGGTACTTTTAAGCTTAATTAAAAGCTATCAAACAATTAAGCAAGTCCAAAAAAACTTGAAAACAACATTATTCATACACCATAGAACATGTAAAAGCAATTATAATGTATTTTGGGCTTATGATGTGCTTTTAAATGATCTGATAAAGTGGCTACTCAGGCTGCATTGGTGTTTTCAGGTTTAAAGGTTTCTGAGCACAGATTTTAAGACCAAGAGCCAACTAGCAAATTGAATTGGAAACCCACAAAAACTAAAAACAGATAATCATTGAACAATAAAGTTTAAGAAAAACTAATTTATTCTAATTTTGAACTTATTTTGATCCTTAAAAATAACCTAAGAACATGACTACTTGGACTATTGTTGGATTATTCTTCTGAAAGACTGAGACAGAAACTTTTGGACACTAAAATGAATTGGACAGTCAACTAAACTTATATGATGGACTAAATGGACTCATAAACATCAAAAATACCAACTACAAACACCTTTAAATGATCAATGCAAAACAAACTGTTATGACACTTGAAAATCATCAAAACTTTGAAATTTGACTCAAACTCTTTTAAACTATATAATTTTGATTAAAAAAACTTTAAATCTATTATATAAACTTAATTAAAGCAGATTGAAATTCACTTATTGACTAGAACTCTAAAAAACAGGTTGTGCCAAACACCCCCTTAAAGAATACAAATGAAATATGTATTCCCGAATCGTTTCCAAACGAAGGTTGAATGGAATTCGTGATTCGAGTCGTGGTTTTGTGAATTTGATTAGTGAAAAAGTGGATAACTCAGATTTTTACACTAAATTTGACAATCATAAACTAAAAACAACTTAATAAGCACACAAATATTAAAATTAAACTCAAATAAGCAAAAACGCAAGTTAAACCTAAAAACGAGCACTTACGGGCTAATCCTCGAGCCTAAAACGTCAAATTTATGAAATATTAACCCTAGAAACGCAAAACTATTTTTCCTACGTCCTAAATGATAAAAGAGAATTTTAGTTAAAAGCCGAATATTTTTTTGACTTTTATAATTTTTATTATGAATTAAAAACGATTTTTAACTAAATTAAATATAAAAAGTACTAAATGAAAACAGAAAAATCTGAAATTTTTATTAAAAATACTTTAGATTATGACTGATATGAGAAAAATGAGAAAAGCTAAAAAGAAGTTTTGAATAAGCTGTGAAAAAAGAAAACAACTTATTAAGCTTAAAATGGAAAAAGTGGTTAAATGATTTAAATGTGCAACCTATAACGCAAAAGACCCAAGGGCGCTTATGGTTACAGGTACACTATACTATCCTCCCGAAGGGTGAGGTCAGAGGTTCGAGCCTGCCTCAACCTTTTTGCAACAAATTTTTTTTTTGATTTTCTTTTGCACAAGCTTAAAATGACTGACTTTTGTAAAAACAAATATTTTGAAACTTTTGAAACTTTTGAAATAAGCAGAAATGAAGCAAATATGTCAGCAAATTACTAATAAGCTATTTAACCAAACACTCATTGACAAACTTGAGCACTCAGGCTTCTAACAAGCTAGATTTCACCTAAAAAGCTCCTAAGATAAAAATATATATATATAAATAAAAAAAAATTAAAAGCTTACTAGACCTAGATGAGCTACTACCAAGTAAGCACTTAAGTTTGATCTAGTCACAGCAGCCTAGGGAGGTACTTTTAAGCTTAATTAAAAGCTATCAAACAATTAAGCAAGTCCAAAAAAACTTCAAAACAACATTATTCATACACCATAGAACATGTAAAAGCAATTATAATGTATTTTGGGCTTATGATGAGCTTTTAAATGATCTGATAAAGTGGCTACTCAGGCTGCATTGGTGTTTTCAGGTTTAAAGGTTTCTGAGCACAGATTTTAAGACCAAGAGCCAACTAGCAAATTGAATTGGAAACCCACAAAAACTAAAAACAGATAATCATTGAACAATAAAGTTTAAGAAAAACTAATTTATTCTAATTTTGAACTTATTTTGATCCTTAAAAATAACCTAAGAACATGACTACTTGGACTATTGTTGGATTATTCTTCTGACAGACTGAGACAGAAACTTTTGGACACTAAAATGAATTGGACAGTCAACTAAACTTATATGATGGACTAAATGGACTCATAAACATCAAAAATACCAACTACAAACACCTTTAAATGATCAATGCAAAACAAACTGTTATGACACTTGAAAATCATCAAAACTTTGAAAATTGACTCAAACTCTTTTAAACTATATAATTTTGATTAAAAAAACTTTAAATCTATTATATAAACTTAATTAAAGCAGATTGAAATTCACTTATTGACTAGAACTCTAAAAAACAGGTTGTGCCAAACACCCCCTTAAAGAATACAAATGAAATATGTATTCCCGAATCGTTTCCAAACGAAGGTTGAATGGAATTCGTGATTCGAGTCGTGGTTTTGTGAATTTGATTAGTGAAAAAGTGGATAATTCAGATTTTTACACTAAATTTGACAATCATAAACTAAAAACAACTTAATAAGCACACAAATATTAAAATTAAACTCAAATAAGCAAAAACGCAAGTTAAACCTAAAAACGAGCACTTACGGGCTAATCCTCGAGCCTAAAACGTCAAATTTATGAAATATTAACCCTAGAAACGCAAAACTATTTTTCCTACGTCCTAAATGATAAAAGAGAATTTTAGTTAAAAGCCGAATATTTTTTTGACTTTTATAATTTTTATTATGAATTAAAAATGATTTTTAACTAAATTAAATATAAAAAGTACTAAATGAAAACAGAAAAATCTGAATTTTTTATTAAAAATACTTTAGATTATGACTGATATGAGAAAAATGAGAAAATTTAAAAAGAAATTTTGAATAAGCTGTGAAAAAAGAAAACAACTTATTAAGCTTAAAATGGAAAAAGTGGTTAAATGATTTAAATGTGCAACCTATAATGCAAAAGACCCAAGGGCGCTTATGGTTACAGGTCGGTCAAGGTTTTGGAGAGAAGGGCCGAAATTATGACCGATTATTACACACAAAAATCCAAAAAAAGTATCCGTTTGATATTAAAAAATAATAATAATAAAAATATATATATATAAAAAATAAAACTTTTTTTTATACCTTACCAATTTACAACCTTATAAATATCAACCTCAAACACACTTCTAAACACACAATTTCAAATAACATTTCTATCAATACCTTCAAACACATTTTCTTAATTATGTCTTACGAGCTATTTTTTGGTTCTTCGTCTTCCGACGATGATGAAGAAGTTATGAGTGAGTTTGCGGAGTTTACTTGGAATGCGTACAATGCGTCACAGCCAAAAGTTCGACGATAGTACATATGTAGGGATCATGAGTGTGCTCATAATCGTTTAGTGGGAGCATACATCTTCAAAAACCCACGGTATGACGCAAGAACATTCCGTCGGCAGTTCCGAATGAGCCGAGAACTATTCACACAAATTGTTCGAGAGGTAACCGATTATTCTCCTTATTTTCAACAAACTCTTGATGCTAGGGGCATGCCTGGTATTAGCCCATTGGTAAAGTGTACTGCGGCAATTCGTCAATTGGGATACACGACTGTTCCTGATTCTCTTGACGAGAATCTACAAGTGGCTACAACAACATCCCATGAATGTCTCCATAAGTTTTGCAAGGCTATCATGGAGTTATATGGTGCTGATTTTTGGCGAAAGCCAACGTATTCTGATCTTGAAAGATTATATGCTCATCACGAGCATAAGCATGGGTTTCCTTGGATAATAGGAAGCATTGGTTGTACAAGTTCAGAGTGGGAGAATTGCCCAAATAGTTTGAGAGGTCAATATGCTAGGGGTGATCACTAGCCACATCCATTCTTTTTATTCGAAGCGGTCGCCTCCCAAGATTTATGAATTTGGCATGCGTTCTTTGGTGTCTCCGGGATGAATAACGACATAAACGTTTTACATCATTCCCCCATTTTCAATGATATCAAATCTGAGAGCACCGGACCTTGAATTCGAGGTTAACGATGTACCCTATAAAAAGGGATATTATCTTACTGACAGGATATATCCACAATGGTCCGTTCTTATTAGGGGTGATGATAGAAGAATATTGTATGTTGAAGAAGAAGTAGAAAATGCTTAAAGTTATGACTCGAGTGCTGTATAAACAGGATCTCCAAGATATTGTGTATACATGTATCATATTACATAATATGATCATTCAACACAAGGAGTGGGCGATATGTCCTAAATGGTTCGAAGATGAGGGCCACCGTGATCATGATCCCTTAAGATCGCATGAAGAATCGTTAGTAGTTACTCAGGACCTAATAGACTCATCAACTCATCTACACTTAAAATTTGATTTGATCGAACACATTTGGAGAAATCATAAAAATCAAGAGAATAAAGACGAAGACGCAAGTGACGATGATGATGAAGAAGTTTTGTAATGTTTTTAATGTATTTGAATAATTTACGTAATGTTTTTAATGTTTATTTGAATAATTTATGTAATGTTTTTTTAATGAATTATAAATTTGTTATTATTTGAATAAAAAAAAGAAAAAAAATTAACTTGATCACCACCGTGGCAATTTGGTCGTGTTTAGTTGTCGGAGAGAAAAAGCTATTGTTGGAATCACTCCTAACTTGTATTTCAAGTGTCATTAATTAACATGTAATAGGTTGCTTAAACTAGGCTTTTATGTTTGTATTAATAGCAAGGCTTATGTAGAAAGCCCATAAGCCTTGGCCCAAGCCCAATAATGAAGGAAGGGACTAGACTTGTTGCCCTAGCTCCCTTCCCCTATAAAAAGACATATAAACCTTCCTTTGAAGGTTGGTTATTCACTTCTTAATATCACCTACGCCTAACTCTTTAGTATTATCATACGTGTGTGTTATTGTGTGTTCAACCGATCACCTTCATCTTATTTCTTACATATTGTTACTTGTGTTAACTTATGGTGACCTAACAGTGGTATCAATCGTCATCTAGTTGGGTGAAACACTTTTGTTCTTGAAGTTCAATATCATACGCGTGGGTTTATAGCGAGCTTAACTTTCATAAGCTTAAAGCTTTAATTTTTACAATTGTAAACTCAAGATTCTTGTGGTTTAAGGTTTATTTAGTGTTAAAGTTTAAGTTTTTTGCATCAAGTTTCAAACTTTACGTGTGTAGATTAGTTTTAGCTTGGTTTTTGATTCGTGTGGTACTTTCTACGCGTAAGGTGGAAAATTGTTTTGGACCATCAAGTTTCAAACTTTCTTGTTATTTTGGTGATTTTGAAGCTATTTCATCATAAAAATCAGGTTACAAAACACTTTCGGGTATAAAAATCAGTTTTGGTGAAATTTTGTACTTTCTACTCGTAGTAAAACCCTAGTTCCACTCGTATACTCCTAAGTCTACGCCTAGCAGTTTCTACGCCTAAGGATTTCTTCATTTGATCTTCGAAGCTGTTGGTTTACTCAGTGTTTTCTTGCTTGGATAAGCCTGAAAACACTTCAACTTTGGATATCTTTTATACTTGGATAAGTGTAAAGGATTTTTGGGTAAAACCCTAGTTTTACGCCTAAGCATAAAAGCTTACGAGTAAACACTTTAAGCCTAAGCATTTCCTACGCATAAGCTTATCTTACGCCTAAGGAAATCTTACGCATAAGGTTATTACTATTAAGCCTTTGGTTTACGCCTAAGCTAAGCTTTTATCTCAAGTCTACGCGTAAGCAGTAATTACGCATAAGCTTGATTTCTACGCCAAAGCTGGATTTCTACGCCGAAGCTTGATTTCTACGCCTAAGCTGGTTTTCTACGCCTAAGCTTGATTTCTACGCCTAAGCTGGTTTTTACGCATAAGAGTAACAGTCTACGCCTAAGCTTGATTTCTATGCCTAAGCTGGTTTTCTACGCCTAAGTGTACTTCATCAACAACATCAAGTTTCATTCGACTACAAAGATCCATCAACACAAGTAAAAAAAAAAAAAAAAAAAAAAAATCAATTTTTTGGCGACAAAATTTGAGTAAAATTTAATTTTTAGGGGAGACTAAAGGTTCAATTTTTACGCGAAATTCAAATTTTGGTTTAACTGCGAAAATTTTGATCAAAAATTCAAATTTTTGGGCCCGAATTCGAATTTTTTCGGTCAAATTTGGCGTCAAAATTGTCAAAACTCAAATTTTTCTTAGAACCTTAGAATTTATAGTGAATTTCAAATTTTGGGAGATAAAATTTTTCAAAATTATTTTTGGTGGGAAATTTAGAAAATCACTATATCGGCTTTCAGTATGCAGAAGTCACAAATCTCCCCACCTTCCAACTACTGCTTAAAACCTTCATCACCAAACTTTGCTACTCATGATTATGAAGATGCAGGTGCATTTGTGCAATTAAATAAAACATTCATGCTACTGTCTAAGAAGATTATGGCATTAAAAAAGCAAGATGACAGCAGCAGATTAGGGGATGATACTGAGGCTAACTGTGCAGACATCATACCCAACTATGACACAGAGCCCAACTTTGACAAAGAACAAATGGTTGAGGAAGATATCGTACCCACCTATGACACAGACAAAGAACAGATGGTTGAGGTACAATCTACTGTTGATCATATTATGCCTGCAAATGCGATACAACAAACTGAGCAACCTGAATTCAGAAATGAGGGAAAGGTTGACCATTGTGTTGTACATTGTCCAAATAACTGTCTTCTTTTTGAAAATAATGCAACTGAAACGTCAAACCAAACTCTTGAATCTGAAAATATTTTTCTCAAACAGACCTTTGCTCAGTTTCAAAAAGATTTTTCAAAACTAGAGGCACATGGCACCTCTCTTGAACTTAAAATGCAAAGTAATTGTATGGATACATTAGTAAAAGAAAATGAGCATTTAAAGGCTCAAATTCAAGCAAAGGGGATAGCACATGCTGCTTTACAAAACAAACTGAGAAGATTAACTGGCAAGAGTGTGGATACTAAGTTTGCAAAACCAACAATCTTGGGGAAATCGTCACTACAACCTTTCAGAAACCAATCAGTAGTTAGAAAACCAATTGCTTTTAAATCTGAACGATCAAAATCTTTAAAACAACGGTTTGCATCCCAAGTTGTTGAGAATAATAATTTGACAAAACCAGTCACTCCACATTCCTTGCCTGCGAAAAAGACTTTTGTTCCTGTTAAACCTATTTCTGTCAAACCTAATCAATTAGTTACACCTGGCCCGTCTAGGACTAGTTCAAACACTGTGTCTAAACCGAGCATTAAAATTAATAATTCATATGATTCAAATGACGCATACAAGAACTATGATCTAGAAAAGGCTAGGAAAAGGGCACTACTCCAAAAGGATGGAATCTTAGGTTCATGACCTCGTTTGATGCCTTCTAGTGTATTACAGAACAATGCTATTAGTGGCAAACCAAAACCTAAGTGTACTCAACAAACATTTAGAAATAAACCCGTTGAACAGAAAGAAAAATTTCTGAAACCTAATAGGTGGATCAATATAGGACAAAACTCTTTCCAAAAGAAGTTTCAACATCCCTTAGATCTAACCTTAATTAGATACCCACGGGTAGAGTTTTCAAAACTGTTGGTCTTAGGTGGATTCCTACTGGCAAGATATTAAGTAGTTGCACCATAACTAATGTGAATCCCACAACATATATCCCTGAGGCAGGAAAGGAAATCATCAAAATAGTGTGTTCAGGTGTCAAGAAGATAATTGACACTACAACTTTATGCTTCTAACATCTGGAACCCAGCTACGCTTGTGGATCCATTTTTTTCTTTCTTTCCCCCTTCTACTTTCTATACAAGTACAACAGCTATGGCTCCTAAGTAACACAGCTTAGGACCCGTTTCTCACCGACAAAAGTGTAATGATCCATCAGCTGAACCACCATTGTACTTAATCGTCAAGAATTGGAAACTTTGTTTGCTCCACTGTTTGAAGATTCCTCTTGAAAGCCGTGCTTCAGATGTATCGAATTTTTCCGCTGCACAACCTGATCATATTCTAATTTCGGATACACCCTGAATCTACAACAACTTCCGTTGATGTAGATGCACCCCCAATCGAATCTCTGATAACAGAAGATCAAACTGTTTCCAACAACAATGACACAGCTGATGATCAACCAAATAAACGAGTTGATAAGTTTTATCAGCAGTTGATTCTCATGAGATATTTATGGTACTTCACACTTGCTCGATGAATCAGACATACATGGTTTCGCTGTCTCTAATTCATCATCAACATACGTGGTGTATGATTCTGATTCATTGAAAACATCGGGGGGAAGAGAGTATAGGTGGTGTTTGCTTCCTTGATCTGCTTCTGCTTCTGCTTCTTCTTGACTTCTGTTGGATTTTTATCGAAAACCCGTTTCCTTTCATGAATTTCTTCAATTAGGGGGAAGAAATGAGACGATCTGTGGTTCAAATTTCTTACTTTGGTGTTATAGTCTCACTTTCACAGTGTTATCTTGTGTGAAGTTACCTAAATAGGATGTTATGATGCCTCACACACGGTCATTTTATCGAGTAACTGCATATTCACAAGTGATTATTATTCCGATAGACCGCAACATTCAGGGGGAAGTCGTTTCATTTTGTCTTTCACGGTTTGTTTGGTGTGAAGCGTTTAGATTCGTGAGAAGATTTTGTTGATTTCTTGCATGTTAACCCCCGAACGTATTTTCCGCATTGTGTACAACTGTGATTATGTGACTAGACAGATTCTATTGGTGTGGTTCACTGCTTATCTACAAATTCCGTTGCACATTTAAAACTTCAAAAGTTAGAGGAAATGTTTACTACATCAAAGTTTTGAATATGTTGAAGACGGTTGTCAGTTTGGGGGGAAGCTGATTCAGAAACTTCACCAAAAAGAAGTGTACGGAAAAGCTTCTAAAGACATGCAGCATGAATTGGGGGAAGTTAATCCAATTTATGCATATTACATCATTTTATTCATATTGACTATGGCTTGTGCACACATAACAGTGTACAACCCGTACTTGTAATGAAAGGACCATGTGGTATGCATCAGTGCCACAATCCTTATAAAAGGAGCGAAAGCTTCTTACTTTTAAGTAAAACTTATCAAAACTTTCACTTTTCAAAGTTTTGCTCAAAAGAACAAGTACTTCCCCTTATGTCTTCAAAACCTCAAAAGTTAATATTACTTGTTGAGGGGGAGTATTTGCTAACAAATCTTTGTTCACAAAATGTTCTTCATGGAAATCTTCCCACAAAACTCGAAATGGTCATATTCGATATCAAAAATTTCATTAAAAATAACATTTATATGCCATTTTTGAGGGGGAGAAAAAATTGTGTGATACAAAATATGTTGTAAATATGATGGAATCTTCGTGTGCTAAGACTTAGCCCATGAATTGACGAGATCTGAAATGTCATACATCGAAAAGATTTGTCTTCCAAGACTTATCCGAGTAGATTGTACCTCTTCGAGAAATTCTTGATAGACATGAACGTTGACGGGTTTGACAATTTTTTCAAGGTTTGTCCACACCTTCAAGGTAGTTATTAGAGCTAGTTGTCACCTAAAAACTGACAATGTAACTCTTTAACTATGCAACGTAACTGTGTCTCGCAGGGAATTGTCTATCTTGAGTCGATCAATTCAAAAGTGCGAGCTCTTCACTCACCGTGCAGATTTCTGTCAAAATACTTCAACACGTGTGGAGGGGGAGTATTTCTGAAAATGCAAAACTCTCGAAGTGTTACAAACATGTTTTAATTCATAAACACTTTGAGAGATTTTTGAGAAAATGGTTTTGTGGCAACATAGGATAGTCATGGAGTTATAAGGTGACTAAGTTTAGGAATAAACGTCCTACGATCTGCCAGAGCCGGAGGGATCTACCCAAGGACACTACCAATAGTTAGAATTTAGAAGTCCTTAGGTATGATTATAAAAAGGAGAAAATCAGAATCGGAGAAAGAAGGAGTTGAAGAATTAAAAAGAAAGGTAAAGAAAATGGTGAAAAGAAATAGCCCTCCAAATTATTCAACTTAGGGCAGACACCGGGTTCAATACATATGCTACTGGTTGTCACTAGATGACACCGGTATTGAAGATTAAAGTCATCATGGACCCAGTGACGCATGCACTAAACCTTCTTAGCCACTCAAGTTTCTCTCAACAGAAGCTTGTTTCATTCTCACAGGGAACCCTACGTAAACTATCGGCTTTCTCTTAGAGATTGTTGGTATTGAAGAAGGAGACCCTCTCCCTAGTCTCCGCTCTGGAAAACCAAAGCGTACTATTGAGTCTAGAGCCACGAGATTCATCAAAAGATCTCTTAGGAACACTTGACATTTCATCACTTGTCGTTTGACATTAAGGACGCAAGCGATGCAATTCTAGAGTCCTACACAGATCTTAGCAATCTGTCGAGAACATTTACGAGGGGTTCACAACTGTGATCCTCAGTGATTGAATGGAAACTCCTGCCAGGGTTAACATCAAACAGCCCTGACAGCAGGTCGCATCGGTAGCCCCTCGTGGTTACACTTAGTGTTGTCTCAAACGGTCTACATTCGTGGGGTGATGCTTCGGTATACCTCAGCGACTCACCTGAACTGTAGGTGTACTTCGGTACATCGTGTTATCCTACTTGAAGGACTCCAGTTCAGTAACAGCCTTTGCTAGAATTAGAGATGTGTTTTCACACTATGTTGTTAACACGCTCGAAGTTCAAACTTGTAAGTGCTGGAAATCCCGCTAAGGAGATTCCTTTTAAGAATCGAGTCCTAAAGATGTGGGTCATTACTTGAACTTGTTCAATGTAATGCCAACTGTCCCTTATGGGATTCGGACGGCTGATTCGCCCACCAAGGTGAATGGAATCAAGACATTCATCAGAAGAACAATCGTAGTAGTCAATTCTCTAAGAAACGACCACAGTGATCGATTGGTGTTTATCACTAACCCATTCTTATGTTTTCTTTTTATGGATGCTCCTGGGAGATGATCGTGCTGATTCTCCACATGCTCATACAAACAACAACACTATTTGAAGTTCTCTCGAAATACAACACAAAAGTCAGAATGATTCTTCTACTAAAGCCAAAGAATCTGCAAAGTTCAAAGACTAAGAGAACTACATCAATACTGAAATAAAATGTCAAAGAGTGTGTGAGCATGTTGGAGAAAGACGTGGAGACACTTGAGCAATGAAGCGGACCTGATGCAGACAACAACAACATAACGTCACCATATCCACACCTGAACAATGAACAAAGAACAAAGATTACAAAGATGTCAAAGCTGAAAACTTTAAAGAAAACAAGATCCTCACACTGGGGAGATTGTTGAAATCAAGAAATTACTTCTCACAAGAAAGAGGAATGTCAGAAGACGTCAAGGAAATTATTACATCAACACCAACAACTTTTCCAAGATTGCTGGAGTCATTTATTAATTACCAACACTTAGGGGGAGATTGTTGGAATCACTCCTAACTTGTATTTCAAGTGTCAGTAATTAACATGTAATAGGTTGCTTAAACTAGGCTTTTATGTTTGTATTAATGGCAAGGCTTATGTAAAAAGCCCATAAGCCTTGGCCCAAGCCCAATAATGAAGGAAGGGACTAGACTTGTTGCCCTAGCTCCCTTCCCCTATAAAACGACATGTAAACCTTCCTTTGAAGGTTGGTTGTTCACTTCTTAATATCACCTACACCTAACTCTTTAGTATTATCATACGTGTGTTTTATTGTGTGTTCAACCAATCACCTTCATCTTATTTCTTACATATTGTTACTTGTGTTAACTTATGGTGACCTATCAGCTGTTGTGGTAGAGACTGTGCCCAGCCTTAGTGTAACACCTCGCCTTATCTGACCACAATATTGTCCGCTTTGCCCGCAGGCTCACGGCTTTGTTTTTGTGGCCTCATTTGAAGACTTCCCGGCAGGTCACCCAAGCCAGTACTACTCTCACATGAGCACGCTTAACTGCCAGTTCCTGAGAACTCCACCCGCAGTAGACCACAAAACGCGTTGTGTCATTATAAGGCGAATGTTATCTTATGAGCCCAGCATCTCTCCAGGCCACAGCCGATGTGGGATTTGCTTAGGGTGTCACAATCACCCCCCCCCCTTAGGGACTCATCGTCCTCGATGAGGTTTGCCCCACCATCCCGAACGGCTCAGGAGTGGCTCTGATACCATTTGTAACACCCCGCCTTATCTGACCACAATATTGTCCGCTTTGCCCGCAGGCTCACGGCTTTGTTTTTGTGGCCTCATTTGAAGACTTCCCGGCAGGTCACCCAAGCCAGTACTACTCTCACATGAGCACGCTTAACTGCCAGTTCCTAAGAACTCCACCTGCAGTAGACCACAAAACGCGTTGTGTCATTATAAGGCGAATGTTATCTTATGAGCCCAGCATCTCTCCAGGCCACAGCCGATGTGGGATTTGCCTAGGGTGTCACACTTAGAGCACATGGTATGCTCATATGTGGACACGCCATTCGTCCCCGTGGATACCAATAACGCCGCCAAAACCATACCGGGCAACATGCTAATTTTGAGCCAAATGATTTGAGCTACTTCACTGGCTCACGTCAAATGTTTAAAAAGAAAGAAATTAAAACGCAGCCGCAGGTGAGCAAAATAAATGGTGAAAGTTGAGATGTTTTTTTTTTTTTTTTTTGCAGGTTTCAGTGGAAGAGAAGGGTAGGAGGCAGGGGTGGAGCCATGTACATTCGGGGGGGGGGGGACTCCCCCCCATGGCTTCTTCAATAATCACAGCTTTTAATGTTAATTTCTGAACTTTGATCGTGGTGGCCTCAACTGAAAACCAAAAATGTCCTCAACGTAAAAGATGGCCATGAAAAAAACAAAGAAATTACTGTTTTTTTTAAGTGTTGTGGAGTTTTTGTTGAAGTTTTGTTTAGGTGGAAGATGATGGAGATGAGAGGACTTGTGTTTTGGATACTGATGACGTATCCTCCGATCAGGTCGAAGGACTCCCCTTCAACCTCAGTCGAATTTGCATGACGAAAGACCAAGTCTATTTTCTTAAGTCATCGACGGCGTAAAACCATTCATCATTGACATGGTTACCAATTGGGAAGTCGCCATTAGAAGGCCTAAGACCTTCAGGGTCTGGCCTTAGAAACACTAAGACAAAGGAGAACATTGACTTGGTCTCACCCACGTTCCCACTATCTCCTTAGCTTCCCCGCCAAGACAGAGATAGTGGGGATGAAGCCCTAGCGGTTACCACAAATCATGGGACGTCCCCATGATCTTCGAAACATGTGCAAACACTCGCTAATCTTATTTCTCTATCTATAAATAGGTTGGACGAGTCATTTCAATGGTATGTTCACTTAACACAGCATTTCACATTCTCTACATCAATTACAACACATATCACATACTTACTCGCACGCCGGAGGTGGTTTGCAGGGTCCAACCCTTGCGCAATCACTTAACGAAGTGTCTTCTATTTCTTATTGCATATTGGCTACAAGTTTGGCGCAAGCATAACATCCCTCATACCCTTTGATCACCATCGAAGGCCTGGTCGTACGATTTATTGTACAATCAGTGGCGCCATCCGTGGGACAAGCTAAAATTGGTCTCGATATTCCAAACTTATAACCAGTCGATCACACTCACTACTTTTACAGCATGAATCAAGGGAGAGAAGATACTCCCCCTTCGGGTTTCGCGACCTTATTCCAAACTTATAACCGCATCCACTTTCACCACACGATCTCATCCAAAAATAACTCCCAATAACCATGATTCGACATCAGCCAATCCTGAACCAGTTATCAGTCCTGCGTTCGTTGAAGCTAACCTCAAAGCGTTGGAGTCCTTATTAAGGGCTCGAAGGAGGCAGACTTGGAACGTAGAGATGCGAAGGGAGTTGGAATAATCTAGCGATGAGTATGACGAAGAGATAGAGATGGAGACTAGGCCCTCGGCTCCTAGGGCTACACGCTCATTGCTGAGGATAGGGTCTCCTGGAAGTCGAAGGCCGAGTGGAAGATCGGTGGGATTCGAAGATGTTCCTGAGAGGGCTCCGACAAGAAGGGAAGGAATGATGGAAGGCTCCAATGGAAGGAGTCACCGAAGGGAGACTACGGAGGTTAACTTGCCACCACTATTGGCAGCCCACTTGGGGAGAACTGAAGCAGGGGTTCCGTTGCAGCCTTCTCACGCATCCGGCGTAGAAGGCAATCCACCTAAAATGAATGAGGGAGGAAATCTTCCTCCTCATGGTATGTACCCTCCTTTTCAGACTCAATCTTATCCCCATGGGGTCTATCCTCCACATAATGGGAAGACTAGCAACCCTAGCTTTCCTCAACCTTACGGGAACATTCCCTACGGGCAACCCATGGTATACCCTCCGTACCCTGTAGGAAACCATCCATCTTTTATGCCTACTGCCTACCCTCCTTATGGTAACAAAAATCATGTTAGAGTACCTTTGAACCACAACCCATACAATGTTGTCCCTACTTATATGCCACCTTACAATTGCCTTTATTCGAAGCCTATGGGTTCCACAACACCTTTTGTAAGATGGATAGAGGACTACCCTCTACCTGACGGGTTGAAAATGCTCGCACACATTGGTACATACGATGGAAAGGGGGACCCAGGTAGTTTCTTACATTTGTTCGAAGGGGCTATTAGAATGCAGAAGTGGGGTTATGCCTGTAGCTTGCCACAAGTTCACATATACCTTGCGAGACTGGTATGTGCTAAAACATATACTATTTCTTTACCGAAATAGACCCAAAATAGCCAAGAAAGAGCCGTTTATGTCTAATATTTGTTGGTTTCTTGAGTTTATGCATGTTCAGGTACGGATATGACAAAACAGATAAAAGAAAGCCAAAACCAAAGAAAACCGAGCACGAGAGAGAAGAGAGCAAAAGTCGATGCCGGGATGCTATTTTATGGGATTTAGATGCTCAAACAGTCAAATTACGGAGTTCGGGACATGATTTGGGAGTTGTTACAACAAACCTTCACCTTTCCCTAAATTACACTTTCAACCCCTCAACTTTCACAAATTGTCAAAAATTACCCTTCACTTTTCCATTTTACCATTTATACCCTCATACATCTCATTTAACCAAAGATCACTTTACACCCCATTATTTCACAAATAACACTATTGGTCCTTTATAAATTAGAAAATTACATTCATGGTCCTTAAAATAAAATTACACTTTCACATGAAACCAAAACAAAAGCCCATATTATCCTTACACCCATTTCAGCCCAACAATACCCCTAAATAATCCAAAGCCCAAAACAAATCCCACGGTCAAAACAATAACACCACGGTCAAACCTTTTACCCTGGTCTACAATTACTCAAATTCAAAGTATAATAAAAAAATCCCCTGAAAACCAATAGGCGCCCAAAAGATCAACAATTACTGTTTCTTCTCCGCTTCACCATTTACCTAGCTTCCATCTCCATTTAGCCGTACTTAAAATGATTCTAGAAGGTTTCTGACAACCTGGCAATCCGTGCACTATGGAATGACACGCTGGCAGAATGAAAGCTTCCTATTGGTTGTGCCACGTCACAACAAGTAATCCAAGGGCTATGGTTGATTTGAATGATGAGATGGTGAATCAAAGGTGCAGATTGTACTTCCAGATGCTTCTCAAGATCAAGACCAAGTTCCCTCATCAGGCTATAAAAAGACCTCCTTCACCACAAATGAAATTGTCCAGTCTTTCACAACTTTTAGAAACCTTTGACCATTTTTAATTTCCTGTCAATGCTTTATTTTCAGTAGTTAGGAAACTTGTAATTTCAAATTTCAATTGTGTAATTTTCATTTATTAATGCAATTGTCACTTTCAATTTAAATTCCTTTCAAATTTGATATCAGTTGGTAAAGTGTTAAAAGTTCTTAATTCCTGTTCTTGGAAGCTTACATAAGCTTTAGCAAGCTTATGTGAGCCTGTGGTTGAAAGGTTTGTGTTTAATTCAAAGTTGGTGAGAAAAGTCAAATAAAGTCAATTTTAAAAGTCATATCAATTTTCTGAGTTATTTATGCTTTCATTCTGTTTAGTTATAGAGTAAAGGTTGTTTTAGTGGTTTCAAGTCAGTAAATTAGAATTAAGGTTGTTCTTATATTCAATTTGCATTTTGAAATTTTTAGGGTGTGTTTGGATTAGGAAAGATTTTAAGATAAAAGTCAGTTTGATGAGTTCTATTTGAGTTTAATAAGTTTTGTTAATGGTTTCTAAGTTTTACTAAACTCAGTTTTAGTTGTCAGTTGATTTTTGAGATTTCCACTTCAAACTCCTTTGCTGTCTTTAATCCATTTATGTCCTGCATCAGTAAGCCTGTTGTACCAAATAGCACTCTTCATTTCTTCTTAACTGCTTATTTATTATGTCTCATTGTTTGATTTTTGCTTCCTTAGGTAGCCCTAGTTATAGTTTTTAGCCATTAGGAGTCCACTATAGCTTTTTGCCATAGCTTAGTTTATATGCATTAGCTCACCATTTGTTCTTTAAGTTGCTGATCTCAGTACTTTCCTGCCCATTTCAGTACCTAGATAGTCTATTATCTGCATATTTATTTAAAATTAGAGTTAGGATTTTGATGCTTTAGATAACCTTTAGTATAGTTTAGGAATTGTTATCCTTAAATCTGTTTTCTAGTGCTAATTAGTAGCTTATTTTAGATCTGCAACTAGCTTCTATTACACTTTGTGTCTGCTCTGCACAAGTACACTAGTAGCCTTAATCTGCTTATGTTTTTATTTTTAATTCCCTCATTCTTAGTCCATTTTAGCTAAACTTCTGGAAATAAGCTCTTTGATTGGTTGTCTTTTACTAGATTATTTTAGTTTATTTTTAGGAATTTCCTAGATTAGTTGAATTTAAGCTCAAAGTACCCCCTTCAGGGTTGTTTGGGATAAGCTTTTGGAAATCTGATTTAGTGCTTAAATGATTTAAGATGTGCTTATTTGATTCATATCAGTTGCATTAGGTTCAATTTGAGTAGATTTAGCTTATTTTAGTTTCCTGTAGATTCTGGTAGCTTTTGGTGCTCTTTAGCTTATTTTAACATGTGCTTATTATAACAGTTAGTACCCAATTGATATATCTTGCATTCACAAGTTGTTTCTGTTATTTTTCCTAGCTTCTAATTAATACTTTAAACTTTTCTGGAAATTTTCATATTTTTCCCTGCTCATTTGCAATTTTTCTGCATTAAAATTCAGTTTTTAGTCTTTTTAAATAGCTTTTAATCCAAATAATTCAGAAAATGGTCACAAAAATGCAATTTCAATTTTATTAGGTTAAGAATATTCAAATATTTACAAAAAGTATTTTTCCATATTTTTCTTAGTTTAAATAGTATTTTCTAGGAATTTAATTAGTTTTAAATAGTTTTAAATTCATAATAATTAGAGAAAAAGTCATAAAAATGTAATTCCAGTTTTGAAAATTCGTTTTAGCTAATTTAGATTTTGGAAAAATAGTTTTGTAATTTTCTTGCATGTTTTCATAATATTTAGCATTTTAAATCTATTTTAAATGTCTAAAATTAGTTTTTAATTCAAAATAAATCAAGAAAAACCAAAAAAATTAGTTTTAAATTTCAATAAAATTTCAAATATCATTTTTAGCTGTAGAAAAATATTAGATCATTTTTAGAAGTTTAAATAGCTTAGTTTGCATTTTTATTTGCGTTTTTATAATTACGTAATTTACGTTTAGGTTTAATCTTGCATAATTAGTCGTATTTACTTGTTTTAATCACAGATCCAGTAGTTTTAATTACTTTCCTTTATTATTCCTTGCACTGTAGTTTAGAAAACCCCAAAATTCCTTATTTTCACATTCAAATCCCGAAACGCGACGTGAGTTGTTTAACTCCATTCATCCCTCGTCTGGAACGATCTGGGGACTCAAACCTAACACGTTTGAGTTACCCAAATACTACAAAACTTTATAATTGGTTTTTCCTACAGAATCAATTTTTGGCGCCGCTGCCGGGGAGGGCATGTAGTGAGTTTCCAATTCCGTCTCGATTCGCGTGCATTTGAAGATCCTTCCCCGAGTGAAGTTATCGTTGTTTTTGTAAATATATCTTTTTCAAAAAAAATCCCAAAAACTTCTAAAAAACACAAAACATTCTTCCTAGAGTGTTTACAAAACCATAAAAATTAAAAAACCAACAAAAGAAACCGAAACGTCAATTGTTACGTCGGCTCACCTTGAAAGTACAACCTATACACGGGGTATAAGGAAGTCATGACATTAAATTGCAGACTGAAGAAAGATCCACTCTTCTTTCCCGCTCCGCTGCGCGTACTTTTGAGAGCTACCGAGCACCAGTTGAAGGGACGGTTACCAAAAATATTGTGTTTTCAAAATTTTCTTAAATATAAAAACCCAAAAATATTTACCTTTTCAAAGTTTGTTTTCCTTTTATGTTTTCTATCTTTAAAAACCCAAAAACACTCTTTGTTTTCCTCTGAAATGTTTAATTCTTATCTCTTTACCCTCTAAATTGTTTAATTCTCCACAATGCTCGATTTCTCACCCTTTGATCCCATGATCCTCGGACCATGGAGGATTTCTATCGTCCATCACTTATCGGTCGAGGAGGACCGATCGTCCCGACATCCGTTCCGAGAACGAATTTTTGACTGAAAAATCATATGGTTCGTCTACTTCGACAACATTGCCAATTCCATGGATTTCACGACGAAAATGCAAACGAGCACTTGAACAAGTTTTTATCTATCACTCAATCCATGAAGCAACGTGGCATTTCTCAAGATAATATCCGATTGAATTTCTTCCCCTTCTCTTTAACCCATGAAGCCGAATCTTGGTTTTATACCCTTGAAAAACATTCAATTCATACTTGGGAAGAGATGTTTCGCAAGTTTCTTTCAAAATACTTTCCATATTCAAAAACGATGCAGCTGAGGAAAGAAATTCTTAATTTCCAACAATTACCCAAGGAAACCGTATTTGAAGCTTGGGAAAGATCCAAATCATTATTACAAAAATGTCCCGATCATCGAATTTTGCTTCTTGATCAAATCCTAACCTTTTATCATGGTATCACTACAATTGATCGAGACAAAATCATGTTGGCAGCTGGTGGAAATCTCATGCGGAAGACACCTCAAAAAGCTTACAATTTGATCGAGAATATGACGCAACATCTGTCACACCCCCAAATTACCTGTTTTGCAGCGGAATGGAATTCCTGGGGGATGACTGTCATAGCATCAAAGTTACAGTTATATCGAACGACCTAAAGTGTCGTTTTGATAATATCGTTTGATTAAGTAAAATAATCAGAGTTTACAAAACATAGGTCCCAAAATATTTCCAATATACCAAAATGAGTTTGTTACAATCAAACAATAGTTAAGTGCATAAAATATATGTGAGACGCGTCGTCATTGCGACTCTATGATAAGTCCACATGCATGCCATGAAGTGAATGCCTTAGATACCTGAGATAAAACATGCTAAAAGTGTCAACACAATGGTTGAGTGAGTTCATAGAGTTTGTGTTGAAATGAAAAACCTTTAGAAAATGTTCATGCAGCAAAGGTATTGTAAATCCACTTAGTTCCAAGTTCCGCCCATACAAAACTTGCAACCTGTGTGTTTACAACCCACTGCCAAAATGTGTATAGTTTATGTTCAAACACACATCGTCAAATGAATTCACAATAGTACCTAACTCGACGTAGAACAATAGCACATAATTAATAGTACATGACTCAATGTATCAGTAGTCAACTGATTTAGAACATTATACGACGTAGAACTATAGCACATAATCAATAGTACATGACTCAATGTATCAGTAGTCAACTGATTTAGAACATTATACGACGTAGAACTATAGCACATAAACAAGAACAATTGATATAGTACAACATTCAGTTTTGAAACGATGGTGATCATGATAGAAGTTATCCTTAAAAATTTAAAGTACTTATGAAAGTAACTGAAAATAGTTGAGCATGTATCTCCCCCAAAAATAGTACAAAACGATTGAAAATGGGGCTATGGAACTCACCTGGTGCAATGTTTATGATGATATAATGGCAATACTGAAATGAGGCGCAACCTCTAACCGCGACCTATTATGAATGATATGATCTATAATAAGTCATGAAACAATGTCGTGCAAGCAAATCCACATGTAATCTATACCACTTGTGCAGTTTTGAAAATAGAGTTTATCGTCGAAATATATGTTTATGTCATCTCGTCATATTATAAAATACTTTACAAGTATTTTTGTTGAAATGATATCATACGATAATCATTTAATGATTTATTATGAAATTATAACTTTTCGTCGTAACATAATATCATTTGACAATTTCATGAAAGTGACTAAACGGCCTTGAAAAGCTAGTCGTAAAATGGTGCACATTGAGTGTTAGGAAACAAACTCAATGGTTTTGGAAAGCTTGTATCATTATATTAAAGTTTTAGCATTTAAGTTTTTATCCTAGAGGTTTCGATCATGGAGAAAATCATAGGCAAAGTAGGGTACTTGTATCCAAAATATTGTTTAAGGGTAGTTTTCGGCAAAGTTTAAGTGACCGTATCTTACTCGTTACAACTCCGTTTGACAAACGGTTGGACATTTTGAAAAATAGGCTAGGCGAACTTACTTTTACTAGAAGACATCTTTTTCTGAATAGTACTCTATCAATGTTAAAAACAACCCTCAACATGGTTATTCGCGGCCGATATGTTTGTCTATTAGAAAATATATTAGTTATACTTATATAAATTAGTTACGGCAACTTGTTTAAAATGTGAATAACTTAGTCGTTATAAGTCCGTTTTCTACGTTTCATATATCCTCGGAATCGTGATAATATATACTAATATATTTTTGATAAGTCGACACATTTAATAACGCTTAAGATTCATTTTTGACTTGTAAAAAGTCGAGAATACATGCTGAATTTTCTGAAACAAATAGTTTTCGTCGTTAAACTTAAAAATAGCATAACTTCTTCGTTATAACTCCGTTTTAACCCATTCAAGCGGCCACGTTTTCGTTTTAAAGTATATTTTCCAAATATCTAGCCCAAAATATTTTACAAACTTTCGGATTTTCCAGATTTCACAAATAAGATCAGACCCTTAATTATAGTTGTCGAAAATGATTTCTCTCGCGTAAAACTTATTTCAATCACTTCAAACCAACACCGAAGCTATTCTAAACCTACCATACACCTTCTTAGGGTGTCATGGGTTCCTAGACATCACTAAAAGTGATATGTTTCAAGGGATAATTTATAGGATGATGAATATATATTTATAACACTTAAAAACAATAAAAAGTGGTATAGCTATCCATATGACTTGCATATTTTTCTCAAATATGATGAAATGAACATAAAATAAATATGAAAGATGAATATGAACATGAGATGCTTACTTGAATGATTATGTATTTTTGAACAAAGTATGCTTAATAATCTTGAGGTTTTTATTTCAAAACCTTAACAAGATCACTAAATGAGTTTGATAAACACTTGATCATGAAAAATTGATGGTTTCCTCTTGGTATCTTGTGTGACCGGTTCTTCAAGCAAAAAGGGAGGAGAGGATTTTATTTTACACCTTGATATTTAGTATGTATGTGTAGTTACTTGTATAAAATTAATATATATGAAAGTATAGAAGATATTTATTCATAATTGGTTGAGTCATTGCTCCTTGGTCGACATCCATAAAATAAAAGAAGACCAAATGCATTTAGTAGTAATTAAGTATATTAATGTAGGATAAATGTGTAGTTAATTAAGGATAATTAATAACTTGTGTATATATTTAAGCTTTTAAGGTAGCGTTAGCTAAAAATAAATTTTAACGGAACAAAATAGATTGTATCAAAGTCATAAAAATTAAAAAAAAAAATACATTTCTCACAAGTAATGAGTGGATAAATATTTATCGGGTTGAATTTACGAAAACCGTCGTAATTATATAAATATGACAGTTTATATACGAAATAAATTGAAAACATCGGGTAAAGTAATACTATTATTTTTATAATCTTATTATGAGTACAAAAATATATCGGAATAATTTTTGGAAGTGTCGGATCAAATGTTCAAATAATGTTTACGCGATAGCGTTTATTTAATAAGAAAATAAACTTTTAATGTAAAATGCAAAACCCATGCATAAATTGATATGAAATGATGTTACTATTGATGTGTAGACTAAATCTAGTCTATATGAAATGTCCTGAAATTACGAGTTGTCACATTCTCCCACCCAAAAAGGAATTCAGTCCCTGAATTCAGTTCATGTTGGTCTCTCCGGTTTAGGGTTCGATGTGGCAAACTTTCCCATTCTCTAGCAAAACCCTCAAAAGACTTTTAGGTAACCGATTTTTACTTAATCTCACAACTCATCAAACAAGAACTGTCATGAGATTAGGCTAAATCGGTTTGAGTAATGGGTCTTTTGAAAATTTGGCTCGGTCATAGAATTGCTTACACGTATAAGACAACTACTCCCTTCATTGCATGATTCTTCCTGAATTAGACATAGGTGATCAGGCTATGTATAATTTAGGAGTAACTATGCAATGCTTGGACTAATCGACTCATATGATATTTGGTGTTAAGTCATAAACCCGCATGTACAATGAGTATGCACTTATAATGATATGATGAGATGCTATGATGATGTAGTTATAGTCTAGGGTCAATGATGCAACCTAGTTCTCTATAACCGAAGCTCTGATACCAATCTGTCACACCCCCAAATTACCTGTTTTGCAGCGGAATGGAATTCCTGGGGGATGACTGTCATAGCATCAAAGTTACAGTTATATCGAACGACCTAAAGTGTCGTTTTGATAATATCGTTTGATTAAGTAAAATAATCAGAGTTTACAAAACATAGGTCCCAAAATATTTCCAATATACCAAAATGAGTTTGTTACAATCAAACGATAGTTAAGTGCATAAAATATATGTGAGACGCGTCGTCATTGCGACTCTATGATAAGTCCACATGCATGCCATGAAGTGAATGCCTTAGATACCCGAGATAAAACATGCTAAAAGTGTCAACACAATGGTTGAGTGAGTTCATAGAGTTTGTGTTGAAATGAAAAACCTTTAGAAAATGTTCATGCAGCAAAGGTATTGTAAATCCACTCAGTTCCAAGTTCCGCCCATACAAAACTTGCAACCTGTGTGTTTACAACCCACTGCCAAAATGTGTATAGTTTATGTTCAAACACACATCGTCAAATGAATTCACAATAGTACCTAACTCGACGTAGAACAATAGCACATAATTAATAGTACATGACTCAATGTATCAGTAGTCAACTGATTTAGAACATTATACGACGTAGAACTATAGCACATAATCAATAGTACATGACTCAATGTATCAGTAGTCAACTGATTTAGAACATTATACGACGTAGAACTATAGCACATAAACAAGAACAATTGATATAGTACAACATTCAGTTTTGAAACGATGGTGATCATGATAGAAGTTATCCTTAAAAATTTAAAGTACTTATGAAAGTAACTGAAAATAGTTGAGCATGTATCTCCCCCAAAAATAGTACAAAACGATTGAAAATGGGGCTATGGAACTCACCTGGTGCAATGTTTATGATGATATAATGGCAATACTGAAATGAGGCGCAACCTCTAACCGCGACCTATTATGAATGATATGATCTATAATAAGTCATGAAACAATGTCGTGCAAGCAAATCCACATGTAATCTATACCACTTGTGCAGTTTTGAAAATAGAGTTTATCGTCGAAATATATGTTTATGTCATCTCGTCATATTATAAAATACTTTACAAGTATTTATGTTGAAATGATATCATACGATAATCATTTAATGATTTATTATGAAATTATAACTTTTCGTCGTAACATAATATCATTTGACAATTTCATGAAAGTGACTAAACGGCCTTGAAAAGCTAGTCATAAAATGGTGCACATTGAGTGTTAGGAAACAAACTCAATGGTTTTGGAAAGCTTGTATCATTATATTAAAGTTTTAGCATTTAAGTTTTTATCCTAGAGGTCTCGATCATGGAGAAAATCATAGGCAAAGTAGGGTACTTGTATCCAAAATATTGTTTAAGGGTAGTTTTCGGCAAAGTTTAAGTGACCGTATCTTACTCGTTACAACTCCGTTTGACAAACGGTTGGACATTTTGAAAAATAGGCTAGGCGAACTTACTTTTACTAGAAGACATCTTTTTCAGAATAGTATTCTATCAATGTTAAAAACAACCCTCAACATGGTTATTCGCGGCCGATATGTTTGTCTATTAGAAAATATATTAGTTATACTTATATAAATTAGTTACGGCAACTTGTTTAAAATGTAAATAACTTAGTCGTTATAAGTCCGTTTTCTACGTTTCATATATCCTCGGAATCGTGATAATATATACTAATATATTTTTGATTAGTTGACACATTTAATAACGCTTAAGATTCATTTTTGACTCGTAAAAAGGCGAGAATACATGCTGAATTTTCTGAAACAAATAGTTTTCGTCGTTAAACTTAAAAATAGCATAACTTCTTCGTTATAACTCCGTTTTAACCCATTCAAGCGGCCACGTTTTCGTCTTAAAGTATATTTTCCAAATATCTAGCCCAAAATATTTTACAAACTGTCGGATTTTCCAGATTTCACAAATAAGATCAGACCCTTAATTATAGTTGTCGAAAATGATTTCTCTCGCGTAAAACTTATTTCAATCACTTCAAACCAACACCGAAGCTATTCTAAACCTACCATACACCTTCTTAGGGTGTCATGGGTTCCTAGACATCACTAAAAGTGATATGTTTCAAGGGTTAATTTATAGGATGATGAATATATATTTATAACACTTAAAAACAATAAAAAGTGGTATAGCTATCCATATGACTTGCATATTTTTCTCAAATATGATGAAATGAACATAAAATAAATATGAAAGATGAATATGAACATGAGGTGCTTACTTGAATGATTATGTATTTTTGAACAAAGTATGCTTAATAATCTTGAGGTTTTTATTTCAAAACCTTAACAAGATCACTAAATGAGTTTGATAAACACTTGATCATGAAAAATTGATGGTTTCCTCTTGGTGTCTTGTGTGACCGGTTCTTCAAGCAAAAAGGGAGGAGACGATTTTATTTTACACCTTGATATTTAGTATGTATGTGTAGTTACTTGTATAAAATTAATATATATGAAAGTATAGAAGATATTTATTCATAATTGGTTGAGTCATTGCTCCTTGGTTGACATCCATAAAATAAAAGAAGACCAAATGCATTTAGTAGTAATTAAGTATATTAATGTAGGATAAATGTGTAGTTAATTAAGGATAATTAATAACTTGTGTATATATTTAAGCTTTTAAGGTAGCGTTAGCTAAAAATAAATTTTAACGGAACAAAATAGATTGTATCAAAGTCATAAAAATTAAAAAAAAAATACATTTCTCACAAGTATTGAGTGGATAAATATTTATCGGGTTGAATTTACGAAAACCGTCGTAATTATATAAATATGACAGTTTATATACGAAATAAATTGAAAACATCGGGTAAAGTAATAATATTATTTTTATAATCTTATTATGAGTACAAAAATATATCGGAATAATTTTTGGAAGTGTCGGATCAAATGTTCAAATAATGTTTACGCGATAGCGTTTATTTAATAAGAAAATAAACTTTTAATGTAAAATGCAAAACCCATGCATAAATTGATATGAAATGATGTTACTAATGATGTGTAGACTAAATCTAGTCTATATGAAATGTCCTGAAATTACGAGTTGTCACAACATCATTATCAGTGGGATGCTGGCGTTCCTTACGATTCTACCACTATGTTGAGTGATCATTATTCCGAGAAAATTTTTGTTATGAGTGCTCAAATTGACGTCTTTGGCAAGGAAGAAAGATATATCAGTCACCATTATCAACAAAGACCAAGTCATCCACCCACCTTTTACTATTCAGATTCTGACGAGAGTGATGATGATGAACCGTTTGAAGAAGAGAACGTAAAGATCGATGACGATTCTTCGAGTGGCAATCCCACTCCCATTTCTGATCCTATCATTTCCGACTCTTCCCCTTCACTCACGCCGGTTGAGAGAAGTGACGTCGTTTTGGAAGAAGTCGATGATCCAATTTCGCCGGAAATTGTTGAAACCGATTGCGATCCGGGGGGAGATTTTCCTTTATTAGAAAAGATGTTATACGATGAACCGTCACCTTTTCTTCCCCCAAAGGAAGATAACGTTGAAAAAATTGTCGAACTTAAGCCGTCAGATCCTCCGGAGCTCGAGCTCAAGGATTATGTTCCCGAATTTGAGAGTTTTATTTTCGATACGGCAGAGGAGAGTAGTGGCAATCCCACTTCTCATCCCGATCTTTCTCTTACGACTTATGAGTCGTTTTTCTTTGATATCGATCATACGGTAGAGACGAGTCGTGGCAGCACCACTTCTCATGCTTATTTCTCTCTTCCCGAGTATGATTCGTTTTGTTTCGAGGAGTTCTCCGGTGAACTCTCTCATGTCATATCTCCTCCGGAGTATGATCGTTTCTATTTCAATCTTGAGAAAGATTTTAGTTTGGGGGAAGAGCAGCTCTCTCAAAAGAGTTTCGTTCTTGATGACATCACCCAGCCTCTTCTTCCCAAAGTTGTTGTTGAAAATAACCCTATGAGCTTGAATCAAATTAAAGATTATATGAAATTTACTTTTGAGGATGAAGAATGGATCTTAATAGTTATCAAAATCTTTATTCCATTCCTCACATATAATGTGATTTCTCCTCTTCTTCACTCTTGCGGGAGTGAGGATACCATCTTTGACCCCGGTATCATCGCTTTTCCTTTTTAAGAACCGTGGGTATCTCGTCGGAGTGGAAATTTCTTATGTTTCAATGTTCATCCAAACCTCTTGAATGAAAGTCCGATGGAGATTATCTTTTCCACTTGCTCCCCCATGGACAAATGAATTCGGGGCGGGTCAAGCTAACGACTCGATAACAAAACAAGCGTTTCTATCTTCTTTATATTTTCTTCTAATAAGTGACGTGAAGGGGTTAGCCTCTTCAATTTCTCGTGTTTGGTTCTTTGTGATGTTTTGTTTAGGATTTTCCCGATATGAAGACTCTCGTGCTCGAAGTTTGTCTTTTCTCCACTAGAGTTTCATGATCGATGCTGATGGAAATCCGATATTTGAAATCTTATCGACTAACATTTATCTTTAAGCATACTTAATAAACGGCTTTTAGATTTCGTTGATACCCTTGCCTTAAAAATTGAGGACAATGTTTCGTTTTAGTCTAGGGTGGGTAATCTTCAATTTGATTTGACCGCACTTGCTTATTCTTTGTCGTGTACTCTCGCAACCCCGTTTTTCCTTAGAAAATAAAAAACGTGTGCAAAATGTGAAAATTTAAAAATTTTTGTAAGCTTTTGCTAGTTTTATGATTGAAAAGTCTTTGCGAGTTTCTTAGAAGTTACTTTAAATATGCGTTTTCTTGAAAAAGTCTTTGCTAATTGCTTAGACAAGAGGCTATAAAATGCGATTCTAGCTCACAAGGCCAAGAATTTGCAAGCTTCCCTAAGTGATTTTAAATATGCGAAGCTTTGAAAAGATTTGTTAGTTTCTAATAAGTGACTTTAAAAATGCGAGACTTGAGATTATTTGACGAAGCATTCGCTAAGTTAATATATGTTTTGACACCTTGTTGACTTTCCACTGGTGACAGTAGGAATAGAATTCTGACTTGACCGGGCGTGTTGAGCTCTAACTTGTTCCCTTAACCATAGATAATTTAATTATCGGCTAAGCATCCGCGGATCTCATTATTTGGGATTTTAAATTTGCGGAGATCGAGAATGATAGAGTTACTTATGAGTTTAGATGCTAAGCGTGAAGTAGTTGGTTCTCTTTAGAGCCCATTGAAGGTACTTGTGGCTTTTTGCTCCACAAAATTGTCTCACCCCATATTTGTCTAATAATAATTAAAGATGTTAAGTTTTTGATGATAGTTAGTTCTTTATCTTCTTTAGAGAATCCTTGCCCATGAGAGTTGGGTACACATCAAGGTACTGTCAGTGTTGCGGTATAAAAATCGTAGGATTCGGAGTTTGGCATAAAAATTAACATGAAATAAAGCCCAAATGTATTAAAGTGAAAAATCCAAAGCCATAAAAGTTTTCTATGTCCGACGGTACCCCCGTTGTCATAGACTTCAAAAAGGTGAAGGAAAATTTCAAAGTCATAATAAGACTTCTGATAAAACGGTAATCCCGTTGAATTAGTGGTTGAAAAGACCGAGGGCCTAAATTGCAAAAATGCAAATGTGCTGAAATAGTGTTAAGCCAAACTTTGAATCCGGGAGATATCTAAATAAAAGCTTGTGTCTCTGGACTCGTAGATGAGTTGTTTCGGTCGTAATAAAAAGGATATCTCCCTAAATCGTGTTAAATTAGGACCTTGATGTGGACCTCATTCTTGTATGCGGCGGTTTTTGAGGGAAGATGGAAAACTAATTAGCGTCTTAGCTTCATATCTTTATCGGAATAAAACCTATCGAAACGAGAAATATGAAGAAATTCATTTCTCACCAAAAATAAAATAAATAGAGGAAAATAGGAAAATGGGAGCAAGAGGTAATTACACAAGTAACTTCCATGGGTAGTGTTAGCATCTAGAGTCATATTTAACAATGATTTCGATTTTACGCTTAGTTTGGGGACTTGTGAAAAATCAGGGACGATGTATTCTAACCGTATGGTCACTCCTCACTGAGTTGTGTTTCCTACTTCGTGATCCAAAAATGTCGTTTGAAAAATGTTGGAGTTATTGATCGACATGAAAGTTCAACAAACCGTCACTCATAATCGGAATGTGCTTAAACATAATATCTATATGTGAATTAAAAGGTAAACGGGGCATTTTTAGAATTAAGGGTTTCTAAATCTCTTTTGAGGAATCCTTGCTATTTCTCATAGATTTGGTAGAAAGAGATTGAAATCCTTAGTTTTAAAAGCGTGAGTTGATTGCGTTGCGTGAGGACACGACAATCTTCTAGTCTGGGGTATTTTGGTATGTGCTAAAACACATACCATTTCTTTACCGAAATAGACCCAAAATAGCCAAGAAAGAGCCGTTTATGTCTAATATTTGTTAGTTTCTTGAGTTTATGCATGTGCAGGTACGGATATGACAAAACACACAAAAGAAAGCCAAAATTGAAGAAAACCGAGCACGAGAGAGAGAAGAGTGCAAAAGCCGATGCCAGGATGCTATTTTATGGGATTTAGATGCTCAAAAAGTAAAATTACGGAGTTCGGCACATGATTTGGGAGCTGTTACAACAAACCTTCACCTTTCCCAAAATTACACTTTCAACCCCTCAATTTCACAAATTGTCACAAATTACCCTTCACTTTCCTATTTTACCCTTTATACCCTCATACACCTCATTTAACCAAAGATCACTTTACACCCCATTATTTCACAAATAACACTTTTGGTCCTTTATAAATTAGAAAATTACATTCATGGTCCTTAAAATAAAACTACACTTTCACATGAAACCAAAACAAAATCCCATATTATCCTTACACCCATTTCAGCCCAACAATACCCCTAAATAATCCAAAGCCCAAAATAAATCCCACGGTCAAAACAATAACACCACGGTCAAACCTTTTACCCCGATCAATAATTACTCAAAGTCAAAGTATAATAAAAAAAATCCCCTGAAAACCAATACGCGCCCAAAAGATCAACAATTACTGTTTCTTTTCCATTTCACCATTTACCTAGCTTCCATCTCTATTTACCCGTACTTAAAATGATTCTAGAAGGTTTTTGACAACCTGGCAATCCGTGCACTATGGAATGACACGCTGGCAGAATGAAAGCTTCCTATTGGTTGTGCCACATCACAAAAAGTAATCCAAGGGCTATGGTTGATTTGAATGATGAGATGGTGAATCAAAGGTGCAAATTGTACTTCCAGATGCTTCTCAAGATCAAGACCAAGTTCCCTCATCAGGCTATAAAAAGACCTCCTTCACCACAGACGAAATTGTCCAGTCTTTCACAGCTTTTAGAAAACTTTGACCATTTTTAATTTCCTGTCAATGCTTTATTTTCAGTAGTTAGGAAACTTGTAATTTCAATTTTCAGTTGTGTAATTTTCATATATTAATGCAATTGTCACTTTCAATTTAAATTCCTTTCAAATTTGATATCAGTTGGTAAAGTGTTAAAATTCTTAATTCCTGTTCTTGGAAGCTTACATAAGCTTTAGCAAGCTTATGTGAGCCTTGGTTGAAAAGTTTGTGTTTAATTCAAAGTTGTTGAGAAAAGTCAAATAAAGTCAATTTTAAAAGTCAGATCAATTTTCTGAGTAATTTTTGCTTTCATTCTGTTTAGTTATAGAGTAAAGGTAGTTTTAATAGTTTCAAGTCAGTTTTAATTAGAATTAAGCTTGTTCTTTTATTCAATTTGCATTTTGAAAGTTTTAGGGTGTGTTTGGATTAGGAAAGATTTTAAGATAAAAGTCAGTTTGATGAGTTCTATTTGAGTTAATAAGTTTTGTTAATGGTTTCTAGGTTTTACTAAACTCAGTTTTAGTTGTCAAAGTTGATTTTTGAGATTTCCACTTCAAACTCCTTTGCTGTCTTTAATCCATTTCTGTCCTGCATCAGTAAGCCTGTTGTACCAAATAGCACTCTTCATTTCTTCTTAACTGCTTATTTATTATGTCTCATTGTTTGATTTTTGCTTCCTTAGGTAGCCCTAGTTATAGTTTTTAGCCATTAGGAGTCCACTATAGCTTTTTGCCATAGCTTAGTTTATCTGCATTAGCTCACCATTTGTTCTTTAAGTTGCTGATCTCAGTACTTTCCTGCCCATTTCAGTACCTACATAGTCTATTATCTGCATATTTATTTAAAATTAGAGTTAGGATTTTGATGCTTTAGATAACCTTTAGTATAGTTTAGGAATTGTTATCCTTAAATCTGTTTTCTAGTGCTAATTAGTAGCTTATTTTAGATCTGCAACTAGCTTCTATTACACTTTGTGTCTGCTCTGCACAAGTACCCTAGTAGCCTTAATCTGCTTATGTTTTTTATTTTTAATTCCCTCATTCTTAGTCCATTTTAGCTAAACTTCTGGGAATAAGCTCTTTGATTGGTTGTCTTTCACTTGATTATTTTAGTTTATTTTTAGGAATTTCCTAGATTAGTTGAATTTAAGCTCAAAGTAACCCCCTTCAGGGCTGTTTGGCATAAGCTTTTGGAAATCTGATTTAGTGCTTAAATGATATAAGGTTGTGCTTATTTAATTCATATTAGTTGCATTAGGTTCAATTTGAGTAGATTTAGCTTATTTTAGTTTCCTGTAGCTTCTGGTAGCTTTTGGTGCTCTTTAGCCTATTTTACCATGTGCTTATTATAACAATTAGATCCCAATTGATATATCTTGCATTCAAAAGTTGTTTCTGTTATTTTTCCTAGCTTCTAATTAACATTTTAGACTTTTCTGGAAATTTTCATATTTTCCCTGCTCATTTGCTATTTTTCTGCATTAAAATTCAGTTTTTAGTCTTTTTAAATAGCTTTTAATCCAAATAATTCAGAAAATAGTCACAAAAATGAAATTTTAATATTATTAGGTTAAGAATATTCAAATAGTCTAAAAAAAAATTCCTGATTTTGCTTAGTTTAAATAGTATTTTCTAGGAATTTAATTAGTTTTAAATTCATAATAATTAGAGAAAAAGTCATAAAATTGTATTTCCAATTTTGAAAATTCTTGTTAGTTAATTTATATTTTTGAAAAATAGTTTGGAATTTTCTTGCATGTTTTCATAATATTTAGCATTTTAAATCTATTTTAAATGTCCAAAATTAGTTTTTAATTCAAAATAAATCAAGAAAAACCAAAAAAAATTAGTTTTAAATTTCAAATATCATTTTTAGCTGTAGAAAAATATTAGATCATTCTTAGAAGTTAAAATAGCTTAGTTTGCATTTTAATTTGCGTTTTTATAATTACGTAATTTACGTTTAGGTTTAATCTTGCATAATTAGTCGTATTTACTTGTTTTCATCATAGATCCAGTAGTTTTAATTGATTTCCTTTATTATTCCTTGCACCGTAGTTTAAAAAACCCCAAAATTCCTTATTTTCACATTAAAATCCCGAAACGCGACGTGAGTTGTTTAACTCCATTCATCCCTCGTCAAGAACGATCCGGGGACTCAAACCTAACACGTTTGAGTTACCCAAATACTACAAAACTTTATAATTGGTTTTTCCAGGCAGAAAGCAGGTAGCATAGTGAATTTGGATGATCTCAAGGCCAAGTTTAGATCACACTTCAGCCAGCAGAAGAAGTTCACAAGGACTCATTTTACAGTGCACAACATCAAACAAATGGAAAACGAGAGCACTAGAGCTTTCGTTACAAGATACACAGATGACACCTTGCAGATTCTGGATCTGCACGAAGACCAGCGCATCTCTGGTTTTGTGCATGGCTTGCGAACAGAAGTCTGGTGGAATTCTTATCCACTGACCTTCCCACAACCTACAAGAGCTTAATAGAGAAGACATACACCTGGATCGAAGCCAAGGAGGTAGCCACTAATGGGGCTCAGATCAAAAGCAAAGAAAGTCACAGCAAGTTTCCAAAGCACTCTTCATGGGAAGGGTCCAAAAACAGACACAAAGGTAGGGACAGGTTCACACCCTACAACAAAAACGCCAACCATAGACTTTTGACTAATCTGTCTAAGTCTCCAAGGGAAATACTTGCTATGGAAAGGGCTTTGAAGGCATTCAAACCTCCCCTTCGTATGACAAGTAAAGGTAGAGGCAGAGATACAACCAAATACTGCTACTTCCATGACGATTATGGTCACGATACCAACAGTTGCCAAAAGCTCAAAAGACAGATATAAGAGGCCGTAAAGTCAGGCCAATTGGGGCATTTGGTGAAGGTATAAAGAAAAGCAAAGAGAAGATCTCCGACACACAGTTGAGGAAAGATACTACGCCTGTTTAGGCTCCTATTCTCAAGGTTTACAAGGACAAGTATGGTTTAAAGAGAAAAGCAGCAGAAAAAGGTTTATGTAGGTGGGGGACGTAACGTTCCCTTCGATTACTGGTAGAGTTCTTTCGAATGACCCAGTGGTCATCAAGGTCTTAATCTGCAACAGGGAAGTAAATAGAGCCTACTTAGACTGCGGAAGCTCCTGCGAAGTCATTTATGAGCATTGTTTCCTGAAGCTCAAGCCTTTGATATGGTCGAAGAGGGTAGACTCGAAGATACCTTTGGTAGGATTCTCAGGGGAACATTCATGGCCTTTGGGAGAAGTCCCTCTAGAGGTAACAATTGGAGAAGGAAAGCTAAAAAGAACAGAAACCCTGGTTTTCGTGATCGTAAGGTCTGAATCTCCCTATAACCTGTTGATAGGAAGAACCGCAATGCAGAAAATTGGTATTGTTGTCTGCACCATACATGTTGCGGTCAAATTCCAAACACCTTACGGTATTGGAACGGTATTCTCTAGCTACAACACGAAGAGGCATACGGATGTAGGGAAAAGGGTCATACAAAGTCCTGAAGAGGTTCCGAAGGATATTCTCAGTTGCTCTGACGCCGAAGAGCGTATCGTAGTAAACGACTTACATCCGGAACATATGGTGGTCATTGGAAAACAACTCCCTGCCACCTTTAAGGCAGAATTGGAGAAGTTGCTTAAAGCTAACGCAGACGTCTTTGCATGGACGCACTCAGATATGATGGGGATCCCAAGAACCCTCATCATATTCGGAAAGCCATTTGGCACCGAACACAAGCTTAATGAGTTCAAGCACATAGAGCCTATCAAGCAGAAACGCCGAAGCCTTGCACCAGAAAGAAACGCTGCAGCATGCAAGGAGGTGGACGAACTAGTAGGAGCAGGCTTACTCAAGGAAGTAAAGTACCAAACATGGGTAGCCAACCCGGTGATGGTTAAGAAGCATGATGGAGGATGGTGAATGTACGTGGATTTCACCGACATTAACAAAGGCTGTCCGAAGGACTGTTATCCTCTACCAGAAATTGATTGGAAGGTGGAATCTTTATCAGGGTTCCAACTGAAGTATTTTCTGGATGCTTATAAAGGTTACCACCAAATACAGATGGCAGAAGAGGACGAGGAGAAAACAGACTTTTTCACAGGAAAGGCATATATTGCTACAAAAAGATGCCCTTCGGTCTGAAAAATGCGGGTGCCACCTATCAAAGGCTAGTAGACAAAGACATTAGCAAGCAAATAGGGAGGAACCTCGAAGCATACGTAGATGATATCGTTATCAAAAGCAGAAAAAAGGAAGATCTACTCTCTGACATAAAAGAAACCTTCGATTAGCTTCGTCCCATCAACATGAAGTAAAACCCTAAGAAATGCTCCTTCGGTGTGGAGGAGGAGCAATTCTTGGGGCATCTGATCACAAAGCAAGGTATCAAAGCCAACCCTTTGAAGGTCAAAGCCATCACAGACCTATAGGCTCCTAAGTCTCTTAAGGATGTGCAAAGTTTGAATGGAAAGCTAGCAGCCCTCAGCAGATTCTTATCGAAGGGTGCAAATAGGTCCTTACCATTCTTCAAAACACATAAAGGTTGCACAGACAAAAAGACGTTACAATGGAGCGTGGATGCATAAGTTTCCTTCCAAAAGCTCAAGGAGTTTATGGTAATTCTACCTACACTTACCGCCCCAATCAAAGGCGAAGTGTTATTCATGTACATCGTAGCCTTCTTCAAAAATATTAGTGTTGTTGTTGGAAAAAAGGGAAAAGAAGCAAATCCCTATCTAATTTGTTAGTCGAGTCCTCCAGGGAGCTGAGCTAAATTATCCGGAGCTAGCAAAGCTAATCCTAGCTCTAGTTCATGCTGCAAGACGCCTTCGAAGGTACTTCCAGGCTCATCCCATAACTGTGCTCACTGACAAGCCAATCAAGCACATACTATCGAAACCAGAGAAATCTGGAAAGATAGCTAAATGGCCATCGAGCTAGGAGAGCACGAAATCGAATACAAGGGTAGAACTCAGTCAAAGGGCAAATACTTGCAAATTTTTTAGCAGAGACACCCTCCGAGCCAAAGCAGGACAACAAAGTTGCTGAAAAGAATCCTGCGAAAGTAAACGAAGGGTAGAAGCTTTACACCAATAGGGCTTCTAGCTCCGACGGATCAGGAGCAAGTTTAATGTTAGTCAGCCTAGAAGGAAAGGAGTATACTTATGCACTCCGCTTTGAATTCGATGCTACTAATAATGAGGCGGAATACGAAGCATTGCTAGCAGGCCTTCGACTGGCTAAAGACATGGAGGTACAGGATTTGGCTATTTTCGTTGACTCACAACTGGTGGCTAACCAGATCAAGGGTTCCTACAAAGCAAGACAACCGGCCATTAAGCAGTACCTAGATAAAGCCAAGGAGATGATCGAAGGATTTAATTCCTATGACATAGAGCATGTTCGAAGAAACTAAAACAAAAAGGCAGATGCACTTATCAAGTTGGCATCAATGGCATTCGCTCATTTAACTAAGGAAGTTCTGGTCGAAGTATTGGCAGAAAGGTCAATCATCCGAAAGGAAGTATCTAACGTGATCCTGGATGAAGAGTCAAGCTGGATGACTCTGATCAGAGAATACTTGATAAGTGGCATCCTGTCGGAGGATCCAAAGCTAGCACGAAAGGTCCGCATCAAGGCACCAAAATACAAAATCATGGGGAACTATTTGTACCCAAGATCCTTCTCGTCTCCATGGCTCCGTTGTGTAGGACCTAGGGAAGCTTCGAACATAATTCAGGAGGTACACGAAGGGTCCTGTGGTCTTCACGCAAGACCTCGTTCCGTCGTCTCCAAGATAATGAAGATAGGGTACTATTGGCCTTCGAAGCACAGGGACGCAGTGGAAATAATCCAGAAGTGTGAAGCCTGTCAGATCCATTCAAGGGTACCAAGGCTACCCAAACAGGATACGACCTCCGTTACATCTGCATGGCCTTTCAGCCAATGGGGGATAGACATCGTTGGCCCTCTACCAATAGCTCCAAGAGGGGTTAAGTTTTTGGTCGTAGCCATTGACTAT
This sequence comes from Chrysanthemum seticuspe, assembly GCA_019973895.1. NCBI lineage: Eukaryota > Viridiplantae > Streptophyta > Magnoliopsida > Asterales > Asteraceae > Chrysanthemum > Chrysanthemum seticuspe. The sequence goes on along the minus strand of BPTQ01000007.1, from coordinate 228,593,578 downwards.
TTCAGAAAATGGGTCGAAGCCAAGCCCTTAGCATCAATCACAGGGAAACATATAGAGAAGTTTGTGTGGGAACGCATCATATGCCCATTCGGAGTCCCTCACATCATCATATCAGATAACGGGAAGCAGTTCGCCGAAGGGGTATTTCCCGTGTTTTGCAGAGGTTTGAAGATAAAGCAGTGCTTCACCTCCGTCTACCATCCTCAGGGTAACGGACATGTGGAAGTCACAAGTAGAGATGTCATCCAATGCATAGAACGAAGGCTCGGTCGCAGCCACCATGGTTGGGTAGATGAGCTACCGCAAGTACTCTGGGCTCACATGACGCATACAAAGTCAAGCCATGGGGAGACACCTTTTAGCCTGACATATGGCACCGAAGCTGTAATTCCTTCGGAAGTAAGTGTTGAAACGGAACGTGTCATGAACTTCGAAGCAATAGAAAATGAAGAAAGACTCCATAGCAATCTGGACTTACTTGAAGAAAGAAGGGAAATAGCCTCAATAAGGGAGGCTATTCACAAACAGAAGATTGAAAAGTATTACAACAGCAGGGTTCGACCTTCGAAATTCAAGCCAGGCGAATACGTCCTCCGACTCAATAGTGCAAGAAAAGTTGAGTATCAAGGAAAACTGGGGCCTACATGGGAAGGGCCCTACGTCGTAACAGAAGCATATGGCAACAGAGCCTACAAGCTGGAAACCCTTGACGGAGACGCTATTGACAGGACTTGGAATGGCACTACCCTTCGTAAGTTTTACATATAGAACTTACAATATCTAAGGACATTTTTTACTTTGTTTTCAATCAATGTATTTGCATTCTTCTCACTTGGGGAAAGAAGAATTAATGGTAGGCGTCTAGTGTTCATTTCTTAAAATGATGTAATCCTCCCTACCCACTTAATGATATAACACATTTTCCCTCAAATCTCTTGTTTCGTTCTAATACAACAAAGATTGCCAGCTAAGTCGTTTTATAAGTTTTAATGTCGAAGGGACGTAACAAGACAAAGAATAAGTCTTGATCATATGCATAACATCCATCTAAACTTTACATTAACTTTCCTAAGTGGTCTTAAGGTATTCCAAGCCTTATGCTACCCAAATGATGAAGACGGAGTGGGTCACAACCCTCTGTCAGCAATTAAATTATACGATTGCTATATTCTTGGTGCAGAATTTACACACAATGAGGCTATGCATCTACCATACGCCTTAGGTTGTAAAATAAGTTACGTGCAAATGAAACGTACTAGAAGAATCAAACTTAAACAAAATATAGGCCCTAGAGGCCATTAGTAGATATTTTTTAAAGACTAGTTTAACTAGTCAAGAGGCCGAACCTTAACGATCATCAAACAAGCATTGTCTTAAGGCCGTAGCCTTCACCAAACACACAAGTAAATTGTTTCATCGGGCACCAAGCCTGGAAAGGAACACATGATAATTGTTTTAACAGGGTACACACCACCCTGGAAATCAAATTACTGCCACATGGTAGCCTTCTTCAAACCTTTGAATGAGTAGGATCGGCTGATCTTGGAGATGGAACCTTAGCAAACGGTGTCTTCTTGCTGGGGGAAACAGGCTGAACCTTCCTAGGCTTCTTTGACAATAGATCCTCAATGGATGCCGTAGGGTCCTTCGTAGCCTCAACAAGGAAAGGGAACTCAGCAGTGGACAAAGCATTACCTGCTTCATCATATTCCTTCTCATGGGTTGACCTATAATAGGGAATATCTGCAAGTACCACTGGTTTACCTGTGGTTGCAACCTCCTCAAGAGTAGTACACTGTTGGAATCACTCCTAAACAGTATCTCAAGTATTTATATTTCATATGTAATAGGTAGCTTTATTATGGCCTTTATGTTTGTTTAAGGTCAAGCTTATGTAGAAGGCCCATAAGCTTAGGCCCAAGCCCACATAAGAAAGGATGGAAACTAGGAGTGTTGCCCTAGCTTCCCTCCTATAAATACTCTTGTAAACCCTCATTTGAGGGTTGGTTGTTCAAGTTATTCTCTTTCACTCACTCTTTCCCTTAACCGTATTATTGTTTATGCGTGTGTGTGTGTTTAGCTTGTTCATCCGCCTTTATCTCCTTCTCTTATAACTTGTGTTTGTAAAACTAGTGACCTAACAGTGGTATCAATCGCCAAATAGTTGGGTGTACACTTTGTTTTTGACGTTGTTTTTGGTTTTGGGTCTTAAGCGTAAAAATAACGCAATATTTGATTCTCTTAAAAACTCGTTTTTTACACTTTTTAATCCAAGATTCTTGTACTTTCAATGTTTTGAGGTGTTAAAATACTAGTTTTTGGCAAAAAGTTTCAAACTTTACGCGTGGATCTACGTTTTTAAGCCTATTTTTGTTCGTGGGTGTCGTTCTACGCGTAACCCGTTTAGCAGTTTTGGTACATCAAAATTTACATTTTTGTGTTCTTTTGGTACTATTGAAGCTATTCCATAACAAAAATTTGGTTTAGAGACACATTTGGCCAAAATCAAAGTTACGAGTAATCCTACGCGTATCAAAACCCTAAAATTACGCGTAAGATTTTCCTTGGTTTGATCTTCATTTTTCTGGGTTATTCCGTGTTTTCTTACTTGGATAAGTCTGAAAATACGTCGACTTTGGATATCTTTTGCACTGTGAAGTGTAAAAGATCATTTGGGAAAAAACCCTAAAATTACGCATAAGCATAAGCTTACGCGTAGAAATTCTACGCATAAGATTCACTTTACGCGTAAACTTAGGTCTACGCATAAGGTAATCCTACGCCTAACTTTCTACGCCTAACTTTTGTCTACGCCTAACTTTTGTCTACGCCTAACTTTAGTGCTTTTATCCTACATACGCGTAAGCTAAATCCTACGCGTAACTCCTTATTGTTACGCGTAACTTTTGGTGTTTTTACGCATAAGTGCTACTTGGTTCTTGTCTTTTCTACGCCTAAGGACACTTCATCAACAAAGGTTCATTCGACTACAAAGATCCATTTTTTACCACACAAGTTTATCATCATGTCTCAACCACCATACTCTAACTATTTCCCTCACACTTATAATCATCAACAACAACAACAATTAACTCCACAACATCAACAATGGAATCAACAACAAGCTATTTATCAACAACAATTTAATCAGCAACATACTCCACAACTTGGTGCAATTCCACAACCACAAATGGTTCAACCACCACCAAGCCTTCAAGTTCAAACATACACAACTGATTTCAATCAACATCCATCACGGACCACTATGAAGGAACCCACTTGGTTTGCAAAGATGTGTGAAGCTTTAAGCAGCCAACAATCAATTCATGAAGCTGGATCACTTGATAGACCTCCAATGCTCACTCCAGGAAACTACGATCAATGGGTGATAAGGTTCTTTAGGTTTTGTGATCTGAAGAAGCCACATGGAAAGTTCTTAAAGAAGGTTATCTTGGAAGGTCCATTTGAGATGCCTACTGTCATTGTACCCGGAGATCCAACTGCTGTTCCACCAAGAGATGAACAAACCAACATTGCTACTGTTGCAGATTTAAATCCTACAGAACTTCTACACTATGAAGCTGATGAACTTGCAATGGAATACATCCTCTTAGGATTACCAAACCCAATTCTTCGTAGTGTTGATGCTCAAAAAACTGCACAAAAAATGTGGGATCATATTCGTCTTCTTATGGAAGGATCAGTACTCAATCAGGAGGATTTGGAATCCAAAATTTACTTGGCTTATGAACACTTCATGATTGAACCTGGAGAGACACTAGAGTCCTATCATCATCGATTTTCAGACATCATCAATGATTTGGATAAACACAACATCATCATGCCAAGAATTGCAGTGAATACTAAGTTCCTGAGTAGTCTTGGTCCTGAATGGGAGAAGTATGTCATCTTTCTCCGTCAAGCGAAGAATATGCATCATTCTACTTATGGATTGTTGTACGATTACTTGAAGCCTCATGAAAAGGAAGTTGATCGGGAAAGGATTCTCCGTGCTCAACTTGCTAAACAGTCATAACCGGACAATCAACAACTTGCCTTGTATGCTCAATAGAATTATCCCTCTCAACCAGCAACTCAACCAATTGCTTCAAACACACCTTCACAGCAACAACCTCAACCTCAACCTCAACAAAATCAATTGGTTCCATACAGCAACAATGCTCAAGCATATGTCAGTGACGCTACTGAGGAAATCGATCCATTCGAAGCATTGCAACAAGGATTTGTGATGATTGCTAATGCTTTTGGCCGTTACACCAACAAATCCAACAATCGTATTCGTTCCTCATCTAACACACGGACTCAAGCTGTTGTGAACAATGGACGTGTTGAAGTTCAAAATCGTGATTATGGTCGTCAGATGGGCGGTGGTCAAGGGTTTAATGCTGTGGGTAGGAATAACAACAGAGCTCAAGTGGTGGAACAGGGAAATGCTCAGAATCGGTTAAATAGTCTTAGATGCTACAACTGCAATGAGAAGGGACACCTGGCTAATGCATGCCCAAAGCCAAGGACTAGGGGCAGTGCTTATTTCAAAGAGGCTTTACTTTTGGCTCTTAAGGATGAAGCTGGTGGATCTCTCACAGACAAAGAACAGAGCTTTATGGCAGATGCAGACTCAGATGATGATATGGAGGACTTGCAGGCTAATGCAGCTGTTATGTTGATGGCTAATATGCATGAGCTGCACATGAGTGATACAGGCCCAGTGTATGACACTGATGGCTTGTCTCAGGTACCCGAACAAACCATCATCATATCTGAACTAATATCTCCCCCAATATCTGAATCCGGCACGGATCAGACTGTTCAAAATGAGTCTTCTACATCTATTTCTGATGATTTTCAAGTTAACCCTGTAGTTACATTTGACGATCAAGATGGCCTTATGGTTTCCTTTGATAATCAAATTGACTCCGTGGTCGTACTTGAGGATCTAAAGAATGATCATGTTGAGACTTACGTTGAACAAGATGATCTGTTGCCTCATCCGGATTTTGCTCGGTTAATTCAAGACCATAAAATCAAAATGGAGGAATGTTATGCATTAAATCAGTCCTTAAAAAGTAAAAATGCACTGTTAACCAAGGATTTTGAATGCTTACAAATGCAACTCAATTTTTTCAAAACTCAAGAAAACCGTGAAAAAGGTTTTGAAGCCGCTTTTGCAAAATCTCATCAAAATGAAAAATATTTAGAGAGACAGATGCGTGATCTAGCCGCCTCGAGGAATGCTTTGTTGTCTGAATTAGAACAACTGAAACACGAACATAAAAAGAAAATTAACGCTCTCACCTTGGAAAATCAAAAAGCTAAGGCTGAGCTGTTAAATTGTCAAAAACAGTTCTCCGCATACAAAAAGCATTCAACGAATCGGGTAGATGACCTTCTTGACGAAATTCTCGGCTTGCAAAACAAACTTAAAGAGTTTAAAACTGTTGTTTACAAACATGGTGAATCCGTAACAGCTATTGAAAAGTTTACCTTAAAACCCAATCCAAAAGGATATGGAAAAAATCTAGCTGATTACAAACCAAAGCTTTCACTAAAAACATTCAAACCAACTCATGAAGTTTCCAGTGCAGAATACAAAATTGATAATACTGTCATGAGTGTTGTTGAATATCATCGTCAAGAGGAATTAGATGCAGAAGATGAGATTCGATCAAAATTAAAAAATGTTGTTTACAACAAACCTTTTAATTATAAAAACGCGGTCACTTTCGTCACACCAACGGATTCTTCTAACACACCAAGGGTTATCATCAAAACACCTGAGTCTTCTAATGTTAATCCCAAAACAAAATTTGCACAAACTTATGGTCCTTTACCTTCCATTAGTGAAGTAAACTCAAAACATGAAAATCGAAAAATCCTTCGATATTTTGACATTTTCATGGCTGACCTCAAAATTTTACAACATGAGATAGAATATCGCTCTGAAATCAAAGTTGAACATTTTCAATCGCCTCTGGCGCGAGAACAAAGAGACATTTTTCAGAAAAATCTTTTACCTAATGTTAAAAACTTGAAAAGTTGTGCAATTGCCTGGGAAAAGGATTTTCATAAGGAACTTGGGGTAATGAAAAACGTTTTCGAGAAAACAGAAACATCTATTTCTAACACAAAACGCAAAAAGAAACTGTTGAGAAAAGATGTTGATCGACTCTTGGAAGATGTTATCTGTGCTGATATCCATAATGTTGTGTTACTTCATGCTTTGCCATTTGCATCTGATTACATCTCTGCTGATATTGTTGAAACTGTTGTAACTGTTGAGAACACCGATAATGTGCTTCAGATCGAGTCTTTAAAAGCTGAAAATAAACGATTACACACGGAAATTTACAATGCAAAACGTCGTCTTCATTGGTGTGAAAAAGACATTCACAATCATCAACTTAGTTTTCAAAAGAAAATCGCTCAGTTGAGTGCAAAATCTTCTGATCCTAAAATTGAGCAACTGGATGATCAAAACGTGTCTTTGAAAAGTCAAATCTCAAAATATGAACAAGAACTTTTAAAAGTTAAACATGAATATGGTGTCATATTTGATTTACTCAAAAAGACTCGACTTGAAGCATCAAACGAACTTGATCACTATCTTGCTCACACTAGAGATGTCATGAATTTTGCTGGAAATATTCGTTCTGAAAATCAAGATCTGATTCACACCATCTCTAAGTTACGGGAATAGTTAGGAAAGTATGAACAACTTCCGCCTACTGTGATTAAGAGATTAACACCAGTCACACTTAGTAATCGTGAACCTAGAATTCCCACTGCCAAATCACAAGTTGCTAATGTGTTTCCCTCTACTGAAACAGGAATAGTTGCATCTTTTCCAAACGTCCGCACTTCACAGCCTAGGAGCACTCAATCGAAGAATAGGAAGTTGCGACCTAAGAAAAGATCAATAAGGAATGCTAAAGTAGAAGAACACCCTAGGACTCTGAATAAAACTCATGTTACTTCCACTATAGATGTTGCGTCTGGCAAATGTAATACAAATAGTGATGTAACGAATGCTAAACCGTTAAGTACTTTTGATATTCAGTCTGATGCACCTTGTGTTATTTGTCGAAAGCGTATGAATTCTGATTGTCATGACAAATGTGTTGCTAAAGCTATAATCTGTCGATTACAAAATCCTAAGAATCGGAATACCTCTAGGCCCACTAATCATTCTAAGTCTATGCTTGGTAGACCGCCTTCTTTAGATTCTAAGGCAACCATTGCTATCACAGTAGCTCCCGCTTCACCTCCTAAGAATGTAGTACCACCTTGTGTTTTCACTAAGACTAAAGCAAAGAGTAGTTATAGATGGCAAAAATGGATATATAACACACTAGGATTTAAATGGATGCCTAAAATTCTCAATGTGTGTATGTCTAACATACCTGCTTCGGAACCCTCTAACATTTCGGGTTCCACATCTACTTCTATTCCATCTGTGTCGTCTGTGTGTAATGTAGGTGATACAGATCATTCTATGGATTGTTGATAGCGGATGTTCCCGACACATGACAGGCAACCTTAAACTGTTATCAAACTTTATTGCAAAGTTCATTGGCACTGTCAGATTCGGGAACGATCACTTCGCAGCTATCATGGGCTACGGAGATTATGTTAATGGGAACATCAAAATCAGCAGGGTTTACTATGTGGAAGGCCTCGGTCACAATCTGTTTTCAGTAGGTCAATTTTGTGATGGAGATTTGGAGGTTGCTTTCAGGGAGAAAACTTGTTTCATTCGTGATCTACAAGGAAATGACCTTATGTCTGGCTCGCGTAATTCTAGTCTCTACACTATCTCTATGCAAGACATGGTTGCTTCCTCTCCCATTTGCTTACTTTCAAAGGCAACATCTACAAAATCCTGGCTATGGCACCGTCGTCTCTCACATCTAAACTTTCAAACCATCACCAACCTTGCTCGACACAAACTCGTCGAAGGACTCCCACGATTCCGGTATTCAAAAGATCACCTTTGCTCAGCCTGTGAACAAGGGAAAAGCACTCGTGCTCATTTTCCTTCAAAGGTGGAACACAGCTCTCAGCATGTGCTTCATCTTCTTCACATGGATTTGTGTGGCCCGATGCGCGTGCAAACGATCAATGGCAAACGCTACATCTTAGTAATTGTCGATGACTACTCACGATGGACTTGGGTCTACTTCCTTCGTAGCAAAGACCAAGCACCACAAATGATCATCACCTTTCTCACAAAAATACAGGTTCAGCTCCGCAACACCGTCAGGATCATTAGAACAGACAAAGGAACTGAATTTGTTAATAAAACCCTTCGTGAATTTTATGAGAAAGTGGGAATTCAGCATCAAACATCTATTGCACGTACACCTGAACAAAACGGAGTTGTTGAAAGACGAAACCGAACGTTAGTGGAAGCTGCAAGAACAATGTTAATCAATGCTAAACTTCCAGATTACTTATGGGCAGAAGCTGTATCTACTACATGCTATACTCAAAACCGTTCTATGATCACAAAACGCCACAACAAAACACCTTTCGAGCTTGTCCACAACTATAAACCGAACCTCAAACACTTTCATGTATTTGGATCCCTTTGCTATCCGAATAATGATCGTGATGATTTTGGAAAGCTCAAAGCAAAAGCTGATATTGGAGTCTTTATTGGATACTGTGACAATTCTAAAGGTTTCCGAATCTGGAATCGTCGAACTAAGGAGGTAATGGAAACGATTCATGCTCATTTCGATGAACTCACGGAGCTGGCTTCTGAGTATAACAGCTTAGAACCCGGTCACAACCGTTTAAACTTCCCTCAACCCCAATCATCAGCTGAAGAAAGCCCTCAGCTAACTCGTCAACAAATGGAAAGGTTATTTGATCCTCTGTTCTATGACGATATTGATGAACGTGCTCCTGGTGTATCCGCTGTTTCCGCTGCACAACCTGATAATATTCATATACCTGATACACCTGCTACAACAACTACTGTTGAAGATGCACCTACACCAGTTGACTCCAACACAACAGTTGAACACACCGCTTCCAACAATGATGAACCAGCTGATGATATTCTGAATGAAGTACCCCCACCTGCAGATTTTGATCCAAATGCGTTCTTCAACCCGTTTGCTAATGAGACTGCTGCACCAGATGTCGCGGAATCTTCAACAAACCATTTGAATCCTCAGAATCTGCACAATGTATACCAACATCAACCCTCTACACATAGATGGACTAAAGACCATCCTCTGGCTAACATTATTGGCAACCCGAATCAACCAGTCGTTACGAGACAACGTCTTCACACAGATGGTGAACATTGCATTTATGCTCTCACTGTCTGCCAATCTGAGCCTAAAAACATTAAAGATGCAATGACAAAAGACAACTGGATTGAATCCATGCAGGAAGAACTCAACCAATTCAAACGTCTTGAAGTATGGGAACTGGTTGAAAGACCAACAGGGGTCTACGTCATTGGTTTAAAATGGATTTGGAAAAACAAATTGGATGCTGAAGGGAATGTTATCCGAAACAAGTCACGGCTAGTTGCTAAGGGTTATCGTCAGGAGGAGGGAATAGACTATGAAGAATCTTTTGCTCCGGTTGCTCGTCTTGAGGCTGTTCGGATATTCCTCGCGTTCGCAGCTCATATGAATATGACGGTCTATCAGATGGATGTCAAAACAGCGTTTCTCAATGGACAACTAAAAGAAACGGTCTATGTCAGCCAACCAGATGGATTCGTTAATCCTGAGTTCCCGAACCATGTCTACAAACTGAACAAAGCTCTTTATGGTCTCAAACAAGCCCCTCGGGCATGGTACGATAAGCTATCATCTTTCCTCATTGCCAATAATTTCACCAAAGGATCGGTTGACCCAACTCTTTTTATACAATATCACGGGGCACACATCTTAATTGTTCAAATTTACGTGGATGACATCATTTTTGGGTCAACACATAAAAAGTTTTCAATCGCTTTTGCAAAACTAATGAAGAAAAATTTTGAAATGTCCATGATGGGTGAACTTACGTTCTTTCTAGGACTGCAAGTTCATCAATCACCCCGTGGTATTTTTTTGAGTCAGTCCAAATATGCCCTTGAACTGTTAAACAAATTTGGAATGACAACCTGTGATACTTATGCCACACCAATGGCTCATACCAAGAAGTTAGATGCTGATTTACATGGGAAATTGGTTGACCCTACCAAATACCGAAGTATTATTGGGTCTCTCATGTATCTAACAGCTAGCAGACCTGATATTGTCTTTGCCGTTTATCTATGCTCCCGTTATCAGTCGCGTCCAACTGAAACCCACCTCTCTGAGGCTAAAAGAATCCTCCGATACATCAAGGGAACCATTAACTTGGGGATCTGGTATCCGAAGGATTCTGGTTTTGAACTAATCGCTTTTTCAGACGCTGATCACGCAGGATGCTTAGACTCAAGAAAAAGTACTTCAGGAGCTCTACAATTTCTCGGTGATAAACTGGTGTCTTGGCAATCAAAGAAGCAGGATTGTACATCGCTGTCATCAACCGAAGCAGAATATGTAGCCATGTCCGCGTGTTGTGCTCAAGTCATCTGGATGAGAACACAACTCAAAGACTATGGTTACGTATTTGACAGAATCCCGATGTACTGTGACAATCGGAGTGCCATTGCAATCTCGTGCAACTCAGTTCAGCACTCGAAATCAAAGCACATCGATCTACGCTATCATTTCATCAAGGACCACGTGGAACAGAGTACCGTTGAATTATACTTTGTGGGTACAGAATACCAATTGGCAGATCTTCTCACCAAAGCCTTGCCTCCCGCTAGGTTTAATGAGTTGGTCCACCGGATTGGTATGAGGTGTTTGACTCAAGAGGAATTGGATGACCTCTTAAAACAGTCTTAAAAACCTGTCAAACACCAAAACATCCTTCTGTAAATATTTTTTCAAAAACAAAATACAAAATATAAAATCCGATAAAACAACAAAAATATTCTCCTAATCTATCTTTCTTTCAACATGGCAAGTACATTTCTTCCGTCAACACTTTAATCTTTCAAAATTCAGTATTTTTCCGATCAAGTGTTGAGGGGGAGAAAATAAACTCTTAACTGTCTCAAAACATCTGTGTACTTGCATGTTATCACATCTCGGTTGATTCTTTTACAAATGGTGGTACACTTTCTGGTTTAAAGACACTCCTTGGACTTAAATTAATAACCTTTCATTATTTTCTCAAGTCGAGGGGGAGTGTCGTCATGTTTCTTTCCTAAAAATCTTTGTTTGGTAACCAAAATGGAAGTTAAAAGGCTTTGTTTGAAAAAGGAAAAGGTGGAGGGACCAAAACTGTCAAAAGGTTAAACTCACTTTTAATAAAATACACCTCCACCTAACTTACAACTCACATTTATTATCATCAAACTAATCCTACGCCTAAAATTCGCTCATCAAATCCGTGTTTCAGATCTTCAATTTGTAAGTGTTTTTGTGTTCCTAACAAGATTACAAACAATGGTTTCAAATCGTTTTAAATGTTAACGGTTAGATATTAACCTATGGTCGATCTTGTGTTCTACGCGTATGCGTATGAACACATAATCTTGTTTATGTGTTTGTGGCTAAAACGATAGTGTCAAAATGTGTTAATAACATCAATGATACTTTTTCTATCCTCAAAATGAACCCAGATTCACGAATTAAATGAGTTTGAAAATTAGGGTTTATGCGTGGTTTTGGGTATTTTCAAATGTGATTGTTTTTTGTCAAAAAGAGTGTTGGGTTATGCTCTTGTGTTGTTGAATTAATGATTTCCAAGGTTTTTAACCACCCAGAAACACGAATTGGCTAACAATTTGAAATTAGGGTTTATTGTTCATGACTTTTGGGTATTTTTGATTCTCAGCAAACTAAGTGTTATAACTTGGCCTATAGACTCTCAACATATCTTAGGACTACCAGAATCAGTTTTATGCATATTCCATGGCTAGATCTCATACGCGTAGAATTAGGGTTTAGACTACGCGTAAGATTTTCTACGCGTAACTGTTAAAATATCCAATTGTGTTATGATCTGTTATAAAATGAATGTTATGTGTTAAACATTGATGATATGATGCTTTGTTTCAGGCTTGCTACACCTAATATTCAGAATCAAGGTTGTTGTTAATCTACGCATAAGGATCACCTTACGCGTAGCTTGTTATGCGTAAGATTAGTCTTACGCGTAGCGTCTACGCATAAGGTTCTACATATGGGACTACGCGTATCCTGTGAAGGATATGCGTAAACAGTGCCTCTACGCATAAGGTCAACTCTTACGAGTAGCCTTACGCGTAAGGTTAATATATGCCTACGCATAAGCTCTACGCATAAGGTCTCCTTTTCCTACGCGTAATACTTCTTACGCGTAAGTTAGGATTCTACGCGTAAGTTTACGCCTACGCATATATCATTCCTGTCTACGCATAACTTTACCAATCCTACGCATAAGCCGAGATCATACCTTCGTTATGAATTGTTACGTGTACAAACTTGTAAATAAACTAATCATATCATCACGAATCCTATAATGTCACTAATAAACTGAAATCGTTTGATATGTTGTGAACAATAAGTGATAAAATAAACTTTAAAACTTAAAGTTAACTAACTCACGAAACATTTCACGACGTCATTGGACCATTTGAATATACAAGTGACTTAGGACTCGTAACAATCATTGACACTGTACATTCAATAACTAGACAATAAGACCTTCTGTTGACTAACATTATGTCTTTCGATATGTTGGTTCTTTTGGCTAATGTTATTTCAGATCACGACATGGCTGAACAAATGAATGTGGATGCATCTGAAGTTCTCTCCATTGCTGATATCTATCCTCATGGCTATCCAATGAAGATTGGAAAGAATAATCTCCGTGCTGACTTTGACACTCTCACTTGCTCAGAATCTTCGTGTCTAATTGCTATTGATATTCTGAAGACTCATCCGTATCAGAATATGCTCACTCACTCTGCAACTGTTCCTGAGATCTACATCCAACAGTTCTGGAACACTATGGAAAGGGTCAAGGGACGGACTGCTGTAACAGTGACTCTAAACCACAAACAAGTCACCATTACACCTGCAGACTTAAGGGCTGCTCTCCTTATTCCTGAAGTCAATCCAACCAAACTATATGCCACACCTGCTGAAGAGCTAACTCTCCAATTCTTAATCGATATCGGTTATGACGAGGCTACAGGAGTAATCACCAAGCATTCTCACGTAGAGCTTAAGAGTATTCCTCAACCATGGAGAACTCTCTACATGATCATCACCAAGTCTGTTTCTGGTCGTGACAGTGGCTATGAGCATCCTAAGCTCATGGAACTGCAAATATTTTGGGCATTGGTCAACATGAAACACATCGCTATCGAAGCTCTGATTTGGGATGACATGATGTCATTTCTCAACAAACTTGGCTCAAAGATTCCCTACATCAGATATACTAAACTGTTGATCCAGAGAGCACTTGGACTTCATCCTGATATTCCCAAGAGGCTCAATGACCCCGACAATCACGATATGTTGACGGAACCTATTCTATCTGTCAGAATCAAGGAATCGTCTACAAAGAAATAAGGTGCTGTGTTGCCAGATTTCCTTCTAACTGAAGATGTCAGAAAGCTCGAAACGTACAAAAGGTATCTGGAAGCAGTTAGACAAGGCAAAGTTGGTCATCTCGACGAAAAATCTTCTGGAACACCTGTAAGGAGAACCATAAGAGGAAGTGCAGGAAGCGCAACAAGTACTGTGAGTCAAAGGAAGGTTCCTAAAAGGAAACCTCCTTCTAAAAGGATTGTTCCCATAAAGGAAGCCGAACCTATTCCCACACTTGAACCACAGAGACAACTTAGGGACGAGAGCTCTGAAGATACTGATACAGATGAAGAGTTTCATTACTCTGCAACTGCAACCGAAACACCTGCCTCAGTAGCAAAACCTCCAAGTCCTCCAGCTGTCCAAGATAAAGGGAAGACTCTAGCTATTGTACCTTATGATGAGAGCTCTGAAGAAGAAGAAGAAGAGCAACTGGATAAATCATACAGGACGAAGTTTAAAATCGTCAGACACCTTCAAAAAGCTGAAGAATTTGCTAAAGAACAAATGGGTGGCCCCGGAGGATCAAGTGGTGCTGCCCACTCCTCTCCAGATCCTGATGCGGTTAATCGACCCGATAAGGGATCTGATGCCACCACTCTTCTGCAACAACAAAAGCTTGTGGAGGATACTATCGACTATGATTTTGAGAAACCAGAAACTGAGAAAGATAAAGATGATGATTATACGAAGTTTCTTCTGGATAGTCCTACACGCTCACAGAAGGAAACTTCTGAACCACCAAAGGACCCGGAATCTCCTCACATCTCATCATCATCGGATTCTTCGTCTCATTCATCACAACCACCATCTAAGAAGTCAACCAAATCATCATCCAAATCCGTGAAGAAACCACCTAAATCTTGGATTTCTCAAACTCATAAAAGAATTGTGAAAGTTGTCCAACAAGTCAGAAAGGAGGACATACTTTACAGAAAACTGAATTGGTTTGCTGACAAGATTCAGTATTTAAATGATGAGAAAGACAAGATGGAGAAATAAAGGGAATTTGTTCAGAAGTTCATGAAGAGTCATCGTAAAGAGGAACTGAACGAAATGATCGAAGGTTACACTAACAAGTACCTTCAGGATATCGTTCCTAAAGTCCAAAAGGAACTGGAGAAGACAGCAAGAGATCATACTCACAAGTTTCTTCTCGACACTGTCCCCGGTGTGACTAGAGAAGTATTTTCCAGACAACTCACCCCTAACATCGTCGCATTGGTTAAACATACAATGGCCAAAGAAGCTGATCTCTCTGAATCTGAGTTAATCGCTAAACTAGTGATGCAAATGTCAAAGCGATCTGGAACGTTTACTTCGGATGAAGCTAAATTTTTCAAAAATCTACTTGATTTTCAACTCATATCATCATGCAAGGAGTCAGCCGATCAACCCAAACGACCAAGAGATGACGATGATAAGGATAAAGACTCTGCACCAAAACGTCAGAAGCAGTCTGGTGAATCTTCCTCGATGCCACCTCCTCTACAACGGACTTCTTCTCAACAAAAGTCTCCTCCACCTCGGTCCTCTACTGATAAACCTCGGGACGATTCCGAGTTACCGCCCCTGACTCAAAAAACAAGTGATTACTTTGAGTATACGGGTGGTGACGATGAAGAGGTCCTTGAGCCCCTACAACAACCCACCTCTCCCAAACAAGGACAGAAACCAGTATCATCATCTAAGCCTTCGAAAAAGAAGAAGAAGACGCTTCATACTAACGTCGTATCATGGCTAGATGACGATAAAACTGAAGAATTTGAATGGTTTGCTACACTTGTTAACAACACTCCCTACCCTGAAGAAGGTCAAGAATTGGTAGACGGTAATACCTTGGAGCATGCAAAGATTCTGCAAGAAAGGTTCCGCGTGAAGAAGATGACGAAATCTGAGTTGAAGCGCATCAAGAATGATGCATTCCTACTTTTGAAAAACAGCTCGGAAAGTGCAATCGAGGTTGAATATCACCTTGAAAACATTGCTCGAGCCATGTCTAACAACATGGATTGGCTCAACCCAGAAGCAAACATCGACTTCACCAAACGGGACAATCCTCCATATTACACCGACTGGTCTCGACCTCTACCCACAATTGGCCAACCTGATCAGCCTAGGATTCCCTTCAGACATTTCTTCAACAAAGACTTAGATTTTCTTCAACACGGTGGCGATGGTTCTAGGAAATACGCTACATCTCTGACACTTCCATTCCCTGCTGCAATATACTCTGATTGTATAGCCATCGAGGAACGTGCTACCCACATGTTCTCCGACAAAGTGGTAGCGTATGACCAAGATGCAATGTATGGGATTCACCATTGGCCGGAACGCCGAAGAATCTACTACAGAAGCTGCTTGGTTCAGAAGTCTCAACATGCAGTGTTCAGTACTAAAAGTATCGTTGCCATCCAACATGTTGGTCTTTCGTCTAAATGGGACTACACTTTTCTCAAAAAGATTGTAGTCAAAAGACAAGACGAAAGGGACTATGCATTCTCTGAAGTTGACTTTGAGAATTTGAACATCAACGATATTGAAGACATGTACCTTGCCAAAGTTCAAGGTCGCATGAGACAATTTCCAACTGAAGTACAACGTGAATTCATCAAGTCACTGCTCATCTTCATCAGACGCATTGTCATCAAAGAACGTGTTGAAGATCTTCAGCTTGCCGTTGAATCTTATCAGAAACGTGTAAACTTCACTCCACCACAGTTTGATCTTCCCGACATCAACCAGCTTACACAACTTACGCTCATCAGAAAACCTTTCGGAGTCGTTTACCAAAGTGAACTTCAACGAAACTGCTTAATGGCGTGTGACGATCTTTACAAATTTGGGGATCACACTTTGAAGCTGGTCAGGGATGGATTGGCTTATCGGTTGAAGGATATACATGAAAAGATTGGGAATCCAAAGCGATGGAACTCTAAGGACAGAAGGGATGTGAGAAGGATCATTAGAATGATTGATGAAAGGTTGTTCAGAAGGGATCAGTTCAGACGATTGGAGAGCTTTGTTGGTGGTCGACCCAGGAGGAACATTACTGGTTTTCAACGCCCTGTTTGCACTCCTGGAAAAATCACTGGACTTCCCGGTACTCCTTGAATTGTTTCTATTCACTATATTTGGATGCATGATATATATGTCTTATAGCTTGTGCACACATAACAGTGTACAACCCGTAATTGTCAAGAAAGGACCCTGTGGTACGCCTCAGTGCCACAATCCTTATAAAAGGAGCGAAAGCTTCTTATTTTTGAGTGACACCTATCAAACCTTTCTCTTTTCAAGGTTTTGCTCAAAAAGATAAGTACTTCCCCATATGAATTTTCAAAACCTCAACCGTTTATATCACTAGTTGAGGGGGAGTATTTGAATTAAAACTTTGTTCACAAATTGTTCATAGTGGTCATCTTCCCACAACACTCGAAATGGTCATATTTATTCTCAACCGTTCAAAAATAACATTTTATATGCCATTTTTGAGGGGGAGAAAATTTGTGTGATAAGAAATATGTTGTACAAAATGCAAATGAATCTGTGTACCTCAGACTTAACCAACGAATTGACGGTACTAAACTGTTTGTAACTCGAAAAGACTTGTCCTGGACGGGTAATAATTTCAAGCTAGTTCGCTAGTAATGTAAACGTGTCTCGCAAAGGACTTGTCCAAGTAGAAAGTACCATTCGAGAAACTTTTGATAGACATGAACTCTGACGGGTTTGACAACCTTCCAAGGTTTGTCTACACCTTCAAGGTAGTTATTAGAGCTAGTTGTCACCTAAAAGCTGACAATGTATCTCTTTAACTATTCAACGTAACCGTGTCTCGCGGGAGATTGTCTATCTTTAGTGGATCAATTCAAAAAGTGCGCGCTCTTTCCTCACTGTGCATTTAACCATTAAAACTATTAAGCACATGTGGAGGGGGAGTATTTATGGGAAACATCATCTCTCACTGTGGTTCAAACATGTTTTTCATTAACAAACCCTTTGAGAGATATTTTCACATACAGTGGTTTTAATGGCAAACATAGGTTAGTCATGGAGTTATAAGGTGACTAAGGTTAGGAATAACCGTCCTATGATCCGCCAGAGCCGGAGGGATCTACCCAAGGACACTACCATTAGTTAGTGATTAGAAGTCCTTAGGAATGATTGTAAAAAGGAGAAAATGAGAATCGGAGAAAGAAGGAGTTGAAGAATCAAAAAGAAATGTAAAGTAAAGGGTGAAAAGAAACAGCCCTCCAGATTATTCAACTTAGGGCAGACACCGGGTTCAATTCATATGCTACTGGCTGTCACTTAGTGACACCGGTATTGAAGATTAAAAGTCGTCATGGACCCAGTGACGCATGCACTAAACCTTCTTAGCCACTCAAGTTTCTCTCAACAGAAGCTTGTTTCATTCTCACAGGGAACCCTACGTAAACTATTGGCTTTCTCTTAGAGATCGCTGGTATTGAAGAAGGAGACCCTCTCCCTAGTCTCCGCTCAGGAAAACCAAAACGCACTATTGAGTCTAGAGCCACGAGATTCATCAAAAGATCTCTTAGGAACACTTGACATTTAATCACTTGATGATCAACAAATAAGATCATCAGTGGTTCATATCGAGTCCTTCACAGATCTTAGCAATCTGTCGAGAACATTTATGAGAGGTTCACATCTGTGATCCTCAGTGATTGAATGGAAACTCCTGCCAGGGTCAACATCAAACAGCCCTGACAGCAGGTCACTTCGGTAACTCCCCGTGGATTACGCGGAGTGTGTCTCAAACGGTCTACAGTCGTGAGGTGATGCTTCGGTGTACCTCAACGACTCATCTGAACTGTAGATGTACTTCGGTACATCACGTTATCTCACTTGTGGGACTCCAGTTCAGGAACGGCCTTTGTAAGAATTAGAGTTGTGTTTTCACACTATGCTGTTAACACTCTCGAAGTTCAAACTTGTAAGTGCCGGAAACCGCTTATTACTAACCGTTTGAAATGTTTTCTTCTTATGGAAGCTCCGGAGCGGGATGATCGTGCTGATTCTTCTCATGCTCACGCCAACATCATCACTAATGGAAGTTCTATTCTAAAGCAACACAACCGTCAGAATGATTCTTCGTCAAACCAATGAATCTACAAAGTTAAAGACTTAGAGAACTTCATCAAGCATTGAATTCCAACGTCATAGAGCGTGTGAGCATGTTGAAGAATGACGAGGAGACACTGGAGCAGCGAAGCAGACCTGAGGCAGACTGATACAGACAACAACATACTATCACTTTCACCACAAAGAACAATGATCAAAGAACAAAGTTAAAGATGACGTCAAAGCATAACTGTTCAAAGATAACTATCTCTCTACACTGGGGAGATTGTTCGAATCAAGGCAATTCCTCTCACAAGAAAGAAGAATGTCAGAAGACGCCACTGCTACTATTACATCAACGCCTTCACCGTTTACATTCATATATACTTTAGGGGGAGATTGTTGGAATCACTCCTAAACAATATCTCAAGTATTTATATTTCATATGTAATAGGTAGCTTTATTATGGCCTTTATGTTTGTTTAAGGTCAAGCTTATGTAGAAGGCCCATAAGCTTAGGCCCAAGCCCACATAAGAAAGGATGGGAACTAGGAGTGTTGCCCTAGCTTCCCTCCTATAAATACTCTTGTAAACCCTCATTTGAGGGTTGGTTGTTCAAGTTATTCTCTTTCACTCACTCTTTCCCTTAACCGTATTATTTTTTATGCGTGTGTGTGTGTTTAGCTTGTTCATCCGCCTTTATCTCCTTCTCTTATAACTTGTGTTTGTAAAACTAGTGACCTAACATACACTTACCATGGAAAATGGTTGCATTCAACAGGCTCCCAACCATTGCACCTACCTCGTCGCTGTGATAAAGCTCCATATCAATATATGGGATAACCTTGGACACCAAATCCACTCTATCCTTCTTCAGCATCTTGAGATGAAGGTCCAAACCATCCACCTGTTCCCTGAGCTTAATCTCCTTGTTAATACAAATAATCCATAAAAAAGCTTATTTATATTTTACGATCTTTTAATGCTTTGTCGATAACAAACGTAAAATCATTTTAACGAAACAAATAAAATACGTAAATAGTTTGAGCCAATAGTTTACTAACACACTTACGTTTTCATAACAAAACACTAAACAGAAATGCATATGTATAACAACTAGTGTTTACATAATGGGTATATAAATATACATATATACTTAGTATATATTAATGGGTAAAGATCTAAGTACTTGACCCATTGACTCGACACATTGAATGTAGTTGGGTGAAACCCAAAGTCTATGACCCAAACCCATGGAGCATGATCCATAACCCATGACCCATTGCATGACATCATGCATGAAGTCATGTTGGATAATATCTATAACCCATGGAGCTAACCCATGACCCATTGACTAGATGCATTGCATGTTCTAGATACATTGTATCTATTTGGATACCCATGGTCCAAAGTCTATGACCCATGACCCAAGATCCATGACCCATAACCCATTTAGGGGGAGCATCCTACAAATCCACAGGAATACACTGGACGGATCCCTCAAGAAAGGGATCCGTGGGATAGTAGTGAATTTTTGTCAATAAATAGTGAGCGATTTCTTCATTGTAAGTTGCCACTTCCACATAGACTTTCTCTTAGTATTGTAAACTCTCTAACCTCAGATCCAAAGGATCTTTCTATGTAGTTTTGTGTTTGTGTGATCTTCTAGGTTCCTCTTAAAGGCAAGATCACCACCTCTTGAAGTCGAGCAAGCTCAAGTCCATGAGTTGCCAAGCTTCATCATCATCAAGACTACTGAAGTTCTCTTGTTGATAGTTCCTTCCTCCCTTCTAGAAGTGTTGTGTCTAAGGAATTAGTGAAGGATGCCAAAAGGGTCAAGTCTAAGGCATTAGTGAAGGATGCCAAAAGGGTCAAGTCGAAAGCATTACTGAAAGGTGCCGAAGGTCCGTGTCTAAGGCATTAGTGAAGGGTTTCAAAGGTCC
Source organism: Chrysanthemum seticuspe (assembly GCA_019973895.1). NCBI lineage: Eukaryota > Viridiplantae > Streptophyta > Magnoliopsida > Asterales > Asteraceae > Chrysanthemum > Chrysanthemum seticuspe. Next base: position 228,572,880 of record BPTQ01000007.1, on the reverse strand, counting down.
ATAATGAAGACATTAGTGAAAGGTGTCAAAAGATTGTGTCAAGGGAATTAGTGAATGATGCCAAGGGTGTACAATCGATATGGTGTATCGATGTACAAACATAGATAGGATTATGTCCAAGGATATTGATATCCTTGATGATGTTGTAATAAGGAGTGGATCTCCTTTAGGATAAGTGTTGTGTAGTGTTGGGTAGTAGTTTCTCCTTTGTAATGGAACTCGGTATCTAGCCTTGTACCGGATAAAGTGTAGGCGATGTTGTGATAGGTTTGGTTCTACCTCGTGGACGAACCCGGTGTCTAGCCTTGTACCGGATAAAGAGTAGGCGACGTTGTGAAGGCTTCTCCGCCACAAGGAGTTTGTGTTGTGTAGTGATTACGAACTCTCGAGTAGGTGACTCGAGGAGTGGAGTAGGGCAAGGAAGGTATCCTTGTAGCCAAACCACTATAAATACTCGTGTCGTGGTTGTGCACTTCTAATTCTTTATCTTTGCATTGTTTATTTATATGCTTATCTATCAACATCCAACATTCACACTTAATAGATTGACATAAGTCGATCTAAATATTTTAAAACGAAGTTTTAATCGGTAAATCTATTCAACCCCCCTTCTAGTTTTCCACAATTGGTACCAGAGCTTCGTTACCAAGTTTCTTAAGAGTATATTGTACTTTTAAAACTTGATACGATCCGTGTATGATTGAAAACTATAAAGAAGGAAATTTATTAAAAAAAAGGTCATGTTTTAAAATCATCATTTTTCTATAATGTTGGATAATGATAGATCTTTCTAATATTTTCCTTGTTGGGAATTCTCCATACTAGGATTTGGGCATCCTAAGAAAATCATGAAGAATTTCGCTTCAATATTTATTTTCTTAAAAAGAATATATAGCAAAGGTATGCTCTTTAATAAATTAATTACAAATAAATTATTATTGTATATTTTCTAGATTAATTAATAATATCATTTTGTATAAACATGTTAAGGTTAGTAGTTTCATTATGCTTTCTTAAAAATCACTAAAGTTGTTACCTATATTGACTCATCATCAAGAATAGTATTCTTCGTTAGTATTCTTCGTTGATCTCTATAGACAAAACTACAAACTAGTGATAATGATATCTTGGCTATTCGAGAGCCTTGGTCATCACTCCTCACATAAGGTTATTGACATTTCATCTATGTTGTTAATACAAATAAGCCATAAAAACGTTTATTTATATTTTACGATCTTCTAATGTTTTGTCGATAACAAACGTAAAATCATTTTAACAAAACAAATAAAATACGTAATTAGTTTGAGCCAATAGTTTTCTAACACACTTACTTTTTCACATAAAACACTAAAACAAATATAAGTGATTTTATGATTTAGTAATATATATGTACAACAACTAGTGTTTACATATTGGGCAAAATATATACACAACTAGTATATATTATATAAATGGGTAAAAACTACAACCCATGGAAAATATCCATAACCCATGGTATTGAACCATACCCATTTGACTAGGTACATTGCACTCATGAGATACATTGTATCTAGTAAAAGACCCATGGATCAACCCATAACCCATGACCCATGACCCATAACCAAAATACCCATGGGCAAAGAGGAGCGTCCCACGGATCCCTAGCTTTACGCTAGACGGATCCCTTGTGGGAGGGATCCGTGGGATCCGGGGAACAGTAAGCATTCCTCCTCTATAAATAGTGAGCCATTTCTTCCTTTTAGTTGGCCACTCTTACACATACTTTCCTAATGGATCTTTCTATGTAGTTTGTATTTTGTTTTTGTGTGATTCTCTAGGTTCCTCTTAAAGGCGAGATCACCACTTCTTGAAGTCAAGCAAGCTCAAGTCCATGAGTTGCCATGCTTCGTCATCATCAAGATTACTGAGGTTCTCTTTTTGATAGTTCTTTCTTCCTCCGTAGATGTATTGTGTTGAAGGCATTAGTGAAGGATGCCTAAAGAGTCAAGACGAAAGCATTAGTGAAAGGTGCTTAACGTCCGTGTCAATAGCATTAGTGAAGAATGCTAAAGGTGTCAAGTCGAAGGCATTAGTGAAAGGTGCCAAGCGTTATGTCAAAGGCATTGGTGAAGAATGCCTATGAATCAAATCAAGTGGCATTAGTGAAGAATGCCAAGGTCGTATAATCGATGAGGTGCATCATTATACATATAGTATTAGTTTGTTTCCAAGGATGGTGATATCCTTGATGGTGTTGTAATAAGGAGTGGGTCTCCTTGGGATTAGGTGTTGTGCTGTGTTGGGTAGTAGTTCCTCTATTGTAATGGAACTAGATACTTAGCCTAGTACCTGATAAAGGGTAGGCGACGTTGTGATAGGTGTTGTTCACCTTGGTGTGAAAGAACCTGGTGGTTAGCCTAGTACCGGAAAAAGAGTAGGCGACGTTGTGAAGGCTTCTCCGCCATAAGGAGTTGGTGTCGTGTAGTGATTATGAACTCTCGAGTAGGTGACTCGGGGAGTGGAGTAGGGCAAGGAAGGTGTCCTTGTAGCCGAAACACTATAAATACTCGTGTCGTGGTTATGTGCTTCTTACTCTTTATCTTTCATTACACTTTTATATATCTATCTATCAACGTCCAACATACACATCAAAATAGATTGACATAAGTCGATCTAAATATTTAAAATGAAGTTTTAAATTGGTAAAACTATTCAACCCCCCCCCCCTTCTAGTTTTCCACAATTGGTATCAGAGCTTCGTTACCAAGTTTCTTAGAGTGTGTTGTACTTTAAAAACTTGATACGGTCCGTGTATGTTTGAAAACTACAAAGAAGGATTTTTCAAGTCATGTTTTTAAAAATCATTATAGTGTTTGTTGTTGGACAATGATAGAAAGCTCTAACACTCTCCTTGTTAAGTATTCTCCATACTTGGATTTGGGCATACCAAGAAGATCATGAAGAAATTATCTAAATATTTCTTTTCATGAAAAGAATGTTTAGCATTGTTCTTCTCACACATGGATCTGGAGATTCCAAGAAGATCACAAAGCATTCCCTCTAAATGCTTCTTTCCTTAAGAAGAATATTTAGCAAAGGTATGATCGTTAAATAATTTACATTTATTTTTATAATTGTTAAAATCTTAGTTGCATAATTAATATATATTAGTAATTACTTAAGTAGTTATCTATACTAAAGCCATAATCAAGAATAGTATTCTTCGATTGATTTGTATAGACTACACTAATAACTTGTAATAATGATATCTTGGTTATTCGATAGCCTAAATCATTATTCTTCACAAAGGAATTATTGACACTTCAGCTATGTCAATGAATTTCCATGTAAAACTTCTTATATTATGATAAAATGGGATTTTATCATAATCTTCGATAAACCTCCCAAGAATTGTGACTAATTCTGAAAAAGGGAACCACGTCAAATAGGATTAGTATTAAAACCGTCAAAACCTCAAATCACAAGTTATAGATCAAACTCTAGGCATTTTAGAACTCCCAGACCAAAGTTATCAAGGAATGCTTAAACTGATTTTTTGCTGTCAAGCCGGATCCTTGAGCTTGAACTAGCCGGATCCCAAATGAGAGGGATCCGTGGGATACGTGCAACAGAAGACAACATAAGTTAGTAATGATCACTGTGGATGTTCCACAATTATTTTCCCTTCAAAGTCTCACGAACAAAAACAAATTACTATTCAATGGAGCAATTTGATCATTTCTCTCAAGCATAACAATCACTTGTGTAAGTATAATCTTCACTACATTGTTAATTTAATTCCTTGATTACTAGGATTACAATTTCTTCATTTTTGGAAGTTGGGTTCAAATGGGTTTATGATAATTTGTTACCACATTGTTTTCTAAGATGATCCAAATCAAAGAATTAACATTGTTAATACAAATTAAACTCATTTCATGAATTCAATAAAAATGATTTGAGCAAAATTGTAATCAAACCCTCTAGGTTACTATTCACAATTAACACCACATTGTGGTTGTGTTGTTTAGGAACAATCATGCTAAGCAATCGACAACAAGACTACCAAGATACCACTCATTACATACCAATGTATCATAAAAAAGATGGACTTAGTCCCGAAGATAGGAAAGCCTTCAAAATGCTCGAAAAGAGACTTTTTCACGAAGGTCGAGTAGTAGAACCATCATTTCTTGCTAACACCGACATTAGACAAGTTTTTGAGACCATTGGCTTTGATTGTTTATTGGACATAAACGAACAAATTTGCCCGATTTTCGTACTCGAGTTCTACAAGACAATGAGGATAGTTAGACATGATGATGGGTCCATTTCGATTGTCTCCATCATAAATGAGCATGAGTACACTCTTTAACTTGTGGAGTTTGGAAGAATAGTAGGGGTTCCATATCAAGGTGTTTGCATGTATTCTAATGAGTGGTCGTTGGAGGAGATACACTCTATGGTTGATCATCATGAAATCTATCACATGTTAATCCCGGAAGCAACCACGGTGAGGGACACCGTGTTCATGCCAAGAGCATCCCCATCGAGGGTTACTAGGAATTCGAAAGTGATCTATAGGGATCCTTTCCAAATCGAGCTCTCCTAGATGTACAGATTGTATAGGAAATGGGAAAATGTGGTAAGGGAGAATGTGTTGTGCCTAGTAGGAAACAAGGATCACCCCAACGCATGTCTAAGTTTCATGATCTATTGCCTAGTGACCGAGACTCGCTTCAACCTTGCTTACTACATGATTAAAAGAATGGAAAGTGTAAGATGCATGGACAAAATGGTGCTCGCGTACGCAATGCTCCTAACCCGGCTTGCTAAATTCATCTTTGCATTAGATCCTTCTCCGCAATCCTATGATCATAGCTTTTGCAACAAGGTTATGGTATCATTGACCGAGGGTAGAACTACAAGGTTTATGGTGGAAGGAAAAAGGCCTCACCCACCCACGGATTCCTCGAATGAAAGGGAGAGGCAAAGAGAAGGTGAAGGTAGTAGCAACCCACTCGGAAATACCGATCTCGACCCCTTGGACTACATCAACCAATTGCCGGACGTTCCTAGTGCATCACCCGTATGGCAACAAACCAAGGGAATCTTCAAGTGTTTCGCCAATTTCTTGAAGAAAAAGAAGTAGAAATGGTGTGATAAAGAGTGAAGGATGGGTGAAGACGGGAGAAGCAAGGTAAGGTCATAGGACTTAAAATTTGTGAAAAACAATTTCAAACAATGGGTTGTAACACTTAAACAATACTTATGTAGAATAGGATGTAACATGTAGGTCTTGCCATAACTTGCATTAAACAATCGTAACTTAGGAACATGTAGAATGAGATTTTAAGACTCCTTGAAAACATTCAAGTAGCCGTCGTCATTCATTTTTAGGAACTTTTAGTTGTCCCACATTTGCTATGCGTTATACTTGATGTGTTCTTGCTTTTAGTCCTTATAGAAATAACTAGGAGAAGCACTTGCTTAAGAATACAAAATGGCACATTTGCTGAAAGTCTTCTGATCTACAGTAGGCGGATCCCAGAGTTATAACTAGCCGGATCCCTCCCAGAAGGGAACCGTGGGATCCGTGACTACAGATGAGCAATACAGACTTGCTTACATCAAAATAGCTCACTAGATCACCTCAGACTAGTCAAACATAATACATTAGAACCAACTAAGTCTTCCTCAAACATTTGAAAACCTCACACTCACCCATGGCTTACCTAGGATATATTTCAAAGTGTCTTTAATTTATCAACTCATCAAAACTCACCATATTTCCGCTCCATTGCTCACACATTATTTCTCACATCTCATAAACACTTAGTTTGATATATTCATCAATTTTAGCAAATTGATTTTAGTCACCATTAATTCAAAAAATAAGCTTGAAACTAGTTTTTCATTTTTCCTTATTTCTTAAGATTTTAGGAAATTTCTAGTGAGGCTTCATCTGACTTCTAGGACTAAATTCCACCATCTTTTCATCTCAATTCAAATGGTATCTTTCTCAAAGCACTTAGTTAGAATACCTAAAGTGAACTTTCCTACCCAAAACCATCATTAAGCACCATCACCCCTTATGGTTGAGCATTTAAGACATCCACCACTCAAGACTTCCAAATTAAGTCAAAACCTCGAGATACATAGGTACTAGACCTTTCAAAAAGCATAATTATTTCACCTAGAATCTGTCTAACAGACGGATTCCTGGTTTATAACCAGTCGGATCCCTGGTGTAAGGGATCCGCGGGATCCGTGGCTGCAGAAAGCTTAAATCAGCTTCCCTCTTCAATTTTAAGCCACCTTTTAGTTATCTAACCACTTTTAGCTTTCATTTATTATCTCCCTAGAGCTGATCAATATCCTAAGTGCATGCTTAATCCTCTTAGTGGCCAAGAATTTAATTCTCTAATTCAAATTACCCTTTATAAACCAAACACTCTTGAGGTTAAGGCATCACTCCCACCTAGCTTTCAAAAATCAGTAACTAAAAGCTCATATAGCATCCTTATCATCACCATGACCAAAGCTCTTAGCAACAACTCCTCAACCAAAGGCTCATCCAAAAGAAAGGGTCATATGATCCATGAAATTTCATCCACCGAATCATCTACCATAAGAGATAACAATTCTAGAATCCCACCTCAACAAACTCATTCAACAATTGTTAAGAGAACCGTAAGGATTAGCATCAAACCTTTTGGGCTAGAAAAAGGGTCATCTAGTTCAAAACCAAAGATAGCTAGTTCTAGCAAGCCATCTAAGCCCTCATTCCTTGAGCATGGACCACACTCATTTAACAAGCCTATTCCTCACCCAAATCTCTATTCATTAGATCATTCACCACCAAGAACCTCCCACTCACCAACTTTCACGTTAAATAGGGAACCACCCACAACACCGACTAGTCCATCATGGGAAACAAGGAACAACCATGGACTTGAACATATGGAGGAAGTTCCATTACCACCACCATCATTTTTAGTAGAACCTCATCCCACATTTCAAAATGAAACCCCGCAATCATTCGTAGAGCCTTCTCAAAACATCCATTTTCCTCCGGTTCCTAATCAAGACAATAATTGTTCAAATTGTCTAAAAACTCAAGGACTTGTTCAAGAAGTACGAAATGAGTTGCATTTCATGTTCAATCATCTTCTTGAAAGATTGGACCAAATCAACAAGTCTACTCATCCTTAGACTCAAGCACATAGTTGCTTCTTAAGTTTAGTAACTTATTAGTATTAGTAGAAAATGTATGGCTAGCTCATTCTCTTAGTTTTAGAGATTTATTGATTATCTCTTTGTTTTATTGAATGATAACCTATTGGCCATATTGTTTTGAGTATATAATTGTTGGTGATATACATATCTCACTTTCATATTCAGCATTGTTTGGTATAACATCTTTGCTGAAAACATTTGTCACCAGACAGACGGATCCCTAGAAAAAGCCTAGGCGGATCCCTCCATGGAGGGAACCGTGGGATCCGTGCAACAGAAAGCAAACTCTCTACTAACATTCTTATTTGCAGGAAATTATGCACTATACTCTTGTTTTCTAACCTTTATTTTGTAGATTTTCAAAATACACATGAAGATTTTGACACCATAAAGCTAGGGGAGCTTTGTGTCAAACCATATTGCAAAACCATTTGCAACATAATCCTTATTTGGATTATTTTTTATGACACCCCATTGCAACGTGGCAATCTTCATGGGGAGCATTTTCGTCACAAGGACGAACCATTTGCAAACATAACTGCAATACATTAGCTTACTTACTTTTATGTACTTGACGCCCTCACAAAGGGATGGATTCTTCAAGGGGGAGTTAAGACGAGAACCATTCCCGTCACTTGCTCACTTTACATCTTTTCTTTTTACATGTTTTTCTTAAAACTTTGTGTTAGTTTCTTTTCGACGCTCTTTTTGTTTCGACAAAAAGGGGGAGAAGAGAGTAAAAACTCCAATTCGAACTTTTACGAATTTTAGTTTTTCCTTAAATTAATTTTATGTTTTGTCATCAACAAAAAGGGGGAGATTGTTAATACAAATAAGCCGTAAAAACGTTTATTTATATTTTACGATCTTTTAATGTTTTGTCGATAACAAACGTAAAATCATTTTAACGAAACAAATAAAATACGTAATTAGTTTGAGCCAATAGTTTTCTAACAAACTTACGTTTTCACATAAAACACTAAAACAAATATAAGTGATTTTATGATTTAGTAATATATATGTACAACAACTAGTGTTTACATATTGGACAAAATATATACACAACTAGTATATATTATATAAATGGGTAAAAACTACAACCCATGGAAAATATCCAAAACCCATGGTATTGACCCATACCCATTTGACTAGGTACATTGCACTCATGAGATAAATTGTATCTAGTAAAAGACCCATGGATCAACCCATAACCCATGACCCATGACCCAAAATACCCATGGGCAAAGAGGAGCATCCCACGGATCCCTAGCTTTACGCTAGATGGATCCCTTGTGGGAGGGATCCGTGGGATCCGGGGAACAGTAAGCATTCCTCCTCTATAAATAGTGAGCCATTTCTTCCTTTTGGTTGGCAACTCTTACACATACTTTCCCCAAGTATTGTACCTCTCTAACCACTGATCCTAATGGATCTTTCTATGTAGTTTGTCTTTTGTTTTTGTGTGATTCTCTAGGTTCCTCTTAAAGGCGAGATCACCACTTCTTGAAGTCAAACAAGCTCAAGTCCATGAGTTGCCATGCTTCGTCATCATCAAGATTACTGAGGTTCTCTTGTTGATAGTTCTTTCTTCCTCCGTAGATGTATTGTGTTGAAGGCATTAGTGAAGGATGCCTAAAGATTCAAGATGAAAGCATTAGTGAAAGGTGCTTAACGTCCGTGTCAATAGCATTAGTGAAGAATGCTAAAGGTGTCAAGACGAAGGCATTAGTGAAAGGTTCCAAGCGTTGTGTCAAAGGCATTGGTGAAGAATGCCTATGAATCAAATCAAGTGGCATTAGTGAAGAATTCCAGGGTCGTATAATCGATGAGGTGCATCGTTATACATATAGTATTAGTTTGTTTCCAAGGATGGTGATATCCTTGATGGTGTTGTAATAAGGAGTGGGTCTCCTTGGGATTAGGTGTTGTGTTGTGTTGGGTAGTAGTTCCTCCATTGTAATGGAACTAGGTACTTAACCTAGTACCTGATAAAGGGTAGGCGACGTTGTGATAGGTGTGGTTTACCTTGGTGTGAAAGAACCCGGTGGTTAGCCTAATACCGAAAAAAGAGTAGGCGACGTTGTGAAGGCTTCTCCGCCATAAGGAGTTGGTGTCGTGTAGTGATTACGAACTCTCGAGTAGGTGACTCGGGGAGTGGAGTAGGGCACGGAAGGTGTCCTTGTAGCCGAACCACTATAAATACTCGTGTCGTGGTTATGTGCTTCTTACTCTTTATCTTTCATTACACTTTTATATATCTATCAATCAACGTCCAACATACACATCAAAATAGATTGACATAAGTCGATCTAAATATTTAAAAAGAAGTTTTAAATTGGTAAAACTATTCAACCCCCCTTCTAGTTTTCCACATATGTCAATAAGTATTCATGTGAAACTCCTCATATCATGATAAAATAGTATTTTATCATAATCCTTAAACTTCCTAAGAATTATGATTTATTCATAAAAAGGGAACCTCGTCAAATAGGACTAGTAAAACACGTCAAAACCCCAAACCATAAGTTATAGAGCATAAAAATCAACTCTAGCCAAGAATTAGAACTCCCAAATCAAAATTATCAAAGATTACTTAAACTGCTAACTACTGATATGCTTGATCCCTAAGTTTGCACTAGCCGGATCCGTCATTCAAGGGATCCGTGGGAACCGGAACATCAGAAGACAGTTTAAGTAAAAAGATGATCACTGTGTACTTCTATACTTCACTTTACTCTCTCTAACTCATGAACATAAAACCCAATTTACTGTTCATAGGAGTTAATTCATCATCTTATCAAAACAAACAATCACTTGTGTAAGTATAATCTTCACTACATTGTTATTTCTATTCTTCAATTCCTAGGAGTACAATTTTCATCTTTAGAAATTGAGCTCAAAATGGGTTTATCACAATTTGGTATCACATGTTTTCTAAGATAGACTAAATCCAAGAATCAACATTGTTAATACAAATTAAACTCATTTTTTGAATTCAATGAAGATGTATTGAGCAAAATTGTGATGAATCCCGTTAGATTACTATTCACAAAATTAACACCACATTGTGGTTTTGATGTTTAGGACCAATCATGCCTAGCAATGGACAACAAGATTACTAAGACACCGCACATTACATTCCCACGTACCATAGAAAGGATGGTTTGAACCCGGATGACCGAAAAGCTTTCAAGTTGTTGGAAAAGAGACTATTCCATGAAGTACGAGTACTTCACTCCTCATTCATCAACAACACCGACATTCCCCAAGTATTTGGGGGAATTAACTTCCATTGTCTCTTGAACATCAATGAGAAAATTTGTCCGATATTTGTACTAGAGTTTTACAAGACCATGAGGATTATTCGAAATGAAGATGGAACCATTTCGATAGAGTTTATCATCAATGGGCATGAATTCACCTTCACTCTTGAAGAATTTGTTAGGATACTTCGTATCCCATGTCAAGGAGTATGTATGTACTCAAATGAATGGTCATTGGGCGAGCTTCATGAAATGGTGGATCATCACGAGGTATACTTCACACCCATCCCGAAAGCAACTACGGTAAGAGATACCATCTTCATGGAAAGAGCCTCTCTGTCAAGAGTCACTAGAAAGTCCAAGGTTATCTATAGAGATCCGTTTCAAATGGAGCTTTCGGAAATGTTCCCATTATACAAGAAATGGGAACTAGTGCTAAGGGAGAACGTCTTTTGTTTGGTGGGAAATAAGGATAATCCCAATGCTTGCCTAAGCTTCATGATCTATTGCCTTGTAATCGGGACTCATTTCAATCTCGCCTACTACATGGTGAAACGAATGGCAAGTGTAAAAAGGACGGACAAGATGGTGCTCCCCTATGCCATGTTCTTGACTCGCCTAGCAAATTTCGTCTTTGCTTTAGATCCATCTCCCTACTCCAATGACCACACCTTTTGCAACAAGGTCATTGTGACAACTCGCAATTTCAGGTCATTTCTCGACATAATTTATGCCTCATTATTTCAACATTTATCGTAAACTTGGTTTACTTGTTCCAAATTCGCGTAACCTTTATGGTTTAGCGGCGAATTCATGATCATATCATCACGAACATTTCATATAGACCAAATTTAGTCTACATATCATCAATAACATCATTCCATATCGGTTCATGCATGGTTTTGCACTTTACCTTAAACGCATAATTTTCATATTAAATAAACGTTATCGCGTAATTAATTATTTTGAACAATTGATCCGTTACTTCCAAAAATTATCCTGATATATTTTTATACTCACATTTAGTTTATAAAAATAATATTATGAGTTTACCCTGTGTTTTAAATTTATTTTGTATATAAATTGTTATATATAAATATTTACGACGGTTTTCGTAAGTACTACTCGATAATTATTATTTCACTAAATTTTTGTAAGAAATGTATTTTTATAATTTTTATGACATCGTTATATTAAATTTTGTTCCGTTAAAAGTTATTTCTAGCTAACGCTACACTAAATACCTAATTATATTAACAAAATATACATTATACATGATTTTAATTACATTTAATACATCAAAACTCAAAACTCTTTATCCTAGTTCCATGTACACGCCAACCCCCCTTGTCATAGAGAAAACCATTTTGATTTGTCTACCTATATTACTATTATAACCCTTTAGGCTAGATATTTTATTATACTTGTATTAATTTTATCAAGCAAAACACATACATACATTTAGTTGAAGGTGAAAAAGCAAAAGAACTCTCTCATCTTCATCATAGAACCGGCTAAGCTAGGAAAACACAAGAATAAATCATATTTTTCAAGAATCAAGTGAAATATTAACACTAGATTACTTCTTTTTAAGGTTTTGCAATAAAAACCTAGGAGTAATTAGGAAACCCTTTTGTCCATTAAACCTCATCATCTTCACTTGTAAGCAAGTTTCTTTCATTTTCATGTTTCCTTTTCATTTTCATATGCATCTTTTCATCTTTGGAGCTAGTATGCATGATATGTGATTTATACCATTTTATTTCATGATTTTAAGAAGTTATATATATATTTATGGTCATCCTATAATTATCCCCATGATATTCTTGGTCTTGATGGTGATTAGGAACCCATGACACCCTAAGAAGGTGTATGGTAGGATTAGATTAGCTTTGGAGTTGATTTGAAGGGATTAGAATAGGTTTTGTCCGAGAAAAACTATTTTCGTAAACTATATTTTACGTTCTGTCCTTAAATCGAATTTCTGGAAAAACCAACAGATGGTACGAAACTTTGGCCTTGATTTTTAGAAAATATACTTTAAAACGAATCTGTGGCCTTTTGAACGGATAAAAACGGACTTATAACGAAGCCGTAGTGAATTTTTAAAGTTTTACGACGAAACGTATATTTTTCTGAAAAACTCAGCTTGCTGTTTTTACATATTTCGGGTCAAAAACGAGCCTTAAGCTTCACAAATTATTTCGACTTATCAAAAATATATTAGTTTACTTCGGTACGAAGCTAAGGACATATTATACGTGGAAAACGGATTTGAAACGACAAATATATGCACGTTTTCATAAAGTTGCCGTAAATATTATTTTCTGAAAAACTATATTATTTTTACGTTACAAGTATTTCATTAGCTGTAAGGGCTATGTTTGCGGCTGTTTTTAACCATGATGCAAAACTTTTTAGAACGAAATGTCTTCTAGTAAAATCAAGTTCACCGGCCATATTTTTCAAAACAAAAACCCGTTTGTCAAGCGGAGTCATAGTAAGTTATTTACGGATGTTCAAAGTTGGCCGAAACTTATTTTCTGCACGCAATTAGCAAAAACCACCATCTTTAGCCTTCGATATCTATATGATCGAGACCTTTTGGACGAAAACTCCTGAACTGAAACTTTTAGATATCGATACAAACTTTCCAAAACCGTCGAGTTCGTCCTCTAACGATCGACGTACACCATTTTACGACTATTTTTCCGGAGTCATTTTTGTTGATTTCATGATTTTTCCGACGACATTGTTTTGCGACGAAAAGTGATAATTTCACCAAAAATCATTATAAAACCATTGTAGGATGACATTTTGACGTAAAAACATGTAAAGTCATTTTTGATTGGTCAAGACGTCAAAAGAGTATTTTTTTTCGACGACGAGTAATATTTTCAAAACCCGTAAATGGTATAAATAACATACGAAGTGCATGCATAACATTACATTGCAACTCATGACATATCATATCATTGATCATAGGTCCCGGTTGACGCATTACATTAAACCTCAGTGTACTCACTTTTGCCGTTATTCCAGTTTATCCAAGTGAGTTCCATAGCCCCACTTTTCTTGTTTTAATGCTTTGATTAAACTCTTTGGGGGAGATACATGCTCATCAACTATTTTTATGACATTCATGATTATTTGCAACTACATGTTTATCTAAACTGAATGTTTAGTCATGCGTAGTAACAGTTTTGCCATACTTAGAATTTCCATATTATATTCATTGAGCTAATGGTCTTGGTATATTCATCGAGCTAACGGTCTTGGTATATTCATTGGTCTAACGGTCTTGGTATATTCATTGAGCTAACGGACTTGGTATACGATCATGGACTAACGGTCTTGGAACGATTTGAACATACACTATATACATATTCTGGCAGTGGGTTGTAAACACACAGGTTGCAAGTTTTGTATGGGCGGGACTTGGAACTGAGTGGATTTACAATGCCTTTGCTGCATAAACGATTTCGATACATTGAGCCATGCACTATTTTGTGAATTCATTTGACGATTTCTGTTTGAACATAAACTTTACACACTTTGGCAGTGGGTTGTGAATACACAGGTTGCAAGTTTTGTATGGGCGGGACTTGGAACTGAGTGGATTTACAATGCCTTTGCTACATAAACGATTTTGAAAGGCTTTACATTTCAATACAAACTCTATGAACTCACTCAACCTTTGTGTTGACACTTTTAGCATGTTTTTATCTCAGGTATCTAAGGCATACACTTCATGGCATGCATTTGGACACATCATGGGGTCGTGATGACGACGCGTCTCACTTGGGTTTTATGTACTTTAAAACATCGTTTGAATTGTAGCAAACTTATTTCCGCACAAATTGGTTTCCATTTGGGACCTACTTTGTAAACTCTGATTATTTTATTAAATCAAACGATGTATTTTCCAATCGACACTTTAGGTCGTTCAATATAACTGTGATTGTGATGCTATGACAGTCAATCCCCAGGAATTCTATTCCGCTGCAAAACAGGTAATTTGGGGGTGTGACAGATTGGCATCAGAGCTTCGGTTATAGAGAACTAGGTTGCATCATTGACCCTAGACTATAACTACATTATCATAGCATCTCATCATTTCATCATAAGTGAATGTTCACTTTACATGCGGTTTTTACGTACATTTTCGAGTTATTTACTTTCATTTCGCATCAATTGTCACATGGATGCCCTTAAATGCCCATCCCATTATCTTTTCCCCATACTCTAACGTGGAGAATTCCTTGTCATTCCCTATCACAATTTTCACATCAATCGAACTCACCACCGATAACGTCGAATGCCGAGATGAACCTTTAAGTAGGGAGAAGTCACTCTCACTCCTTTGTTTCACCACTAACATGTCGAGTTACACTTTATTCACACATTAAGTCTCTAAACCATTATACATTTGAAACACTTACGACACATCATAACCCATTTCGTAGGAAACCGTCGATCATTTTGAAAGATAACCTCAAACTCATCGTTTCTTATCACATTTCTTTGAAGCGCTTATTATTAACATCGGATTTTGCTACGTCTCACATTTCCTCTTGTTTTGAAGAAGATATGGCACCGAAGAAAGCTACAGTTGAAATGACCCAAGCGGCTATTCAGAAGTTAGTGAATGATAGCATTGCTAATGCTCTAAGAGTTGAAAGGGAAACGGTGGCTACTGCTGCTGCCGAGGCCGCGACTGCTGCTGTAGCCGCAAGGCTTGCTGCTGCTACTGGAAATGCAGGAGGATCCGGAGTTAAGAGCTGTTCTTACAAGGACTTCAAAAGTGGAGATCCCACCAAGTTTAAAGGGACTGAAGGAGCCACTGCCATGGTGCGATGGTTCGAGAAATTGGAGTCTGTGTTTTTGCTGTGTAACTGCCCGGATGATAGTAAGGTCAAATATGCTACAAGTACATTACTCGATGGAGCATTGTCGTGGTGGAATTCATATGCTCAACCGATTGGACTGGAGAATGCTTTCAAGCTTACTTGGGAGCAATTCAAGAGTTTGGTGACTAAGAAGTTTTGTCCACGTACGGAAATCAAAAAGTTGGAGACGGAGTTCTATGAATTAGTAACCATTGGGTACGATATTGACACTTACATTCGGAGATTCCAAGAATTGGCTGTGTTATGCCCGTCCATGGTTTCTGATAATGAGAAGTTGCTAGAGGCTTTCATCGGGGGACTTCCCGAAATTATTCAAGGCGATGTGACTTCTTCTGACCCGCAAACGATTGAGGAAGCTATTCGATTGACTCAAAAGCTCATGGCCCAGGTAGTGAAGAGAGGCAAGTACCCCAACACCAACCAAAACAACAACAACCCCAACAATTGCACCAACTACTACAATAACCAAAACAACAACTACAATGACGATAACCAAATCAACAACAACAAAAGAAAATGGGAAAACGACCAAGGAGATTATAACAACAACAACCAAAACCGCAACACTAACTATCATCAACAACAGAAAAGAGGGCAAGAAACTGCAATGGTATATGTTGCTGCACCAGTAGAAGGCAGAGGTTATGCTGGAACCTACCCACTATGTAATCGATGTAAGTATCATCACACGGGTCTTTGTCCTGCTAAGTGCTACAAGTGTCAACAACTGGGACACCTTGCCAGGAATTGTAGAGGCAAGGCCATGGTTACATGTTACAGATGCGGGGAGCAAGGACACTATCGGAATCAATGTCCTCAAAACCAAGGCCAACAAGTAGAAGGTGCTCATGGGAATGTATATATGTTAGAAGGAGGAGGAGGAGCTCGTCAAGATATCAACGACGCGGAAGACTGAAGAAGTTCGGAAACTAACAGTCTTATTTCTCATTATGTACTATGTCGTACCAAGTTTATGTCTAATCATCGTATCCGAAACTTTATAACTTAAAGATGTACTACTTTTGCTGAACCACTCGTTGTAAAATACTCTCATCTATCGTACTTTATTTTCTTTCCGATTTGTTATCATTTACGAGGATTTTAATTCTTTTTACTTTAACTATCATTTTAGCGACACTTCTCCATGTCTTCTCTCCTCGATGTTCATCACAATTTTAACATCAGTTGACTCGACACCAAACAAACATATGAGTCGATTAGTCCAAGCATTGCATAGTTACTCCTAAATTATACATAGCCTGATCACCTATGTCTAATTCAGGAAGAATCATGCAATGAAGGGAGTAGTAGACTTATATGTGTAAGCAATTCCGTAATCGAGCCAAATTTTCAAAAGTCCTCCTTCAAACCAATTTAGCCTAATCTCATGACAGTTCTTGTTTGATGAGTTGTGAGATTAAGTGAAAATTGGTTGGTAAAAAGTCTTTTGAGGGTTTTGCTCGGGAATGGGAAAGTTTTCCACATCAAACCCTAAACCCGATAGACTAACACGAACTGAATTCAGGGACTGAATTCCTTTTTGGTTGGGCGAATGTGACAACTCGCAATTTCAGGTCATTTCTCGACATAATTTATGCCTCATTATTTCAACATTTATCGTAAACTTGGTTTACTTGTTCCAAATTCGCGTAACCTTTATGGTTTAGCGGCGAATTCATGATCATATCATCACGAACATTTCATATAGACCAAATTTAGTCTACATATCATCAATAACATCATTCCATATCGGTTCATGCATGGTTTTGCACTTTACCTTAAACGCATAATTTTCATATTAAATAAACGTTATCGCGTAATTAATTATTTTGAACAATTGATCCGTTACTTCCAAAAATTATCCTGATATATTTTTATACTCACATTTAGTTTATAAAAATAATATTATGAGTTTACCCTGTGTTTTAAATTTATTTTGTATATAAATTGTTATATATAAATATTTACGACGGTTTTCGTAAGTACTACTCGATAATTATTATTTCACTAAATTTTTGTAAGAAATGTATTTTTATAATTTTTATGACATCGTTATATTAAATTTTGTTCCGTTAAAAGTTATTTCTAGCTAACGCTACACTAAATACCTAATTATATTAACAAAATATACATTATACATGATTTTAATTACATTTAATACATCAAAACTCAAAACTCTTTATCCTAGTTCCATGTACACGCCAACCCCCCTTGTCATAGAGAAAACCATTTTGATTTGTCTACCTATATTACTATTATAACCCTTTAGGCTAGATATTTTATTATACTTGTATTAATTTTATCAAGCAAAACACATACATACATTTAGTTGAAGGTGAAAAAGCAAAAGAACTCTCTCATCTTCATCATAGAACCGGCTAAGCTAGGAAAACACAAGAAGAAATCATATTTTTCAAGAATCAAGTGAAATATTAACACTAGATTACTTCTTTTTAAGGTTTTGCAATAAAAACCTAGGAGTAATTAGGAAACCCTTTTGTCCATTAAACCTCATCATCTTCACTTGTAAGCAAGTTTCTTTCATTTTCATGTTTCCTTTTCATTTTCATATGCATCTTTTCATCTTTGGAGCTAGTATGCATGATATGTGATTTATACCATTTTATTTCATGATTTTAAGAAGTTATATATATATTTATGGTCATCCTATAATTATCCCCATGATATTCTTGGTCTTGATGGTGATTAGGAACCCATGACACCCTAAGAAGGTGTATGGTAGGATTAGATTAGCTTTGGAGTTGATTTGAAGGGATTAGAATAGGTTTTGTCCGAGAAAAACTATTTTCGTAAACTATATTTTACGTTCTGTCCTTAAATCGAATTTCTGGAAAAACCAACAGATGGTACGAAACTTTGGCCTTGATTTTTAGAAAATATACTTTAAAACGAATCTGTGGCCTTTTGAACGGATAAAAACGGACTTATAACGAAGCCGTAGTGAATTTTTAAAGTTTTACGACGAAACGTATATTTTTCTGAAAAACTCAGCTTGCTGTTTTTACATATTTCGGGTCAAAAACGAGCCTTAAGCTTCACAAATTATTTCGACTTATCAAAAATATATTAGTTTACTTCGGTACGAAGCTAAGGACATATTATACGTGGAAAACGGATTTGAAACGACAAATATATGCACGTTTTCATAAAGTTGCCGTAAATATTATTTTCTGAAAAACTATATTATTTTTACGTTACAAGTATTTCATTAGCTGTAAGGGCTATGTTTGCGGCTGTTTTTAACCATGATGCAAAACTTTTTAGAACGAAATGTCTTCTAGTAAAATCAAGTTCACCGGCCATATTTTTCAAAACAAAAACCCGTTTGTCAAGCGGAGTCATAGTAAGTTATTTACGGATGTTCAAAGTTGGCCGAAACTTATTTTCTGCACGCAATTAGCAAAAACCACCATCTTTAGCCTTCGATATCTATATGATCGAGACCTTTTGGACGAAAACTCCTGAACTGAAACTTTTAGATATCGATACAAACTTTCCAAAACCGTCGAGTTCGTCCTCTAACGATCGACGTACACCATTTTACGACTATTTTTCCGGAGTCATTTTTGTTGATTTCATGATTTTTCCGACGACATTGTTTTGCGACGAAAAGTGATAATTTCACCAAAAATCATTATAAAACCATTGTAGGATGACATTTTGACGTAAAAACATGTAAAGTCATTTTTGATTGGTCAAGACGTCAAAAGAGTATTTTTTTTCGACGACGAGTAATATTTTCAAAACCCGTAAATGGTATAAATAACATACGAAGTGCATGCATAACATTACATTGCAACTCATGACATATCATATCATTGATCATAGGTCCCGGTTGACGCATTACATTAAACCTCAGTGTACTCACTTTTGCCGTTATTCCAGTTTATCCAAGTGAGTTCCATAGCCCCACTTTTCTTGTTTTAATGCTTTGATTAAACTCTTTGGGGGAGATACATGCTCATCAACTATTTTTATGACATTCATGATTATTTGCAACTACATGTTTATCTAAACTGAATGTTTAGTCATGCGTAGTAACAGTTTTGCCATACTTAGAATTTCCATATTATATTCATTGAGCTAATGGTCTTGGTATATTCATCGAGCTAACGGTCTTGGTATATTCATTGGTCTAACGGTCTTGGTATATTCATTGAGCTAACGGACTTGGTATACGATCATGGACTAACGGTCTTGGAACGATTTGAACATACACTATATACATATTCTGGCAGTGGGTTGTAAACACACAGGTTGCAAGTTTTGTATGGGCGGGACTTGGAACTGAGTGGATTTACAATGCCTTTGCTGCATAAACGATTTCGATACATTGAGCCATGCACTATTTTGTGAATTCATTTGACGATTTCTGTTTGAACATAAACTTTACACACTTTGGCAGTGGGTTGTGAATACACAGGTTGCAAGTTTTGTATGGGCGGGACTTGGAACTGAGTGGATTTACAATGCCTTTGCTACATAAACGATTTTGAAAGGCTTTACATTTCAATACAAACTCTATGAACTCACTCAACCTTTGTGTTGACACTTTTAGCATGTTTTTATCTCAGGTATCTAAGGCATTCACTTCATGGCATGCATTTGGACACATCATGGGGTCGTGATGACGACGCGTCTCACTTGGGTTTTATGTACTTTAAAACATCGTTTGAATTGTAGCAAACTTATTTCCGCACAAATTGGTTTCCATTTGGGACCTACTTTGTAAACTCTGATTATTTTATTAAATCAAACGATGTATTTTCCAATCGACACTTTAGGTCGTTCAATATAACTGTGATTGTGATGCTATGACAGTCAATCCCCAGGAATTCTATTC
Source organism: Chrysanthemum seticuspe (assembly GCA_019973895.1). Lineage (NCBI taxonomy): Eukaryota > Viridiplantae > Streptophyta > Magnoliopsida > Asterales > Asteraceae > Chrysanthemum > Chrysanthemum seticuspe. The sequence goes on along the minus strand of BPTQ01000007.1, from coordinate 228,552,625 downwards.
CACTGCAAAACAGGTAATTTGGGGGTGTGACAGTCATGGTGCCTCTATCTGATGAGAATACCACAAGGATTATGGTTGAAGGCAAGAGACCTCATCCACCAACGGACTCATCAGACGAAAGAGAAAGAGAGGGAGAAGGTAGCAACCCTATTGGCAACGTTCAACTCGACCCCCTATCATACATTGACCAACTGCCAGAAGTCTCGAGCCCTTCACAAGAATTCCAACAAACAAAGGGCATGTTCAAATGTTTTGCTAACTTCCTCATGAAGAAGAAGAAGAAGAAGTAAAAGGGTGGAGGGGTAAAGAGTGAAGAGTAGAGGCGATGGAGAAGGAGTTTGAATGGGAGGAAGGTAAGGTCGTGGACCTTAATTCGTGAACAATGGTTTGTAAAACAATTTAAACAATATTTCTGTAGTTTAGGACGTAGCTCTAAGTAGATGGCTTGACATAAGCTAAAATATTCTAACCTAGGAACCCGAAAAATGAGAATTTTATGACGACTTGATCACAATCAAGAAGTCGGTCCCCCTCATTTTGCTTACCTTCTAGTCGCCCTTACTTACTATGCGTAATATTGTCGCTTGCATATTTGATTATTGAATGTAGAAATAATTAGGATGTGTATTTGCTAAAGAGTGCAAATTCTACACATTTGCTGAGAAGCTACGGGTCAGCAGTAGCCGGATCCCTGAGCTATAACTAGCTGGATCCCTCAGATGAGGGAACCGTGGTGTTAGTGCAAATATTACGATATTTAATCTATACAGTCTCGTTTTTTTTGTTGATGACAAACATGTAACTTGTAATACATAACGTAAAATGTATAACTTACTTGTAATTATATTTTGTCTCAACATACTTTCAACGCTCTCGACGACTCAAGTCCTTGTATGCTACAACACAGGTTCGTACATGTTTGTTATGTTGCGTTATGATCAAACCCCTAACAAACCATTAAACATGTTTAGTTAAATAGTTTATAAAACACTTAAGTAATTTTGGTTACTTACATTTTATAAAATACATAAACATAAGTAAATGTGTTGGGTAAAACCCATGACCCATGACCCAAGACCCATAACTCAATGTCTAGATACATTGTACCTTGGTGGGCACTCAAGTCCATGACCCATGACCCATGATCCATGACCCATAACCCATGGGTAAAGAGGAGCGTCCCACGGATCCCTCTAATTGCCCACGGATCTCTTGGATTACAAGGGCCGGATCCCTCTCAGAAGGGATCCTTGGGGCAGAAACTTGTCTTGGCCTTTTTGCGTATAAATAGCAAACCACTTCTTACCATTTCTACACACCTTCACACATAGCTTCTCTCCACCATTTCTAGCATATTTAGATCATTAGGAAACATGTAAACCACCCTCATCTCATATGATCATAATGCTTCTAACTTTCATTTGTTGTAAGCATACTCCCGAAGTGATCCTCCAAAGCAAGCCTAGAGATCTTGCATCCTTACCTACTGAAGTGATCACCCATCACAAGCATACAAGCACATGAAGATCTTCTACAACAAGCTTGGGAAACTTGTCATCTTCATTCACAGAAGACTAACAACATCATGCTTTGTGTTGTTGATGTTTAGTTTAGGATTTCATATCCATTAGACACATTGTCTTGGATATTGTCTAGTATCATATTCTTGTATATATAACTAGATTAGATGGTTTATGTGTTTGTGCCATAAAACACAAGGTTTGTTATGTTGGGCCACAAAACATAACGGGTGTCATAGATGTGTCGTGTTGGTCGGGTAATGGTTCCTCTTTTGTAATGGAACCCGGTATCTAGCCTTGTACCGAATAAAGTGTAGGCGACGTTGTGATAGGTTTGGTACTACCTCGTGGAAGGACTCGGTATCTAGCCTTGTACCGGATAAAGTGTAGGCAACGTTGTGATAGGCTTGGTTCTACCTCGTGGAAGGACTCGGTATCTAGCCTTGTACCGGATAAAGTGTAGTCGACGTTGTGATAGGTTTGGTTCTACCTCGTGGAAGAACTCAGTGTTTAGCTTAGTACCAAAAAAAGTGTAACTGACGTTGTGTAAGGTTTTCTCCGCCAAGAATGGAGTTTGTTGATCTAGTGAAGTAACTCTCAAGTTGGATACTCGGGGAGTGGAGTAGGTCGAAGAGGAGATTCGTGACCGAACCACTATAAATCCTCGTGTTGGTTTGTCTATCCTTTTACTCATCCCTTTACTTTTATTCTTGCTTTATATTGTTGATTGTATATGTGGTTGATGTTTATGTGTGAGATGCATACTTGGTCTTTCATATAGTCATAAACTATATTTAACAATTTACATATTATGACACGCTTGATCAAGAAAAACAAACCGGACTAATAATGGTGAAACTTGATTTATAATGAACCATTAATCTTGCGGAATCTGATGTGATATTAAGGGGTTGGCCTTACATTCCGTAATGCGTTAAATGCATCCTCTCGTCGAGATTAGCAAATGCGATGGTTTATACTATATTTGATACAAAAGTTTTAAGTTTGAAACGGAAGCGTATTCACCCCCCCCCCCTCCTCTACGTTTTCACAATTGGTATCAGAGCGGGTTGGCTCTAGTTTTTAAAAACAAATGCTTTTCAAAACGAGTAAGGTCCTTGTATCAAATTTTTGGTGAAGTCAAGCATAATATGAAAAGTGTTTTGTTGATTTTTTTGTCTTTGAAGTTTTGTTGTTAGATATCTTGTTAATCAAGCTTGAATAAAGATTAAAATGGGTAATATAACTTCACTAAATGTCTACAAAGGTTAAACCTTTTCGTCGGGTCAAAATATGCATTTTTGTAAATCTGTGTCAGATCTGCGGATCCATTTGTTATCAAAGGGCGGATCCCTTTTGGAAGGGATCCGGCGGATCCGTGGTAAAGAAGACAGTTTTTGTCTAAATTTCAAAAATTCATAACTAATTAACCGTAAGTCTGTAGAAGTCGTGCCACCTATCGTTTTAAAGGTATTTGAGTCTACTTTCATTTAAAAATGATTTCATAAATTGATTCAAAACTAAATTTACAGAATCATTGATTTATAATAGAAAGTCATTTTTCTGTCATAACTTTTGCACAAACTTTTGATCTAATTGGAGACGGATGTTTTTCGTCTTTGAATAACAATGTGTCCTTTTTTGAAATTAAGGTTTTGATCATATTTATAAATATAAAAAAAACTAATCAAGCTTGGTATACATGTTTATATTTAACACAAAGCGATGAAAAGAACTTTCGTATGCTATGCTAAATAATTAATTGTCTTACCTTGCATTACTTGATTATTTGCTTATCTCAAATAGTTTTTGTGCTTGTTTGATTGAATAACATATGTGGTTTCCTTACCTTGCTATTCATTCTCTTGTTTGTCGATTTAGTAATATTCTACTAATCAATGTGCTATTTGAAGGAGTGTTTGGGATAACATCTAGTTGTGTCGAAAATATTAGTTTAAATGCTTAGATACGTCATATAAGTTGAAAATGTTTAAAACATGTAATATACTAAATGGCTTCTAGTTGAGTTTGTCATGTGTGCAACATAAATGTTTTATGTGCTTATATGATTTCTTGATTTCATATTTTCTTGTGTCGTTTTCTAAAAACAACAAGAATGTAAATCGGATCATAACCTACACTTGTGTTGATGATGTACTCTCCCGTTTTCCTTTTTATGATCGCTTTCCAAGCTTCATAGTAGGATTGACAACTTAATTATTTCATCCGGTATACTCAAGTAAATTATTTTCCAACGCAAATATAATTGTTCATATCCGAAAATCCAAACTTGAGCTTTCCAACAACATATGTTGAACTAGCTCATCCAACCATTTTTGTTCACCATATGGACAAGTTTAATTTTTTTTTAAACATGACACCTTCGTCACCTTAGTTGTTTCAAGCATAATATCAATAAAAACAAAGCAAAGTATCATCATTGTTACTCTTCGATAAGTCATTGTAAGAATATAAATTTTCCTAACTTGAGAATGAATACTGGAGAACTTATTGTACTAGAAACTCAATTTAACCTAACGGTTGAATTGATTCCTTGATAGAAGTTGGGTATGTGGAATCGGCCGTAAAAATGGTCGTGTTTAGCCGTAATTAAGCACTGCTAGTAATAGTCTCATATTCATTCTCTCACTTGAGAAATTTATACTCCAATGTTTTCCTAAAGTAAGTTGACAATGGAAATACTTTGCATTGTCTTAGGATTACAAATCAAACAAGTTGTAAAATTGATTTTTCTTTTAGTTAATCACAACCATTTGCCTCATCAAGCGATTATCTTGCTTTGATCGAGAAGAGCTACATGACTTCATGGATGAAGTTCATTGTATGCTAATCACCATCCGTAATGACTATACATAGGTCATTGCTTCCATTGACCAAAACAACCTTCTAAACAATTCACTTTCTTAAGCACGCATATACATCTGTTTCTTACTCTTCAATACTAACACATAGGGAAACATCTCTTAGCTAAAACCAACTCACAAAACTGTACTTGCTTTAAGCTTTTCAAAATCCAACACTTACTCTTCCAAACAACAACTCCACTTTCTTGATCTAAATGAAGTCTAGATTGTTCTAAACTAACACCTCACAACTCTTTTGTCTTGAACACCATCATTTGCCCTTTTCTTCTAGTCACATACCTTACACGCCATTGTTAGTGTAAATAATTTACTAATCTAGATCATAAATCTATTTTGAGTGTCTTGAATAGTGCTCGTTAAGTTTGCTAAACCTCTGTGTTATTTGCGAGCTCAATCTCATTTGATTGCCTATATGCTATTTCTACATGATCTCCTTGCTATGCTTAACTTGTATATATGTATCCTTGCTGTAGAAATCATTAGTTTCAAAATTCGAATCATAGAGCAAAATTTTGCAACTATTCTGTTATGAAAATCTGTCTCAGACGCCGGATCCCTTAGATATAACTAGACGGATCCCTCAAGTGAAGGATCCGAGGGATCCGGATGGACAGAAATTCCTTTTTAGGCTCCTTGCATCAATCCAACCTTCCAGACCTTATTGGACTAGTTAAATGATACGCGTACAACGCGCGTTCAGGGTCAAAGGAACTTCATTTTCGTCGAGCAAGTTTTTCAACACCCTAGGCAGTGAACCTAATCGTTGTAGTGTAGTATTAGGGTAAGCCTCGGGAATTGATATCGTTCTCTAGGGGAATAGGAATGCTAGTGAGAAATTACTACGCTAAGGTTGGGGTTGAGGAAGATTATTTTTTTATCTTTTTTATGTTTTTTTTAGAAAATGGAAAGGTACGAATCTCGTGGTATTGGATTTGGAGGGTTGGTATTTCTACCGATTACTCAACTTATCTAATTATCTAATCTAAGGTGAGTGTAGTCTACGTCTATTGTTGTGTGCTCTTATAATGATTAAAAATGTGTTTACTTAGATGCTATTACTCCCTAGTTATCTCCTATTGATGGTTGAATTGTCACGTCCTTATTCTTAACGCGTTGTGTCTTCTAAGGTAGTAGGGTATGTGTTTCTCCCTAACTCTTTAAGTCTACCTTAAGGTTATTGCCTACGAAATCTCTAGGATTCATAAACTAACTCTAAGGTTATCTTTGGATGTTTAGACTACAATAACTCTAGGTGATTATAAACTAATGTTCACAAAGATTACTTAAGTATTAAAAACACAACGAATGACCTATCGCAATACTAGGTTAATCACAATTAAGATAAGAGACAACCAATCAATATTCAATACCTAGGTTTCATAGATCTAAGCAAACACACAAGTAAATTAGCCGGACATGGAAAACATGCAAGCATACACACAAACAATTGAAGACATAATTGAGTTAATGAAGTAAATCACTTATCTTGTTGTAAAATAGGGTATGGAACCCTAAGATACTGCCCAAGACAGCCTATGTTCGGTTTAGGTTTTACTCCACAAAACTACCTCTCTAAAATACTGAAAATCCGAATTCTATATATAGAGTTACAATATGCGACGGCGTCACACTTTAATTGTGACGCCGTCGGGTCGCCGCCATTAGATTTTCGTCTTGGCCACGTCAACTCTATAACGGCGTCACCTTATGCTTGTGACGCCGTCGGCTTCAACCTCAGACGCCGTCGGGATCCAAATCTAGGCCGTTTGAGTTGCGACACCCTACTCTTTTAAACCTGATGCCGTCACTTGTAAAATAGCAATTTGCTCTCTGAGTCGTCTTAAGGTGTGTCGCGACGTCGCCGCTATTAGGCTGTGACACCGTCCCCTTCAGTTCCAGCAGCTTGAGTGTCTCGATTCTTGACTTTGGCCATTTTCTTCATATATTCGCGCCTTTTTGTCCGAATAAGTGTCATTCCAGCAATTTGCCTTCAAGAGACCTAAAAAGTGAAAATGAACGAAATAAGTAGTAACGGATACAAAAGTGATCAATTAAGGGCTTAAATGACCCCTCAAAAGTGTACCTTTTAAATCCTTATCAAATATCCCTACACTTGGTATTTGCTTGTCCTCAAGCAAATGTGCTTTTAGCCAATTAATTTATAAGTTAGGGGTCATGAAGCATTAGTTTAGAACAATTCACAACACGTATAAGCCCCGCAAAAGTCATAACAAGCACGGAAATTACATACTAGCACCTCACAAGTGGTGTTTGGATACTCTCATCTCTCGGGTGTATATGAAATATATCAAGTTGGAAATGGAAGATAAACACTCATTAACCGATCCTAGTACATAGATTACCATAGGCTTGAGACTAGATCAAACCTCCATCGCTTTTGGCATAAGCACCTAGGAAAAACTATCCAAGAGGTCTTTTAAAGGGTTGTAACATTAAGCTTACGGTAGGGAAACAAAGGGTTTGGTGGGATAGGCGATTTATTGGTGGCAAGTCAAAAATCTTTATGTTACAAGCATGAGAAGAATGGCGTTGCTAAGCCAAGACTCGACACTCTAAACTCTAGATAAATTGAAACAAACAAACATAAATTTAAAGATAGATATACGATGGTAGCCCATTTTTTTTTGAACACTCTATTTTTTTTCTTTTCTCTTTTTTTCGATTTTTTTTCCATACACTTTTACTCTACCATCCTCTACGATAACATCAAAATAATAGGGATTTAAAGGCACATCCCTATACTTGAGTTTTTATTACTCTAACACTAATTTGACCCGAATTGAAAAGATCAAAACACTTGGAGTACATTATTACGCAAATAAAGGGAATTTGAATGACGTTCCTTCCCGTCATTTCATAAAATTTAACTTTTCCCATGAGTCTCAATCGTACCAAAACTATGTACAAATGATATGACTCGACTTAGCAACTTATGCAAGCAACTAGATAATTGAACTAAGGGTTTAGTGTGATAACAATAATGCACTAAAAGTGAGTGCATACAAGGTAGGCTAAGGCGATTTGGGTATACATTTGGGGGTGGATTGTAAACAATGCTCTTCATTGATATTTCGGAAAACCGAAACATCACGAGAACCGCGAAAAGGATAGGCTCTGAGGGGTTAACTAGGGGTATCGTGTACTAAAGATGAGTACAAAGCAAGAGTGTGGGGGAATTACTCAAACAATGTGGAAGAAGTAATTATATTACGGGTATTAAACAAGAGTTATCCTAATGCTTCTTATCATTTAGTTATTCCTAACTAGACAAGTGTAGTCTCACTAGCGATCTCGGAATGCATCACAAAACAAGTTCTAGAATCTATTATACTACCGGTACACACTCGAAGCATTAAAGTGGAATGCTTTAATTCCTACAAATCTAAGGGCGATCCTCACATTTTGGGTGGAATTTAAGTGGTAAAGGGTTTTTGTGCTAGTCATATAACTTCCTATCCATGAGACGCTTTATTAAGACTAATGGCCCACTCCTACATGTCATGAAAATTTTTAAATTTAGTGCCAAAATTACCCTAACCGATATTTCTCATGGTTTATTACACAAATGAAATTGGACAAGGCAAATAGTCAAGGATAAGCATAGTTTCAACGTTCCAGTTGTATTTTCCCTCCCTACACTTAAACTGAACATTGTCCCCAATGTTCCCCGAAAGTATCAAAGTTATGATAATGGAAGGTAATTAAAAACAAAAGAAACTAGTACTCCCCTGATTAGCTCGGTAGGATCCGTGTGAAGTAGTGGTTAAATCTTTCTTCAAGAAGAATGTATGCGTGAAAAGCTCCTTCCAATCTAATGTATCTTCTTCTCGATAAATAAAACCTGCACACTTGAAGAAAACAAACGAAACCTTCGCGTAAAATCGGCGGTAACAATATATATATATATGACTCTACTAAACTAGGATATAATGCTTGTGGAATGGATGTTTACAGATTTTCTAGAAAATTAAGACCTGGAAAATTCCAAAAAATTATAAGTAGCTCAGAAAACGAGAAAAAGTAGTAAGCTGTTTCTACTCCTCCTGCCGCCGTCAGGTTGCGACCCTGACGCTGTCAGGTTATCCTGACAGAAACTGGTCTGCGATTTTCTAGAAAAAATTCTAGAAAATTTATATCTTTAGTATCTGGAAAAATTTCCTGCAAAACATCCATTATGACTCGATACAAGCATTTGACTCGAACAAACACACATGTATATCTTTTAAATAATCGTAATTCTCATGTTCACGTTCTTTTTGAAAACGTGTGTAATCCTCCCTACACTTATCCCTTTTGTAAAATACCTTTATATGTAATTAAAACGAGGTTAAAGACAAAATAAAGCATTTTTACAAATTTAAACATGAGAATAAACAATTAATAAAAGATATACGACACATAAACAAGCAAACAATTAAGCATGGGTTGCCGCCCACAAAGCGCTTTTCTTTATTTATGAGTCTTGTAGCTAGACTCGAAGTCGTGCCCCTACGTGACTTCATTACCACCACATCCTATCTTTACTAATCCTTTATCAAAAGGTCGTAGACATTGTATGCTTATCGTGGATTCCTTCCCAACGTCGTCTATTATGATAACGGTTTTATTCTTTAGATTAGTTTCTTTCACCGTATAAGGCCCAAACCATCTTGGCTTGTTTCTACCTCTTAATGATTTTATTCTTGACTTGTACAAAAGTACTTTCTCTCCCTTTAAAAATTCCTTAGGGTTCCTTTGTGTTTGTGGTATTGAGGTAGGATTATTTCCTAACTTTTTATTGCGCTTCCATAATGTTGCATGTAGTCCTTGAACCGTGAAATCTCTGAGCCCTTTTTCCCAATGGTTAATTTTCTTCCTAACCATATTGTTAGGGACTTGTGGATTCTCATCCGTAATCTTCTCCATAATCTTTAGAGGATACCTTGGAACAATAGGTATCCTAGCGTATCCCTTGCCGCTTTTGAGTATCATGATGTCCTCACCGCATTTGATGGTTGCTTTGGCAGTGGACAGAAAAGGTGTTCCAAAGAATGAGTGGCATGTTTCTATCTTCCTCAATGTCTATAATCACGAATTCCACCGGATAGACAATATTAGCCACCTCTATTAAGACATCCACCGCTATTCCTATGGGGTAGACATATGCGTGATTTGCTAAGGAAAGTCTAAGATTGGTCTTGGCTGGCTTCTCCCTAGTCAACTTATTATAGACTGATAATGGCATTATGTTCACATTAGATCCTTGATCAGCTAAGGCATTTATATTATCAATGTCACCTATGCTACATGGTATCACGAAGTTCCCCATGGTTTCTCGTTTTTTAGTTACTGGTTTTTTTAGAACCAGCTCATACATAGGTCCCATAAGCATGGTGTCATACTCTTTTTCTGTTATTTCTCCTTCTAGGGCTTTCCTAAGAACCTCATTGTACCTAAAGTTGTTCACTTGGTTAACAATGGTTTTTTTATTAATCTCGTGCTTAAGGTAGTACTCAATGGTCTCGAGCTCATCATTGGTTTCAGCCTCCTCCTTCTTGCTTTTCTCAGTTTCCTTCTCCTCAACTGTTCCATCTTCTTCAGACACAATGGAAATGGCGTTAACAAATGAAGTGGGTGGAGGGTAATCATTGCTTCTCACTAGCACCTTTTCGGGAACTTTTGTCTTAGTATACTCTTTTACCAAGTTCATCATCTCCGTCATCTTTGCCTGCATCTCCTCCCTTTGCCTATAAACCTCCTCTCCAAATTTTACTAATCTTTCCGTATGGGCTGCCATGTACTCCCTCATTTGTTCCTTAAAGCTCGGTGAGAGTGGTATTGGAGAAGTAAAACGGAAGCGTCATTCGGAATTGAGATTTTGCTCACGACTTGGGGATTCAGAGAAAGGTGTTGGGTGGTTGGTGGAGTTAGCGGAATTAACCATTTCACGAGGGATTCATTCAGGGGCTCTCTTTTGCCTCTCAATTAGATAATCGATCCTTCTCTCAAGCGCACTCATTTGCTCTTCAGTGATGGAAGACTCTTTAGGAATCGATATGGCATTGATAACCTTGACGGGGGTTTCATGGGACTCACTTCAATTTTCATAGCTTTGATTGGCAAGCTCTTCAATAATCCCCCATGATTCTTCTGCGTTGGAGTTGCTAAGCCTTCCACCGGCGGCTCGATCAATGGATTGCCTTGTGATGAAGTCGGTATGGTCATAGATGATTTGGATTTGAAGCCAAAGATCAATGCCATGATGAGGGACTCTATGGAGCAGATCTTTCAATCGGGTCCATGCCTCGTAGAGAGACTCGCCTTGAAGTTGTTAGAACATCAAGATGTCTCGTCTAAGCTTAGTAGTTCTTCTCGGTGGGAAAAATTGAGCAAGGAAACGAGAGCTGAGATCATCCCAACTTGAGATGGAGCCGGCGGGAAGTCGTTTAAGCCAATTGCTAGCTTGGTCCCGTAGAGAGAATTGGAAGAGACGCAAGCGCGTGGTCTCCCGAGTAGTAGCATCGAGGTCGATGGAATCGACGATTTTAAGGAAATCCTTAAGATGCTGATTAGGATCTTCGGAACGAAGTCCATGGAATGCACATCCGTTTTGCACCAACCGGATGGTGTCGGATCGAAGTGCCATATTTTAGGCTTGGTCGGAAAGCTCAATGGTGTTTCTATAGCCTAGGTGGTTTGGTCTTGAGTATTCACCAAGAGTACGGCCTCTTGGCAGGTCATTTGGTGGTGGGTTGATGAGTGGTGGTTGATTATCACCTTCCATGATGAAAAGTGATTGGGTTACTAACAAAGGTCACGAAGAAGGGGAATAGACTACGAGGAAGCTAAAAATGGGGAAAAAAAGCTTACTTGATAGGAATCAAGCAAGGAAACCTAAACGAGGTGGAAATCTAACTAGCTATTTTATTCCCCAGCAGCGACGCCAAAAACTTGATACGCATACAACGCGCGTTCGGGGTCAAAGGAACTTCCTTTTCGTTGAGCAAGTTTTTCAACACCCTAGGCAGTGAACCTAATCATTGTAGTGTAGTATTAGGGTAAGCCTCGGGAATTGATATCGTTCTCTAGGGGAATAGGAATGCTTGTGAGAAATTACTATGCTAAGGTTGGGGTTGAGGAAGATTATTTTTTTTTATCTTTTTTATGTTTTTTTAGAAAATGGAAAGGTATGAATCTCGGGGTATTGGATTTGGAGGGTTGGTATTTCTACCGATTACTTTACTTATCTAATTATCTAATCTAAGGTGAGTACAGTCTATGTCTATTGTTGTGTGCTCTTATGATGATTAAAAATGTGTTTACTTAGATGCTATTACTCCCTAGTTATCTCCTATTGATGGTTGAATTGTCACGTCCTTATTCTTAACGCGTTGTGTCTTCTAAGGTCGTCGGGTATGCGTTTCTCCCTAACTCTGTAAGTCTACCTTAAGGTTATTGCCTACGCAATCTCTAGGATTCATAAACTAACTCTAAGGTTATCTTTGGATGTTTATACTACAATAACTCTAGGTGATTATAAACTAATGTTCACAAAGATTACTTAAGTATTAAAAATACAACGAATGACCTATCGCAATACTAGGTCAATCATAATTAAGATAAGAGACAACCAATCAATATTCAATACCTAGGTTTCATAGATCTAAGCAAACACACAAGTAAATTAGCCGGACATGGAAAACATGCAAGCATACACACAAACAATTGAAGACATAATTGAATTAATGAAGTAAATCACTTATCTTGTTGTAAAATAGGGTATAGAACCCTAAGATATTTCCCAAGACAGCCTATGTTCGGTTTAGGTTTTACTCCACAAAACTACCTCTCTAAAATACTGAAAATCCGAATTCTATATAGAGAGTTACAATATGCGACGGCGTCACTCTTTAATTGTGACGCCGTCGGGTCGCCACCATTAGGTTTTCGTCTTGGCCACGTCAACTCTGTGACGGCATCACCTTATGCTTGTGAGCCATCGGCTTCAACCTCTGACGCCGTCGGGATCCAAATCTAGGCCGTCTGAGTTGCAATGCCCTACTCTTTTAAACTTGATGCCGTCACTTGTAAAATAGCAATTTGCTCTCTGAGTCGTCTCAAGGTGTGTAGCGACGGCGTCGCTATTAGGCTGTGACGCCGTCCCCTTCAGTTCCAGCAGCTTAAGTGTCTCGATTCTTGACTTTGGCCATTTTCTTCATATATTCGCGCCTTTTCGTCCGAATAAGTGTCATTCCAGCAATTTGCCTTCAAGAGACCTAAAAAGTGAAAAGGAACGAAATTAATTAGTAACGGATACAAAAGTGATCAATTAAGGGCTTAAATGACCCCTCATAAGTGTAACTTTTAAATCCTTATCATTAAACATGCTACATTAGGATCACTTAAACTTTCCTTAGGTTCAGTTAATCTCACATTCACTCATAGACGACTTAGGATCACATTCAAAGTATTTTTTATTTATCATACTTCAAAACTCACCATCTTTCCGCTTCAATGTTTACACATTATTCCTCTCATCTCAAAACACCTAGTTTGATATTTCTCTCAATTTTGACAAATTGATTTTAGTCATCTCTACCTTAAAATACTCTAAAAACTAGTTTTTCATTTCTTGTGATTTTTAAGGAATTTTATAAATTTTCCTTTGACCACCATCTGGTCTCTATGATTATTAGCCATCCTTAAAACACTTAGTGTCATCCGTGATCACTCATTTGTGTTTCTAAAACTCCATTTTCCCCACAAAAGCCATCGTTGACAAATCTCACTCATTAGTCTTGACCACTTAGATCTCATGCCATGTAAGACACTTAATAGACTAAGTAACTTAGGATAGGTAGGTGCTAGACCTTGATAGAATCCAATCAACTCCTTTTCACCTCATCTGTTAGCCGGATCCCTAGACTAAAGCTAGCCGGATCCCTCTAGTGAGGGAACCGGGGAACAGAAGGTACATTATATTTTGAGATAATCATTTCAAATTTTCTTTTTCCACTCAAACACTTGCTCAACACTTAGGATTATCAGTTTCTTGTATGTTTATAAATGAGTTGCATTTATGTGATTATTTACGTGTTCTTTCTTTTCTTTACATGATATTATGTGAACAATTTCTCCATTTGTATAAATGTTTTCCTTTTGTACTAACTCATTTGGAGTCTTGTAGGTTGACAATGGTCGATTTCATCATCAAGTCAAGTTGTGCTCATTCGTACATTTTTTTCTTTTTCTAATCTTGCATCATCCTAACCATCTTCCTCCACTTTTGTCACTAGTCACAAAATCATCATGTCTACCACCTCTATTGAGTCATCAACCGAGTCAACAAAAAGAGTCACCTTGATACCTTTCATCACCATCCCTTGCTACTCTTGAGTCACTTTATTACCTAGTAAAACTTGACATCTCATCACCTCTACCATAACTTCCATACCTCTAAGTCATAATGATGATTTTCTATCATTATCACCGTGTCCAAGGTCTAGTTCATGAACTACGTGATGAAGTATGTTTCATGTTCTACCACATCCTACTTGTGTCAACCACAACCTCAAACCACAAGCTACTTGTGTCAACCACATTCTACAAGTGTCTCACTACCACTACAATTCATGGTCACTCAACCATCCTCCACAAACATCTATGTTGTCAAAAGCCAAGTGAATTTCGTAATGAAATGTGTCTCATCCCCAAATACATTTATTTTCTTACCTTGAACAACCTTACAACCCCTAAACCAACCACGATGATGCAAATAGTAGGATTATTCTCTTTTTGACACTAATCCTTTCTTTGTAGGTTCATATATATACACTTTGATGTGTATGGGATTCTCGTCTATATATGGACGAAATTTTACACTAGTCTTTTTCTTTGTAGGTTGATAACGCTACACGCGTCGTTCGGGGTCAAGGAAACTTCCTTTTCTTCGAGCAAGTTTTATAACACCCTAGGCATTGAACCTAATCGTTGTAGTGTAGTAATTAGGGTAAGCCACGGGTATTGATATCGTTCTCTAGGGGAATAGGAATGCTAGTAAGGAGTTACTACGCTAAGGTTAAGGTTGAGGAAGATTATTTTTTATCTTTTTATATTTTATGAAAAGGAAAGGTACGAATCTCGGGTATTGGATTTGGGGGGTTGGTATTTCTACCGATTACTCTACTATTATCTAATTATCTAAACTAAGGTTGTGGGAGTCTATGTCTAATTAATGTGTGCCCGTATGATAGTTTAAAGATGGGTTTACTTAGGTTGCATTACTCCTTAATTATCTCCTATTGATGGTTGAGTTGTCACGTCTTATTCTTAGTTGCGTTGTGTGTCTAAAGTTGTAGGGTATGCGTTTCTCCCTAACTCTTTGAACTTACCAAAGGGTCTTGTCTACAAACCCACTAGGGATGATAAACTCCTACTCTAAGGCGCTCTTTGGATGGTTTAGCCTACAACTACTCAGGTAATTATATTCTAAGGTTCACAAAGATGAATCAAGCATTAAGTACACAACGAATGACCTATCGCATTACTAGATCATTAATCAACTAAGATAAGAAACAACCAATCAATATTCAATAATTAAGTTTCATACTTCCTAAGCAAACACACAAATAAATTAGCCGGACATGGAGAACATGCAAGCATACACACAAATAATCAAAGACATAATTGAATTAATGAAGTAAAGACTTATCTTGATGTAAGATAGGGTTTAAAACCCTAAAATACTGTACAAGACACCTTAGGTTCGGTTTTAGGTTTTTACTCCAAAAGACTCTCCACTAAAAGACTGAAAAATTCGGATTCTATATATAAGATTACATATGCGACGGCGTCACCTTATGTTTAGTGACGCCGTCGTGTCGCCGTCATTAGGGTTTCGTCTTGGCCACGTTAACCTTGCGACGGCGTCACCTTATGTCCGTGACGCCGTCCTCTTCAGCTTCTGACGTCGTCTGGATTGCATCTAGGCCGTCTGAGTAGCGACGGCCTACTCTTTTACAACTGGGCGTCGTCACTTGAAAATACGAGTTTTGAGTTCTGTATCGTCACAAAAATCTTGGGACGGCGTCGCCATTAGCACCTGACGCCGTCGCCTTCTAATTTCAGCAACTGTGAGTGTCTCGATTTTGACTTTGGCCATTTTCTTCATATATTCGCGCCTTTTCGTCCAAATAAGTGTCATTCCAGCATTTTGCCTTCAAGAGACCTAAAAAGTGAAAAGGAACGATATTAAGCAATAACGGATACAAAAGTGATCAAATAAGGACTTAAATGACCCCTCAAAATGGTACCTTTTAACACCTTATCAAATATCCTTACACTTGTTATTTGCTTGTCCTCAAGCAAATGTGCTTTTAGCCAATTAATTTATAAGTTAGGGGTCATAAAGCATTAATTCAAAACGGTCCACAACACATATACGCCCTGCAAAAGTCATAACAAGCACGGAAATTACATACTAGCACCTCACATGGGGTGTTTGGATACTCACATCTCTCTCGGGTGTATATATGAAATATAACAAATAGGAAATGGAAGATAAACACTCATTAACCGGTCCTAGTACATAGATTACCATAGGCTTGAGAATAGATCAAACCTCCATCGCTTTGGTGTAAGCACCTAGGAAAGACTATCAAAGAGGTCTTTAAAGGGTTGTAATGTTAGGCTTACGGTAGGGAAATAAGGGTTTGGTGGGATAGGCTATTTAGTGGTGGTAAGTCAAAAATCTCTATGTTAAATGCATATGAAGAATGACGTTGCTAAGCCAAGACTCGACACTCTAAACTCTAGATAACTGAAATAACAAACATAAATTTAAAGGATAGATGTAGGATGGTAGCCCGTTTTTTTTTTTTTTTTTTTTTTTTTTTTTTTTTTTTTTTTTTTTGTTTCACATACACTTTTACTCTACCATCCTCTACGGTACACATCAAAATGATAGGGATTTAAAGGCACATCCCTACATTTGAGTTTTTTTATTACTCTAACACTAATTTGACCCGAATTGAAAAGATTAAAACACTTGGGGTACATTATTACGCAAACAAAGGGAATTTGAATTTAACGTTCCCTTCCCGTCATTTCATAAACTTTAACTTTTCCCATGAATCCCAATCGTCCCAAAACTGTATACAAAGGATATGACTCGACTTAGCAACTTATGCAAGCAACTAGATAATTGAACTAAGGGTTTAGGGTGATAACAAATATTTGCACTAAAAGTGAGTGCATAAGGGGTAGGCTAAGGCGATTTGGGTGTATATTTGGGGGTGGGGTGTAAACAATGCTCTTCATTGATATTCCGGAAAAACCGAAACATCACGAGAACCGCGAAAAGGATAGGCTCTGAGGGGTTAACTAGGGGTATCGTGTACTAAAGATGAGTACAACGCAAAGGGTGTGGGGGAATTACTCAACCGATGTGGAAGAAGTAATTATATTACAGGTATCAAACAAGGGTTATCCTAATGCCTCTTATCATTTAGTTATTCCTAACTACACAAGTGTAGCCTCACTTGCGATCTCGGAATGCATCACAAAACAAGTTCTAGAATCTAATATACTACCGGTTCACACTCTAAGCATTGAAGATGAATGCTTTAATTCCTACTAATCTAAGGGCGATCCTCACATTTTGGTGGAATTTGGGTGGTAAAGGGTTTTTGTGCTAGTCATGCAACTTCCTATCCATGAGACGCTTTTGTTAAGACTAATGGCCCACTCCTATATGTCATAAAAAATTTAAATTTGGTGCCAAAATTACCCTAACCGACATTTTCTCATGGTTTATTACACAATCACAATTGGACAAAGCAAATAGTCAAGGATAAGCATAGTTTCAAAGTTCCCGTTTTATTTTCCCTCCCTACACTTAAACTGAACATTGTCCCCAATGTTCCCCGAAAGTATCAAAGTTATGATAAAAGAAGGTAATTAAAAACGAAAGAAACTAATACTCCCCTGATTAGCTCGGTAGGATCCGTGTAAAGTGGTGGTTAAATCCTTTTCAAGAAGAATTTTTGCGTGAAAAGCTCCTTCCAATCTTATGTAACTTCTTCTTGACAAACTAAACCTGCACACTTGAAGAAAACAAACGAAACCTTCGCGTAAAATCGGCGGTAATAATATATATAAGACTCGATTTAAACTAGGATATAATGCTTGTGGAATGGATATTTACAGAATTTCTAAGAAAATTAAGACCTGGAAAATTCCAAAAATTTATAAATAGCTCAAAAAACGAGAAAAAAAATAATCTGGTGTTTTTACTCCTTCCTGACGCCGTCAGGTTGCAATCCTGACGCCGTCAGGTTATCCTGACAAAAACTGGTCTGCGATTTTCTGGAAAAAATTCTGGAAAATTTACATCTTTAGAATCTGGAAAAATTTCTGCAAAAACATCCATTATGACTCGATACAAGCATTTGACTCAAACAAACAAACATATATATCTTTTAGTTAATTGTTATTCTCATGTTTACGTTTCTTTTGAAAACGTGTGTAATCCTCCCTACACTTATCCCTTATGTAAAATACCTTTATATGCAATTAAGACGAGGTTAAAAACAAAATAAAGTATTTTTACAAATTTAAACATGAGGATAAACAATTAATAAAAGATATATGACACTAACAAGCAAA
Source organism: Chrysanthemum seticuspe (assembly GCA_019973895.1). Classification (NCBI taxonomy): domain Eukaryota; kingdom Viridiplantae; phylum Streptophyta; class Magnoliopsida; order Asterales; family Asteraceae; genus Chrysanthemum; species Chrysanthemum seticuspe. Next base: position 228,534,555 of record BPTQ01000007.1, on the reverse strand, counting down.
CAATTAAGCATGGGTTGCCTCCCACGAAGCGCTTTTCTTTATTTAAGAGTCTTGTAGCTAGACTCGTAGTCGTGCTCCTACGTTTTCTCATTACCGCCCTCTTGACGGTTTCTAATGGGGGATTCCATGTTGTAGAAGTGCCCTAAAATGCGCTTCTCTAAGAGTTCATCCTCTCCCCAATCGGTCCTATATTCCGGTCCTAGGCTCAAGCAGTCCTTATAGAATCCGAAAATTTTAGCCATAACATAATCAACACCATTTTCCCTATCCTCATCATTCCTATAATAGACCGACAGTTTAAGTTCCTTTTCATCATTAGAGAGTGATGAAAACTTCTTAATCTTAAACGGCATTTGGTAAGCTATGTCATCGGTCTCATTCTTGAATCGCACTACTCCTAACGAGGGGTCATAGGTCATCCCGGTGCTTTCTATGAAAGGTTTTCCTAGAATAACATGGGATAAGCTAGGGTCTATGGCCGTGCTAATATCATCCACAATTATGAAGTCCGTAGGAAACGTGAAACTACCTACATAAACGGGCAATCCCTTAATTCTTCCTAGAAAATTGCAACTAACATTAGGATCATTGGGGTCTTGCCTAGTTGGAATAGGCTTCTTCAATATCCAATTGTAATAGGTGCTAGTCATTATGTTGATTGGGGATTTGCGATCAATGTAGGCTTTTGCCACAAAAAGGTGTCCTATGACACATGGTATGTTAAGATTCCAAGGGTTCCCAAACTTGATTCGAGGACTTTTCCTAACATACATGTGACGGAGGTCACGCACTAAGTGAGGGTGGCGAGATAGTTCTTCTTCCGTAGGAAATTTGTTGAAATAGTCAATGTCTACTTCATCTACTTCCTCGGGCATTTCCTCATCCGCAAATGGATAGTCCTCTTCGTCATTTGTTTCATTAGGTTCAACTAAGGCGATGGTATTGACGAATTGGACATGCTTAGTTAGCTTGCTTGGATCCTTAATCTCTATACCTGAAGGCTCGGGAGTTGAGAGAGCACTAACCTTCTTATCACTATTAGTTATGGCTTTTAAAAGGTTGTCTATTTTCCTATCCATCTTGGCTTGTTGATGGTTAAAGCGCTCCGAGAGCTTAGCCATTTGGGTTTCTTGGGATGCAACTAGGTTTTGCAACATCCCTTCGATGTTTTGTTGGTTAGGACCGTTAGGTGGGGGCCATGAGAAATCATTAGAGGTGAATTCTTTGGTTTGTCCCCAGTAGAAGTCGGGCTTGTTTTTCCATGCTTCACGGGTTTCATTGAAATTCCTATGTCCGAGTGTTGTAGGGAATCTTCCTCCCGCTCCATTAATACGCGAGGATGCGTAGTCAACAGAAGCGTGTTCGGGGGATCGGGTGCTAGTGCGCGAGTTATGAGGATCACAAAACGGCTCGCACGAGGAAGAAACTTTGTTCACATGGTGTGAAGACTTAGGATTTTCGTAGGAACTCATGAGGAATTTAACTTGATCTTCAAGTTCGATCATCCTACGGTCGGGAGGAGGCAAGGAGATTGCCTTGACGGTTTTGGGCAGCTCACGGGGGTCATCCCAACTTTCGTTGTCATAGAGGGCGAGGTCCTCTATTATTTCCCATGATTCTTCTGCGGTGAGCTCACTAAGTTTTCCACCGGCCGCTTGGTCAATGGATCGCTTAGTGGGGAAGTTGACATGATCATAAAAGATTTGGACTTGGAGCCAAAGATCAATGCCATGATGAGGGACTTTATGAAGTAAGTCCTTGAATCGGGTCCATGCTTCGTAGAGAGATTCCCCTTGACGTTGTTGGAACATCAAGATGTCATTCCTAAGCTTAGTGGTTCTCCCCGGTGGGAAAAATTGAGCAAGGAAGCGAGAGGTAAGATCATCCCAACTTGAGATGGAACCGGCGGGAAGTCGCTCAAGCCAATTACTAGCTTGGTCCCGTAGAGAGAATTGGAAGAGACGCAGGCGCGTGGTCTCCCGAGTGGTAGCATCAAGGTCGATGGAATTGACAATTTTGAGGAAATCCCTCAGATGCTGATTTGGATCTTCGGAACGAAGTCCATGGAATGCACATCCGTTTTGCACCAACCGGATGGTGTCGGATCGCAGGGCCGTAGTTTAGCTTGGTCGGGAAGCTCAATGGTGTTCCTATAGCCGAGGTGGCTTGGTCTCGAGTACTCACCAAGAGTACGGGCTCTTGGTGGGTCAATTGGTGGTGGGTTGATGAATGGTGGGTGGTTATCACCTTCCATGATGAAAAGTGATGGGATTACTAACAAAGGTCACGAAGAAGGGGGATAGACTAAGAGAAAGCTAAAAATGAGAAAAACAATTTACTTGATAGGAATTAAGCAAAGAACCTAAATGAGGTGGACTACTAACTAGCTATTCTATTCCCCGGCAGCAACGCCAAAAACTTGATAACGCTACACCCGTCGTTCGGGGTCAAGGAAACTTCCTTTTCTTCGAGCAAGTTTTATAACACCCTAGGCAGTGAACCTAATCGTTGTAGTGTAGTAATTAGGGTAAGCCACGGGTATCGATATCGTTCTCTAGGGGAATAGGAATGCTAGTAAGGAGTTACTACGCTAAGGTTAAGGTTGAGGAAGATTATTTTTTATCTTTTTATATTTTATGAAAAGGAAAGGTACGAATCTCGGGTATTGGATTTGGGGGGTTGGTATTTCTACCGATTACTCTACTATTATCTAATTATCTAAACTAAGGTTGTGGGAGTCTATGTCTAATTAATGTGTGCTCGTATGATAGTTTAAAGATGTGTTTACTTAGGTTGTATTACTCCTTAATTATCTCCTATTGATGGTTGAGTTGTCACGTCTTATTCTTAGTTGCGTTGTGTGTCTAAAGTTGTAGGGTATGCGTTTCTCCCCAACTCTTTGAACTTACCAAAGGGTCTTGTCTACAAACCCACTAGGGATGGTAAACTCCTACTCTAAGGCGCTCTTTGGATGGTTTAGCCTACAACTACTCAGGTAATTATATTCTAAGGTTCACAAAGATGAATCAAGCATTAAGTACACAACGAATGACCTATCGCATTACTAGATCATTAATCAACTAAGATAAGAAACAACCAATCAATATTCAATAATTAAGTTTCATACTTCCTAAGCAAACACACAAATAAATTAGCTGGACATGGAGAACATGCAAGCATACATACAAATAATCAAAGACATAATTGAATTAATGAAGTAAAGACTTATCTTGATGTAAGATAGGGTTTAAAACCCTAAAATACTGTACAAGACACCTTAGGTTCGGTTTTAGGTTTTTACTCCAAAAGACTCTCCACTAAAAGACTGAAAAATTCGGATTCTATATATAAGATTACATATGCGACGGCGTCACCTTATGTTTAGTGACGCCGTCGTGTCGCCGTCATTAGGGTTTCGTCTTGGCCACGTTAACCTTGCGACGGCGTCACCTTATGTTCGTGAGGCCATCCTCTTCAGCTTCTGACGTCGTCTGGATTGCATCTAGGCCGTCTGAGTAGCGACGTCCTACTCTTTTACAACTGGACGTCGTCACTTGAAAATACGAGTTTTGAGTTCTGTATCGTCACAAAAATCTTGGGACGGCGTCGCCATTAGCACCTGACGCTGTGGCCTTCTAATTTCAGCAACTGTGAGTGTCTCGATTTTGACTTTGGCCATTTTCTTCATATATTCGCGCCTTTTCGTCCAAATAAGTGCCATTCCAGCATTTTGCCTTCAAGAGACCTAAAAAGTGAAAAGGAACGATATTAAGCAATAACGGATACAAAAGTGATCAAATAAGGACTTAAATGACCCCTCAAAATGGTACGTGGGTTTGTATATGGCACACTTGTCTTCGGACGAGGTCTACTTTTTTTTTATAGGTTCTTCTTGACGCCCTCGAGCTAGGGGAGCTTCCGTCGAGCATCTACAAAGTGCATCATATGACTTACTCATCAAACGACGAATATATTTTTTCACTAACTTTTTTGTAGATTTTCAAAACACACTAGGAGCACTTGACGTCCTCAATAAAGGGGAGCTTTCGTCAAAGCAAAAACATTGCAAATTTCGCAATACTTTCTTCTTATCTTCCTAAAATACTTGACGCCCTTAACAAGGGGAAGCAACCGTCAAGGGGGAGCATGCACACATTCATTCTTCAGAATTCCTTTATGTTTCAACAAAAGGGAGATTTCTTTCTCATCATATATATTTTTTTTCATTCCTTAATACTAACCTTAATGTAGGTTAAGCCTCAAAAAATTGATCCATTAATCCGTTGGAAACAATGGTTTTAATTCAAAGGATCTTTCTATGTATTTTTTTTGTGTGATTCTCTAGGTTCCTCTTAAAGTCAAGATCACCACCTCTTGAAGATGTGCAAAGATCAAGGTCATAAGTTGCTAAGCTTCGTCATCATCAAGACCACTGAAGTGAATCTTGTTGATAATTCTTCTCTTCCTCCATTAGTGTTTCGTGTTGAAAGTATTGGCGTGGTGTGCCAATTGGAGCAATAAGGTGTTTTCAATTTAACTTCACTAGGGATGATGAAAACTCGCCATTCTTGGGAGAAATTAAGTTTAAACTCTAAGGACACACCCTTTTTGTTTCGACAAAAGGGGGAGAAGAGTGTAAATGGAGAAGGTAATGTATAGGAAGTACGGACACAAGTAATCTTTGCCATTTTACCTATCTATTACGTTTACATATATTTTGTCATCGTAAAAAAGGGGGAGATTGTTAGTTACATGTTGATGACAAACATGTAACTTGTAATACATAACGTAAAATGTATAACTTAATTACTTGTAATTATATTTTGTCTCAACATACTTTCAACACCTCTCGACGACTCAAGTCCTTGTATGCTACAACACAGGTTCGTACATGTTTGTTATGTTGCGTTATGATCAAACCCTTAACAAACCATTATGTTTAGTTAAATAGTTTATAAAACACTTAAGTAATTTTGGTTACTTACATTTTATAAAATACATAAACATAAGTAAATGTGTTGGGTAAAACCCTTGACCCATAACCCAATGTCTAGATACATTGTACCTTGGTGGGCACTCAAGTCTATGACCCATAACCCATGGGTAAAAAGGAGCGTCCCACGTATCCCTCTAATTGCCCACGAATCCCTTGGATTACAAGGGCCGGATCCCTCTCAGAAGGGATCCTTGGGGCAGAAACTTGTCTTGGCCTTTTTGCCTATAAATAGCAAACCACTTCTTACCATTTATACACACCTTCACACATAGTTTCTCTCCACCATTTCTAGCATATTTAGATCATTAGGAAACATGTAAACCACCCTCATCTCATATGATCATAATGCTTCTAACTTTCATTTCTTGTAAGCATACTCCCGAAGTGATCCTCCAAAGCAAGCCTAGAGATCTTGCATCCTTACCTACTGAAGTGATCACCCATCACAAGCATACAAGCACATGAAGATCTTCTACAACAAGCTTGGGAAACTTTTCATCTTCATTTATAGAAGACTAACTACATCATGCTTTGTGTTCTTGATGTTTAGTTTAGGATTTCATATCCATTAGACACATTGTCTTGGATATTGTCTAGTATCATATTCTTGTATCTATAACTAGATTAGATGGTTTATGTGTTTATGCCATAAAGTGTAGGCGACGTTGTGATAGGTTTGGTTCTACCTCGTGGAACGACTCGGTATCTAGCCTTGTACCGGATAAAGTGTAGGCGACGTTGTGATAGGTTTGGTTCTACCTCGTGGAAGGACTCGGTATCTAGCCTTGTACCGGATAAAGTGTAGGCGACGTTGTGATAGGTTTGGTTCTACCTCGTGGAAGAACTCGGTGTTTAGCTTAGTACCGGAAAAGTGTAAGCGACGTTGTGTAAGGTTTTCTTCGCCAAGAATGGAGTTTGTTGATCTAGTGAAGTAACTCTCGAGTTGGATACTCGGGGAGTGGAGTAGGGCGAAGAGGAGATTCGTGACCGAACCACTATAAATCCTCGTGTTGGTTTGTATATCCTTTTACTTATCGCTTTACTTTTATTCTTGCTTTATATTGTTGATTGTCTATGTGGTTGATGTTTATGTGTGTGATGCATACTTGGTCTTTTATATAGTCATAAACTATATTTAACACTTTACATATTATGACACGCTTGATCAAGAAAAACAAACCAGACTAATAATGGTGAAACTTGATTTATAATGAACCATTAATCTTGCGAAATCTTATGTGATATTAAGGGGTTGGCCTTACATGCCGTAATGCGCTAAATGCATCCTCGCGTCGAGATTAGCAAATGCGATGGTTTATACTATATTTGATACAAAAGTTTTAAGTTTGAAACGGAAACGTATTCACCCCCCCCCCCTTCTACGTTTTCTCACGTGGGATCCGGGCAAACAAATAAGGAATTCTTACACGTTCACTTCAATCCAATCCTCTAGACCTTATCACACTAGCTAAACATGATACTTTAGGACCACTTAAGTCTTCTTCAAACTCAGTAGGTCTCACACTCACTCATAGCTAACATAGGATCACACTCTAGGTATTTTTGATTTATCACTTCACCAAAACTCACCATATTTCTGTTCCAATACTCACACAATGTTCCTCACATCTCAAAACACTGAGTTTGCTATTTCTCTTAATTTTGACAAAATTGATTTTAGTCATCTTTTACCTCAAAATAGGCTTAAAACGAGTTTTTCATTTCTTTTTATCTTTTAGGAATTTTCCAAATTTTTCTTAAGCCACCATCTGATCTCTAGGATCATTTGTCCTCATTTGTCATCCTCAGATCAATAGTATCATCCTTAAATACTTAGTTGCACTCTCAAAAAGTCCATTTTCCTACCAAAAACCATCATTAGGTATCCTCACTCCTAATGGTTGGACATTTAAGTCACATACCATTTAAGACATTTAAGCCGTAAAAACGTTTATTTATATTTTACGATCTTCTAATGTTTTGTCGATAACAAACGTAAAATCATTTTAACGAAACATATAAAATACGTAAATAGTTTGAGCCAATAGTTTACTAACACACTTACGTATTCATAACAAAACACTAAACAAGTAATAGTGTTTACATTTTATAGAAATGCATATGTATAACAACTAGTGTTTACATAATGGGTATATAAATATACATACATACTTAGTATATATTAATGGGTAATATAATGGGTAAAGATCTAAGTACTTGACCCATTGACTAGACACATTGAATGTAGTTGGGTGAAACTCAAAGTCCATGACCCATACCCATGGAGCATGATCCATAACCCATGACCCATTGCATGACATCATGCATGAAGTCATATTGGATAATATCCATAACCCATGGAGCTAACCCATGACCCATTGACTAGACGCATTGCATGTTCTAGATACATTGTATCTATTTGGATACCCATGGTCCAAAGTCTATGACCCATGACCCATGATCCATGACCCATGACCCATAACCCATTTAGGGGGAGCGTCCTACGGATCCCCATAAATACACTGGACGGATCTCTAAAGCAAGGGATCCGTGGGACAGTAGTGAATTTTTGTCCATAAATAGTGAGTCATTTCTTCATTGTAAGTTGCCACTTACACATAGACTTTCTCTTAGTATTGTAAACTCTCTAACCTCAGATCCAAAGGATCTTTCTATGTAGTTTTGTGTTTGTGTGATCTTCTAGGTTCCTCTTAAAGGCAAGATCACCACCTCTTGAAGTTGAGCAAGCTCAAGTCCATGAGTTGCCAAGCTTCATCATCATCAAGACTACTGAAGTTCTATTGTTGATAGTTCATTCCTCCCTTCTAGAAGTGTTGTGTCTAAGGCATTAGTGAAGGATGCCAAAAGGGTCAAGTCGAAGGCATTAGTGAAAGGTTCCGAATGTCCGTGTCTAAGGCATTAGTGAAGGGTTCCAAAGGTCCATAATGAAGACATTAGTGAAAGGTGTCAAAAGATAGTGTCAAGGGCATTAGTGAATAATGGCAAGGGTGTACAATCGATATGGTGTATCGATGTACAAACATAGATAGGATTGTGTCCAAGGATATTGATATCCTTGATGATGTTGTAATAAGGAGTGGATCTCCTTTGGGATAGGTGTTGTGCTTCGACCTCAGTCGAATTTGCATGACGAAGGACCAAGTCTATCTTCCTAAGTCATCGATGGCGTAAAACCATTCATCATTGACATGGTTACTAATTGGGAAGTCGCTAGTCGAAGGCCTAAGCCCTTTGGGGTCTGGCCTTAGAAACACTAAGACAAAGGAGAACATTGACTTGGTCTCACCCACGTTCCTCTTTCTCCTTAGCTGCCCCGCCAAGACAGCGAGAGTGGGGATGAAGCCTTAGCGGTTACCACAAATCATGGGACGCCCACATGATCTCCGAAACATGTGCAAACACTCTCCGAGCTTATTTCTCTATCTATAAATAGGTTGGACAAGTCATTTCAATGGTATGTTCACTTAACACAGCATTTCACATTCTCTACATTACTTACAACACATATCACATACTTACTCGCACGCCGGAGGTGGTTCGCAGGGTCCAACCCCTACACAATCACTTAATGAAGTGTCTTCTATTTCTTATTGCAGATTGGCTACAATTTTGGTGCAAACATAACACCCCTCATACCCTTCGATCACCATCGAAGGCCTGGTCGTACGATTTATTGTACAATCAGGTACCATGTTAAGATTTAAAAGATCATATCTAAAGATATGTTAAACAATTGATTAGGTATTTATCTTTCACTTTTCTTAAAAAATAAAATAAAAATCAAACGTTTTTTTCTTTGATAATAAATCCAGTTTTTGATTATCCATTTACAAAAAGCTAAAAGCCCTTGTAGCCCAAAAATATGTAAAAGGTTATAAATATATTTCATAACTCTTTTAATTTTTCACTTGCTACGTTTAATCATATCTTGAAGTTTATTATCGTTTCAATAGTTAAATAAAAAGGTTATAAATATCTATAATGAAAAAAAATGAGACTCAATAACATGTGTTAATGGTTTGTTATGAGAGAATGATATTTGAGTTATTGGTATGTTATTAGGAGGTGTATGATGTGACGCTGAAATAACTCGGTATTAGTAACTCACTTACCTTGCGCTCTTAGAGGGGAGGGAGTGGACTCGGTTTGGGGGTCGGTGCCGATCGGGTAGATCGGTAACACCGCTCCGACCTAGTAGGTTAGGGAAAATTGGGTAGAGAAACGGGTTGGGAAACCGAATCGGTTAGCCACTCTTCTTCACTTTCTTTTTCACTTTTTTCACTTAATGGGTTTTCAAGAAAATGTTTTACACACACTACACACACCACCATTGTTGGTTCTTCTTGGGTTTTTTGTAGAAGATCTGCCACGTCATCATTTGGTGGGGGAGATGGTGGAAATGGTGGAGGGGTTTTGTTGAGATCAAAGTTGAAGAGTGTTTTTAGTGTTGATGGTTTAGTGGTGGTGGATCCGGATGTGTTACAATGTAGTATGGAAGATTGGTGTTACAGTGTAGTATGGAAGATTGGTGTTGATGGTTTATATGAAAAAAAAAAGAAATCGGGTACGATTGGGTACCACTCCCTCCACTTTGGGTAGTGTTAGGGTAGAATTGGGCAGTTTTAAGTTGGAGGGTTTTTATTAGATAGAGGTAATGTGACAATTTGGGTAGTGTTGGGTATTAGGTGACCACTCCCTCCCCTTTACTTGTGTTGAGGAGATCATCATGATACTGCCAGGGGCGGAGGGAGGTATGGTCCACCTGTGGCACGTGCCACATATGAATTGGCTTCATGAAATAGTATATTTTTATTAAAAGTTTCATTTGCTAGTGTTTTTGCTACATATAAGACAGTAAATACACTCGGCATGGTTTGCATGCATTAACACTCTACAACAAAGAGATAATACTAAAATAGTCCTTTAATAAAGCCCTTTTAGTAAGAGCATATTATAATAACTTCATACAGAAATAATTAAAATGAAAGTAAAACAAAAATCACTAAGGAAGTTAGCTTAGCCAAATGCTATTGTAGAAATGATGAAAGTTAACAAAGAATTTAGCTTAAATAAATACCGAAAAAGCTAGTATATCTGACATAAATTTTAGTGTATACCTAAATCTGGTGGGTAACATTGTGACTTCTATTCCATGTTTGTTAAGATATTGGATTTTTCTTTTCCTATACCTTTTCAAGATTTTTAATTCTTGCTGATCAAAAAGCGATATTTGTAACTCTAAAATAAGCAACAAAATATAAATTAGCCACAAATCAAAGCAAGCCAAAATCGTGCCACACACGGTTACAATCCGCCACTGGATACTGCACGTGCATGTCCTGTCATCTCCAACTACCACAACCATTTCTGGGAGATGTCTGCGGGGCCCATCATTAAATATATTGTTGTGTGGTGATGCATCATCAGAACTGCTCCACTATAATAATATATCATTTCATAATGTTAATAATAATAATAATCTCACTGTTGATAATTGGAAAATGGACGCACCAGCAGCAGCTGAGCTTCGATCTCGGTTTATTCGACTTCTTAAAACTCGACGCTCTCCTGATGGTACTAATTATATTTTTTTTTACTTTTAATTTTTAAGTCTATGCTCAAATTTGTCTCACTTATAAATTAAAGAAATAAATTGTGTAGCTAGTTCCTTTGTAGAGTTGCTATCGTCATCAACCAAAAAATTATGATCGTATGGGCAAACTTTGATAGAGTAATTTTTAAAAACTACACTAGTAACACTACAAATGGGTTTGTTAGGAGGGGCAAATTACAAAAATTATTTTAAAAATTACACTACAATTTGTTTCCTTGTGACTTGAATATTTTTAATTATTTTATGGCATATGTGTCTTGAATGAAAATGTCATCAACATTCATAATTTAGCCAATTAATGGTAGTGATATGAAGTTGTTTAAACAAATGAGGTTTTTAGCATTGACCTCTTGTGAGAAAACCAAGGAACTTACCATTAGGCCATTTGTTGGTGCTTAGAGCAAGGGGTGTAGTCCGCCATTCATATGTGGCAAGGTTTAAAGCCACCCGTTTTGGCTCTTAGCGGTATGAAGTTGTTTGATGAACTTATTTATAGCTTAGATAGTTTTATTAATTAAAACATGTCTTAGACGATGATACTTCAATCACTACAACAAGTGTCATTGTAACTCTATGCATTATTGGCAGCAATTGCGAGCATACTTCAGACTCAACATCACTCTATATAATCAATTTCTAACTACTTGTATGTTACGAGATGAAGTTTATATTTTACCTTTTACACAGACTTGCTTACAATTAGTCTCTTCCCAGTTACAATGTTTTTCAAAAGTCCACAGATACTTTCTTATTGGTGACTTCAATCAATGCTTGGTTATAGTTGCTAGGTTCAATAAAAAAAAATGACATTATGTATGAAAAGTTTATGAGCAGGATCTATGATGATGTTGGTATTGGGCATGGTGAGAAATGAGTAGGATGGTAACTAATAGTAATGATTAGGATTTTGAGATTGGTATGAGTTTCGAGTTCATGAGACTAGAAATGGGCATTATTGGAATGCGCAGCTATGGGTTTTGAGCTAGGATGAGAAAAGATGGAATGTGATATCGAAGCGTGATTCAATACTGGTTAAGTAGTGAGAGAGTGTGATTTGTAGATGGTACATCGCAACATTGAGAATCAGAAGAGAAATAACTGTTAGGGTTGAGTCTGAAAGATTGAAGACTAGAAAGAAGAATGAATTTCATCTTTATCTAGGATGGAATAAATGTTCTTTCATATTCACATACCAGCTTAGAAGAACGAGATTTGTTTGTAGATTCAGCAGAAAATACCCTTCTTCTGTTTTAGGAATATCCAAGAATAATATATATAATTATGGCATTGATCACTTGAATAAAGACAACAAAAAACATTGAGAGGCTTCAAGGAAGGAGCTTTTTTGCATAAAAGCTCGATTGGTGCTAAATAATTAATGGCGTTTGAAGGGAGTTTTATATATAAGATGAGTTGATGCAAAAAAAACACTATCTTCTTGAGTGAATAGGATGCTATTGCAACTTGGAGCAAGTGCTTCTGTTTTTGTTCAACTCATGCATTTTGTTTTGTATACGGGTGTGAGTTTTGGTGAGAAGTCATAGTTAACAAATTCACTCCTTTTATTTGTTATGGCTTATCATGTGTTGTTAAGAGGGCATGAGAAGGGTTATACATTATATTAAAAAAATAAAAATCTTGATGACCATACATCCATATGTAAACATGCAAACAGAACACTAACACGAGAATCACTAGAGTTACCCGGTTTTAGGACTAACAATACAATGAGAGAAGGATGTGTGAATTTTTTATTCCAAAGAAAAGTATCGTACGACCAATCTGAACCTACCAATTGAACGAACACCAATAGAAAGAGCCCTCATTCAATATCTTTGTTCTGGATCTGGTCCTGAAACACCAGGAAATTGATGAGAGGATGAAGAGTAAGGTTGTTTGAGACTAGAACTAGCTGAATGATTTATTATAAGCAGGTGGAGAATACCATGAATGGTGAAAACAGAAATCAAAACAAGAAAAGCAAGTTTTGACAGATTGGTTAGCAAGTGAGGAAATATAGAGGACTATGTGAACGTTTTGAGAATCGAATCCACATGTACAGAACTTCTCAAATTGATATCGACAGGTGGTTATTATGGGGGTATAATCGGCTTTGAACTATTTCGGGTTCAATTCTTGTGAAGCCATGCCCTTTCCTCCTAAAATTTATTTGGGTTATATTTTATATGGAAATGTTATTGTGTGGTTACAGTGTTCTACAAGGCCGTTTATCATACAAATGTCAGTTTCTTAGGTTACCAGCAATTTAAGATATTCTGCTATTTGGAGAAAGAATTGCAACTATGATTAACCTCTTGAAGGTGGCATAATGGTAAAGTGTCCCCAAAGTCTCCGAAAGACCAAGGTACTTCACACCGGGGTGGGTGAAAATCTCGGGATGGCCGGGGAAAAGTCCGGAAACGGCCATGGGAATACCAGTAAGGCCGTGTACATTATAAGAGCCAAAAAAAGTTTAGACTTCCTGGGTAACCTGAACACGGATCCTACTCTGTTTAATTTCCATATGATCAGTTCAACCTGTATTATGAGCCAGACATTTTTATGCTGAGAAAGAAATGAATCTATGAGATAAAGGTGTTCCTGACATATATGAGCATTAACTGCATAAATTTCCTTGGTCATCTTTCTCTTTTTAGATCATCAACATGAGCTGATTAATTGAATTTTGCAATGGGTCAATTCTATTATATGAAGTATCGATGTTTAGTAGTAATGCTCACTCATCTTTCTGAACCATCTTAACGATGTTATTATTATCTGTATTGAGATGTATAACGGGACTAGAGGAGTGTAGTTTTTCATTTTTGGTTGTACTTTTCCGTGAAGTGAATGGGCTACTAGTTAGTCAATTAGTTAATAACTGTTGAATATTAACAAACACTGAATATTAAGAGATACATTATTGAATGGAATGTTTATTGTTTTGATTGATTGAACTTCTCAAATACAGGAGATACATATATACAGATTACATGATTGATTCATATTCCATAGAATGGGCTGAAGCCCATAACAAGAGGACTGGGCTAATACTCCCCCGCAGTCTTAGCGGGAGGACACCAGACACTAAGACTGGAACGAAATTCCTCGAACAGAGCCGATGGTAAACCCTTCGTAAAGATATCTGCATACTGATAGTGAGACGGAACATGAAGAACCCGAACTTGACCGGTAGCAACCAAGTCTCTGACAAAATGAATGTCTATCTCAATGTGTTTGGTGCGCTGATGCTGAACCGGATTACAAGATAAGTATACAACACTGATATTATCACAGTAGACAAGTGTAGCAGAAGACAAGGGAGTATGAAGCTCTCGAAGTAAATTCCGAAGCCAACATGTCTAGCAACGGCGTTTACCACGCCACGGTACTCAGCTTCTGCACTGGAACGAGAAAGCGTTGGTTGACGCTTAGAAGACCAGGAGATGAGGTTATTACCAAGAAATACAAAGTAGCCGGAAGTGGACCGACGGGTAGTGGGGCAACCAGCCCAATGAGCATCAGAATAGGCAAGTAACTCACTAGGAGATGAAGAATACAACTGAAGCCCATAATCAAGCGTACCCTGAACATATCTCAATATCCTCTTGAGAGCAGAAAAATGAGGTTCCCTAGGATTATGCATGAAGAGACAAACCTGCTGAACAACATACGATATATCCGGTCTGGTGAAGGTGAGATGCTGTAGCGAGCCAGCAAGGCTCCTATATAAAGTCGGATCAGAAACTGGATCTCCCTCAGTCCCCAGTTTAGAGTCAGTATCAACAGGAGTCCGACAGGGGTTACAAGCAAGCATATGAGCTCTCTGTAGAACTTCAGTAGCATATTTCTTCTGTGATAAAAACAACCCAGTAGAGTCTCGTGTAACTGAAATGCCCAAAAAGTAATTAAGAGGCCCTAGGTCTGTCATGGAAAACTCCTGATGAAGTGAATGAATAATCCGCCATAATAGAGTCTCTGAAGAAGCAGTGAGAACGATATCATCAACATATAGTAACAGATATGCAGTGTCCGTCCCTTGTCTGTATATAAACAGCGATGAATCACAACGACTATGACCAAATCCAACCCGAGTCATATAAGAGGCAAACCGCTGAAACCATGCTCTAAGTGCCTGCTTAAGCCCATAGAGAGACCGCTTTAGTAAACAAACATTGTCAGGATGTTCAGGATCCCGAAACCCCGGAGGCTGATGCATATAAACAGTCTCGGATAAATCCCCGTGTAAAAAAGCATTCTTGACATCTAGCTGATGAATCGGCCAATGTCTAGAAGCAGCTAAACTCAAGACGGTCCGGATGGTGCCTGATTTTACAACCGGACTAAAAGTCTCATCAACATCAATCCCCTCCACTTGATTGTTGCCATTCGCCACAAGACGGGCCTTGTAGCGACTAAGAGTACCATCAGCTAAAAACTTATGGCGAAAAAGCCACATGCAACGAATAATGTTACTGCTCTCGGGTCGTGGAATAAAAGTCCAAGTTTTGTTCTTAATAAGTGCAGAATATTCATCAATCATAGTATTTTGCCAATTTGGATCACCGGACGCATCACGGTATGATTTGGGTAACGGAGACACCGAGGAGACATGCAAGTTGAGTCGTTCAGGGGGACGGTTAGTCCCGACACGATATCGTGTGACCATGGGATGAGTTGAGACAGGGTTTGGGTTGTGAGGTGGTTCCTGAATAATAAGAGGGTGTTGGTTAGGTGTTGGTTGAGGAGTGGTTGGTGAGGGAGGTGTATTGTTGACTGGTTCAGGTTGTAGAGTATTGGTAGGTGTAGGCATAACGGGATCGATAGTGGGTGGAGTTACAGCGGGTTAAAGAGGGGGATTTATGTCAGGTGAGTCATCAAGGAAAGTGTATGTAGGTGTTGATGAGGGTGTAGGGGTACCATATGGGAAGACCGTCTCATCAAAAGTTACGTGGCGAGAGATTATGATTTTGTTGGTCTGTATGTCAAGGCAGCGATATCCGCGGTGGTTTGATGCTTGGCCCAAGTAAATGGAAGGTGTAGCACGGGGTTCAAGTTTGTGATTTGGGTATAGGTGTGGGTAACATAAGCAGCCAAAAGTGCGTAACAGGATGTAATCTGGGTTTTGGCCAAACAAACGAGTATACGGGATGTCGTTGTTGATTGAGGTGGATGGTAAGAGATTGAATAACTGGACAGCCATATTAAGCGCTTCAACCCAAAATGTTGGTGGGAGGTTGGCTTGAAAAAGCAAGGTTCGGATGAGGTTATTGATGGTGTGAAGCATTCGTTCAGACATGCCGTTCTGTTGAGATGTTTTGGGGCAGGAAAAACGAAACTGTATGCCATTATCGGCAAACAATTTGTGTAAGGTTCGGTTGTCAAACTCTCCTCCATGATCACACTGAAATGACCGAATTTCACACTTAAATTGAGTGTGTACGTAGTTACGAAACAATGAGAATTTAGACAACACATCAGATTTGTTAATCAAAGGATAAACCCATACAAAATGTGAATAATGGTCCAAGAACAATACATAATATTTAAAACCTGAAAGGCTGGGAATAGGTGAATTCCAAACATCAGAATGAATAATATCAAAACATGCATTAACGACAGTATTAGAACTATTGAATGGAATACTGACGTGTTTGCCAAGCTGGCAAGCATGGCAAAGCACAGGAGGCTTCTCTTTATTACACGAAATGAAATTGTTGGAAACAAGACGGCGTAGCACTTCGCTTCCCGGATGCCCAAGGCGCTGATGCCATATGTGCAGACTGACAAGAAGAGCTTGAGGAATGGGAGATGGAGCTGTGACAGGGTAGAGGTCACCCGAGCTATCACATCGGAGAAGAACCCGACGCGTCATGAAATCCTTAACAGAAAAACCAAAAGGATCAAACTCAACTATACAGTTATTATCACGAACAAATTGGCGAACAGATATTAAGTTTTTGACAATATGGGGGGTAATAAGCACATTATTTAGGTGAAGAGGACGAGATGGAGTTGGCAAAATGCTATGACCCGTATTGATGACAGGAATAGAGAATCCATCACCAACCGAGACAGACGGATATATACACTTATTAAAAACATTGCTAAGACTATTAACAGATGCATAGAGATGTAAGCTCGCACCTGTATCCATGTTCCAGGCACCTGTTGTTGGATCATGTAGAGTCCCAACGGCAAAGGCATGAGGTAAAAGTGTTTCTTGCCCCGGCATGTGAGATTGCCCTAAAGGTTGAGATGTGGGACCCACGGGAGCAGCGTGAGACTGATGAACGGGGGCTGTAGCAAACGGATTTGTCTGATGAACAGTACCAGGTATGGTGTGGGCCTGGTTGTTGGGACTGGGCTGGACCGTTTGAGGAGTAAAAGTGGTGTGGGCCGCGGATGGGCTAATGAAGCCTGGTGGAGGTATAAGGTGGTGGATTGGGTTTGTTTGTTGGGTGTAGTGAGATGGGCTTTGAGTGTAGTGTTGGGCCTGAGTGAAATAAGCCGAAGGACCTGGTCCATTTCCAGAAGCCATAGGACGTGAGGATTGGTTGCCAGGAAAACCTAATTTGCTTAAAAGTTTGAGGATAACTTCCTCAGTATTGTTATCCCCACTTGTATGACCCATTCGTGGCTTGGCATTAGAATCATGAACAAATTTGCACCCCATCCCAAACCGGCACGCACCCTTAGCAAAATGAATACATGGTTTCCATGACTTAGCTTGTGGGTTAGAGGGATTACGAGAGATACCTTTGTCCGTCATGAGGACCAATGGGGACGAAGACGAAGAGTCCACGGGTAAGGAGTGAGACCTGGACTTTAATCGCATTTCCTCCATTGTGAGCATTGAGCCTGCTGTCTTGAGATCAGGAAAGGTTTCCCGATGGTGCATGATGCCACACACATGATCATACTTTTCCGGCAAACCTTCAAGGGCAAAGGTGACAATATCCTCGCTACTAATTGGAGATCCAAGACATGTAAGGACCGTGGCAATGGACTCAAGCTTTCTAAAGTATGCATCGATACTTTGGTCTCCAAGTTTAAGAGACCGTAATTCTGCTTTTAACGTGATTGTACGGGACCTTTTGTTGTCTTTAACCAAATCAGTGAGGAGTGTCCATGCTTCTTTGGCGGAGCTTGGTCATTGAACAACCAACCGTGCTTGAAGGTCATCGGAAAGAGTGGTAAAGATCCATGACAAAATAATAACATCAACCTTTTTCTCTTCCGGGGAGAGGGCTGTTTCAGACGAGGAGGTATCTTCAGGAGTACCATGGATATATTTTGTGACTTCATATCCATGACATAGTTGTTCGAAAAAGTAAACCCATGATGCATAATTCCAGTTTTCAAGGTCAAGTTTAACTGGTACTCGTGTAAGGAGATGATGATGCGTGACTAGGGAGAGTTTTTCTGAGAGAGGTGTGGGGGGATTGGTGTTGCCTGTCATGGATGCGAGAGATCATGAAACGAAACAGAAACACACGATTAACTGCTTGTGACCTTGCACAAACACCAGCAAATTAACAAACACTGAGTTTTGGTGGATCGTTTTACAGGTGACTATGATACCATGTTGAATATTAACAAACACTGAATATTAAGAGATACATTATTGAATGAAATGTTTATTGTTTTGATTGATTGAACTTCTCAAATACAGGAGATACATATATACAGATTACATGATTGATTCATATTCCATAGAATGGGCTGAAGCCCATAACAAGAGGACCGGGCTAATAATAACATCTATTGGATGTCCTTCTTGCTTGCAATAAGCACAAAACACTCCTTTCTTTGATACAATATTTCCTCCTGGTGTCTTTGCTGAAATCAAATTGAACCGAGTGGTTTTTCCAGCCATAATCATTCAAGATTTTCTTCAGAGTGTAAACTTCTTGTTTCGTTTCCTCTTGCTTAGGAAGGCTATATGTTTTGGTTAACTGTGGGAAAAAGAGACATTAGCAAATAGTTGAATAGCTTTCATCGAATACCATTATAGGTTGGTAACACCATGATTGTTGTTCTTCATATATGTTTAGAGTCAAAACAGATTTTGGAACTTCAAATATCACGAAATTTGTTTTCCGAAGTCAAAGTGCAACCCTTGTCTGAACAGATATAGTTTCTATCATCTCCATGTCTTATTCCGCTCAGAAGTAAAACTGAACATGGTTCTTCTAGAATAGGAGTTAATTGCACTTTTTTCTTTACCGTAAGTGTTATTTTGCTAATTTTATGTTAATTACTGTTCTATAGAAGTATTGTTTCATCTCTTTGATTGTCAAATATTTGTTCATGATATATCTATGTTTAATGCTCTTTTCAGTTCCACTTCAGACACAACCCGCAAAGCCCGTGAATGACCCCTTATATCAGGGAGCTCCACCACGAAAACATAGTGAGGTGAAATTACTTGTGAAAGCATTTACCTTACTGTTATCTTTGTTGGATATTATCTTATTTTCACCAATACCAGGCAATGGAATCTTGTCCAAAAGTAGACATTCCCAACTTCAAGGAACTCCTTGAAGAAGAAAATTTGTACGTAACCACCGAGGTAACTAAATTTTCGATATTTATCCTTTATTATAGCCAAAACTTTTACACTGGTAGAATGATTTATTGTGGGCAAGTTAATGAGTATATTAGTACGTGATTACTTGAGGGGTTACTGCATAAAAGGAAACCAACTTTGATGCGGTCTCAGTTTTGCATGGTTATTTTGTTTCCACTCATAAAAACTCTTCAACTTTCAACTTTTATTCATGATTTAGCCCAGATAAGTGATTACCCTGCCTCGAAATTTTGAAAATATTGAGATTTTTTATCGTGTTTAACAAAAGATGCTTACCCGTGACTGAAATCATATGAAAGTTGGTTACAGTTGTATGCAATAATCCGTTACTTCATTTCTAATTTTGATATTCAGAAACTTGTTATGGTATTTGAAATAGGAAGGAGAGCAAGGGCGTTTGCCTGTGCTCATCTTGAGTCTGAAAGAAAGCAGTAGTATTAAAAGGCCAGCTGTCGTTTTTCTGCATAGCACAAATAAGTGCAAAGAGTGGGTACGCCCATTACTTGAGGTAGGAATTTTGTGGTCTTTTCAACTTGATGAGAGTTTAATTAAAAAAATAATATAAATAAAAAATTATAAGTTACATATTTTCAGGCCTATGCTTCACGTGGATATATTGCCGTTGCAATTGATTCTCGTTACCATGGAGAACGTGCCAAAACCGTCACCACCTATGAAGATGTGAGAACCAAAACCTTTTTTAATTGCTATTTATCTTGTTTGTGATGCTTTCCGTTACATACAAGAATATTATAAGCAGAAATGTTACTATTTGACACATATTTCCTGTGTTATGCTCTGATTTATTCATCGCTGGAGTTATCATAATCTCGAGTCATGATCTGATTTTATATGTCTTTGATGCAGGCTCTTGTTTCATCATGGAAAAGAGGTGATACAATGCCATTCATCTTTGATACGGTTATACTTCTTTGCTTCCTCATGTTTGAGATACTATTTCAAATGTTATTGTATGTTAACGGATGGAATTCAATATATTTGTCTTCATTTATAATGTTTCCTCGATCATTTGACAGATCTGGGACCTTGTAAAGTTGGCAGACTATCTTACTGGAAGAGATGATATAGACCATTCCAAGATAGGAATTACTGGGGAATCACTTGGAGGTAAGGTTAATAAAATATAAATCAATAGGAAGAGGATATCCTTATTTCTTAAATTACATAATACTTACTACAGTTAAAGTTGGCAAAATGGGAGGTTCAGGCAGGTTCTGTTGATGGATCAAAACAGGTTCTCATCCAAATGAGTCATTTTAGTTTGAGTTGGGTTGGGTTGACTTTAAACACTTTTTGTCTTGGTGTTTTAAATTTTTTATTGAGATTTAATGTGTTGAACATGACTAAAAAAACTATATGATTACAATATAAGTCTCATTGTTTGCATAACCGATTTAGGAGATTAAATGACTAAAAAATAAGCTTTGGTCGATTTTCTACCTGTTCAACCCATTTCCTTACTAACTTACTCTTTGATTTGACCCATTTCATTTGAGATAAACATAAGTAAAAGCATCCATTCATAAGTAAATGGGTAGATCTTGCCACATCTAATTGAAATATTGCTCTTTCGTGCAGGCATGCATGCATGGTTTGCTGCTTTTCTTGACGCACGTTATTCAGTGGTTGTCCCCATAATTGGTGTTCAGGTATGTCTTTACCAAAAAAAGATCCAGTTTCTTACTTGAGAATGTTATTTACTAAAGTTAAATTTGATATGGTTGTATAGGGGTTTCGTTGGGCCATTGATAATGATAAATGGCAGGCTCGAGTTGACAGCATCAAGTCTGTGTTTGAACGTAAGATGATGATTCAGACTTTAGTTATTTAAAAACTTCTCTTTAAGCATGTTAGGTGTCTTATAACTTCGTCACAGTTATAAATTGTAAAATAGTTCAGCGATTATTGGACCATGTGAAGCCTGTGGAACTTTCAGCTTCGTTGTTTAAGATTGGGTTTGATGTCTTATGCGATATATGCAATATCATATATTTTAATGGTGAATTTGAACATCTTGTTGGGAAATTGATAATTGGGAAATAGAATCTATCCATTATTACAGCAATATGTTGACACATTTGATTCTGCACGACTCAATTAATTAATGAGCATAACACTTTTCAACATTCATTCCTTTCAGAAGCACGTGCTGATTTAGGGAAGAATGCTATTGACAAAGAAGTTGTGGAAAAGGTGAGTGAATAATTCAAATTATACTCCTCGTAAAACAGTGCAACATTGAACTAAACACACATGTTAACAAAAATTGTTTGGTTGTCGTAAAGTGCCTAACATGTCCTTGATAATGACTTACGTAAGGATGAATCTGGGTGGAATAGGTATATTACCTGAAAATGCATGAGGAAGGGAGATATCCCTTGAACAATTCTTTCATCCCAAAAGATTGCAATGCTTGAATATATTAATTACTGTACAAATGATTGACTATGATATAGTTATTAGAATCCTCCTTGAATAATCACTACTTTATAATGTTGTGTTACTTTTGTGATCAGGTTTGGGATAGGATAGCTCCTGGTTTAGCATCTGAGTTTGACTCGAACTATACAGTCCCGCTCATTGCACCACGCCCTTTGTTGATGCTGCAAGGTGAAATAACCTTTTTACCCATCTTATTAATTCAGAATATATTTATGGATGCTTTATATTTTGTTCCAGTTCAAAGATATAACATGGCAAACTGTCTCAAACACACAGGTAAAGAGGATCCCCGTTGCCCAGTGGCAGGTCTAGATATTACCATTTCAGATACACGCAAGGCATTCGAAAATGCCAATTGCTCAGATAATTTCAAGGTACTAAGACACACTATGAAACTGCCCAGATTTTCTATAACATGCTCAAACAATACTATTTTTGGAATTGTATGCTACAAATATTTTGTATGAAAATGACTTATTGTATAAGACTCTTGAGAGTTATGTTCGTAATCGATAAGTCGTTTTGTTCGAGTATCATGACTTATAACTGAAACATAACTATGGGAAGGGATCTTCTCCTTATGAAAATATATTAATTATAGTAGTGCAATGATAATAATACATGGTTCATCCGTTTAAACTGCTTTTGTGAGATAAGTTTGGTCCAATTCGATCAACAACTTAAACATTAACTAATTTAGACCAATTATGAAAGCTTTTGAAACTAGAACCACTTGCGTCCAAAAACTGAACCTAATTTATCGGTCTTTTGGTTAAATTTTAACAAAAGCTTCTCAGTAGCCATTTGAGTTGGTTTGACCTTGACTCTTTGTTTTATATATCTTTGGTTATAAATGTAATGCAGGTGATAGCAGAAGCAGGAATCGGGCATCAAATGACATCACTAATGGTTAAAGAAGCGAGCGATTGGTTCGACAAGTTTCTCCAACCATAGACATTGGTGAATACATCATCATCACGTACGAGGACTTGACACTTGAGAACCTCTGTTGTTGTCACTTAGGTAGCCAGAGGCGTTGCTAATGCCCAAAAGAACATTAAGGGGTCAAATTAGCATATGTTTACAGTTCTTTTGGTGGTAGTTATATCGCTGAGATCTGAAACACTTTTAAGAAAAATAGCTTGGACCGAGTGTAAATCATTGTAGAATCGTTGTTGAATTGTACACCAACTTACGTTAAATTCAGTTTATTGTTAATCTGTTGTAACCCGTTCCATTTGAAGTCGATTTGCAACATTTCTATTTAAATGTGATCACTTTAAAAGAGCCGTCTGTTTATCTCCATAATATTGATCTTCCTTTTCTAGTTGCAAAGTTGAGCCGTACTTCAATTCATTTCAAACATTTTTTTTTGTTCAAGAGACTTGATCCTCAAAAAGACTCCCATTTAATTCATTTCTTCATATTACAATTACTTGTAGGTAATACAATAATTGCAGTAAGTCTTTATCTACGCCTCAATTAGTTAAATCTTATTTCCCAAGAATGACATTGTAACAAACAAGTATCAATCCGGAAAATAAGAGTATCCTGAAGATACACATACATACAATGGTGATATGAAGTTTTGAATTTCTGGCTTGCAAAAAAAGAAGATAAAACACGGTCCAACCTTCCTTTGGCAGTGCTGCAAGCCTCTTGAACACAATTCAACCTTTCTTTGGCATGGCTGCAAGCCTCGCATACATATTAGCCATGGAGTGAAATCCTCAAACATCATCAGATCGAAGAAGATTTCCTGTCAACAAATAATAAGTTTTTGAAAATATTACTATTCTGGTTCCCATATATTTAGGTCTAAACTATCAGATTAAGTAAGATAACTAGATTAAAGTACAGTAAGAAAGATAAGGGTGGTGACAGTCTCCACCAATAATATCATTCAATCTCATTCATGCCTCTCTCATGCCTCATCATATTGTTTTAGTGGCAACCATGATCCATGCTTCACCTAATTTTATTTTTTTATTTTTTATATTCATAATTATATTAAAAATTTAATAAAGACATAATATTTCATTAATAATTAAAAGAAAATTACATAAAACTTAGAAAAAAAAGGGAAATAACTAATCATCGAGGTATGGTAAGTCTTGAGCCGCTACGTACTCCGTAAGATCATATCGGAGACGGTAATGGATATCTTCGTCGAGTAACTCCGGTAGTACACTCTCGTCATAAACAGGCGCGACCGGCTGATCCATTATAAGAACCGGTGATATTGCCATCTCGTCGGCTTTTAAAATCATATTGTGAAAGATAATACACGTATAAACGAGTTGTCGAATCTTTTCGACCGACGTAGCCCGGAGAGGAAGACTGAGAATCATCCATTTTGCCTTAAGACGACCAAAAGGTCGTTCGACATCCTTTCTTGCAGACTCTTGTAGCTTCTTGAATCTCTTTTCCTTCGGGTCAGTGGGATACTTATATGCTTTAACAAACGTTGAATACGTAGGATAGATTCCATCGGTAAGATAATATCCACGTTTGTAAAGCCGTCCATTTACAGAAAATGAACTGTTTGGTGTCGTTCCATTTCGCTCCGTAAGATACAATGTGTAACACCCCCAATTTTGTGATACGCAGCGGAATTCAAACTGGGTGTTACTTCATGGCACAACAGTCATGACAATAGAAAACGAACTCTAATGGAGTCGTTTTAAAAGATTTATCATTCGATTTATATAAATATCAGAGTTTACAAAATAGGTCCCAGTTGGTTCCAAGTTTACAAAATACATTAAATTGGTTTTCGAATGATAATAAAATTTATAGCCTTCTTGAGTATCCGTGCTCCTCCGTGCCAGCCTCGTACAATTTGGACCTGAAATACATGCTTAAAACTGTCAACACAAAGGTTGAGTGAAATTCATAGAGTTTGTTTGATGGTTGAACACATTATGTTTGTAGTGTGAGCTATAGACTCACACCAATGGTTTGAAAACAAAACAATTAATATTAGACTAAGCATCATGCAACCAAGGCGTTAACGTGTTCCAAAATTAATTGGTGAAACTGTTGGTACCAGCCCAAATAGGTAAAATTGCCATTTTTACCTAATGTTACTCAAATATAGTGCGTTTGTTTATCTACCCGGTCAACACAAACGGGATTCGTCAATCCCAATAGATCTATTCACAATATTCGTGCTCACTCTCTCTAGTGATTAATGGTTCATGATTAGGGAATTATGTTTGGCAAATGTGGTAACTTAGTGACAATAAAACAATCAGATAAACATACAGTTTGAAAGTAATGTGTTCGGTTTAAAATAAAGCATGTATCTCCCCCAAGGGTTTGTAAAAATTTGAGTAATAGAAACTGGGGCTATGAACTCACAGTAGTGATCAGCAGCGGAGTGTAATGATATAATGTATGTCAACAATAGAGTATGTCAAAACCACGATCTTTAACGATTACCTAAGAAAGCATAGTATTCGTGTTTTAGTATATTGTACGATATAAGTGTACAAGTATATGTAGTTTGTTGGCTTATGATGTTGTACATGAATCCTTAAGTTAAAGTATTCCTTAAATGTTGTTTGGCTTATAGTCCTTTTATAAATAACCTCGTACCATCGTTCAGGCTATCAAAATCAAGAGGTCGTGAAGTAGTTTAACATGTCATATAGTCATTTACTTAGTTTGTAAAAGTCTAGTGAACAAGTTTTAAAAACAAGTTTTAAAAACAAGTTTTAAAAACAAGTTTTAAAAACAAGTTTCGGTCATTAGACTTATACTAGCCGTGCGGCTAAGTTATGGTTAAGCAATAATAATCAAGACCTGTTACGCGTACAACGCGCGTTCGGGGTCAAAGGAACTTCCTTTTGGTCGAGCAAGTTTTTCAACACCCTAGGCAGTGAACCTAATCGTTGTAGTGTAGTATTAGGGTAAGCCTCGGGAATTGATATCGTTCTCTAGGGGAATAGAAATGCTAGCGAGAAATTACTACGCTAAGGTTGGGGTTGAGGAAGATTATTTTTTTATCTTTTTTTTATATTTTTTAGAAAATTGAAAGGTACGAATCTCGGGGTATTGGATTTGGGGGGTTGGTATTTCTACCGATTACTCTGCTTATCTAATTTAACTAAGCTAAGGTGAGGGTAGTCTATGTCTATTGTTGTGTGCTCTTATGATGATTAAAAATGTGTTTACCTAGATGCTATTACTCCCTAGTTATCTCCTATTGATGGTTGAATTGTCACGTCCTTATTCTTAACGCGTTGTGTCTTCTAAGGTCGTAGGGTATGCGTTTTTCCCTAATTAAGGTTATTGCCTACGAAATCTCTAGGATTCATAAACTAACTCTAAGGTTATCTTTGGATGTTTAGACTACAATAACTCTAGGTGATTATAAACTAATGTTCACAAAGATTACTCAAGCATTAAAAACACAACGAATGACCTATCGCAATACTAAGTCAATCACAATTAAGATAAGAGACAACCAATCAATATTCAATACCTAGGTTT
Organism: Chrysanthemum seticuspe; assembly: GCA_019973895.1. Taxonomy (NCBI): domain Eukaryota; kingdom Viridiplantae; phylum Streptophyta; class Magnoliopsida; order Asterales; family Asteraceae; genus Chrysanthemum; species Chrysanthemum seticuspe. The sequence goes on along the minus strand of BPTQ01000007.1, from coordinate 228,508,371 downwards.
CATAGATCTAAGCAAACACACAAGTAAGTTAGCCGGACATGGAAAACATGCAAGCATACACACAAACAATTGGAGACATAATTGAATTAATGAAGTAAATCACTTATCTTGTTGTCAAATAGGGTATGGAACCCTAAGATACTGCCCAAGACAGCCAAAGTTCAGTTTAGGTTTTACTCCACAAAACTACCTCTCCTTAAAATACTGAAAATCCGAATTCTATATATAGAGTTACAATATGCGACGTCGTCACTCTTTAATTGTGACGCCGTCGGGTCGCCGCCATTAGGTTTTCGTCTTAGTCACGTCAACTCTGTGACGGCGTCACCTTATGCTTGTGACGTCGTCGGCTTCATCTTCTGACGTCGTCGGGATCCAAATCTAGGCCGTCTGAGTTGTGACGCCATACTCTTTTAAACCTGATGCCATCAAGTGCCAAATAGCAATTTGATCTCTGAGTCGTCTCATGGTGTGTCGCGACGGCGTCGCCAATTGGCTGTGACGCCGTCCCCTTCAGTTCCAGCAGCTTGAGTGTCTTGATTCTTGACTTTGGCCATTTTCTTCATATATTCCCGCCTTTTCGTCCGAATAAGTGTCATTCCAGCAATTTACCTTCAAGAGACCTAAAAAGTGAAAAGGAACGAAATTAAGTAGGAACGGATACATAAGTGATCAATTAAGGGCTTAAATGACCCCTCAAAAGTGTACATTTTAAATCTTTATCAAATATCCCTACACTTGGTATTTGCTTGTCCTCAAGCAAATGTGCTTTTAGCCAATTAATTTATAAGTTAGGGGTCATGAAGCATTAGTTTAGAACAATTCACAACACGTATAAGCCCCGCAAAAGTCATAATCAAGCACGAAAATTACATACTAGCACCTCACAAGTGGTGTTTGGATACTCTCATCTCTCGGGTGTATATGAAATATATCAAGTTGGAAATGGAAGATAAACACTCATTAACCGGTCCTAGTACATAGATTACCATAGGCTTGAGACTAGATCAAACCTCCATCGTTTAGGCATAAGCACCTAAGAAAAACTATCCAAGAGGTCTTTTAAAGGGTTGTAACATTAGGCTTACGATAGGGAAACAAAGGGTTTGGTGGGATAGGAGATTTAGTGGTGGCAAGTCAAAAATCTTTATGTCACAAGCATGAGAAGAATGGCGTTGCTAAGCCAAGACTCGACACATTAAACTCTAGATAAATTGAAACAAACAAACATAAATTTAAAGATAGATATAGGATCGTAGCCCTTTTTTTTTTTTTTTTTTTTTTTGAACACTCTATTTTTTTTCTTTTCTCTTTTTTTTCCATACACTTTTACTCTACCATCCTCTACGATAACATCAAAATAATAGGGATTTATAGGCACATCCCTACACTTGAGTTTTTATTTTTCTAACACTAATTTGACCCGAATTGAAAAGATCAAAACACTTGGAGTACATTATTACGCAAATAAAGGGAATTTGAATTTAACGTTCCTTCCCGTCATTTCATAAAATTTAACTTTTCCCATGAGTCCCAATCGTCCCAAAACTGTGTACAAAGGATATGACTCGACTTAGCAACTTATGCAAGCAACTAGATAATTGAACTAAGGGTTTTGTATGATAACAATAATGCACTAAAAGTGAGTGCATACAAGGTAGGCTAAGGCGATTTGAGTGTACATTTGGGGGTGGATTGTAAACAATGCTCTTCATTGATATTCCGAAAAACAGAAAAATCACGAGAACCGCGAAAAGGATAGGCTCTAAGGGGTTAACTAGGGGTATCGTGTACTAAAGATGAGTAAAACGCAAGGGTGTGGGGCAAATTACTCAACCGATGTGGAAGAAGTAATTATAATACGGGTATCAAACAAGGGTTATCCTAATGCCTCTTATCATTTAGTTATTCCTAACTACACAAGTATAGTCTCACTAGCGACCTCGGAATGCATCACAAAACAAGTTCTAGAATCTAATATACTACCGGTACACTCTCGAAGCATTAAAGTGGAATGCTTTAATTCCTACAAATCTAAGGGCGATCCTCACATTTTGGGTGGAATTTAAGTGGTAAAGGGTTTTGTGCTAGTCATATAACTTCCTATCCATGAGACGCTTTATTAAGACTAATGACCCACTCCTACATGTCATGAAAAATTTTAAATTTGGTGCCAAAATTACCCTAACCGATATTTCTCATGGTTTATTACACAAATAAAATTAGACAAGGCAAATAATCAAGGATAAGCGTAGTTTCAAAGTTCCCGTTTTATTTTCCCTCCCTACACTTAAACTGAATATTGTCCCTAATGTTCCCCGAAAGTATCAAAGTTATGATACTAGAAGGTAATTAAAAACGAAAGAAACTAATACTCCCCTGATTAGCTCGGTAGGATCCGTGTGAAGTAGTGGTTAAATCTTTCTTCAAGAAGAATGTATGCGTGAAAAGCTCCATCCAATCTTATGTATCTTCTTCTTGATAAATAAAACCTGCACACTTGAAGAAAACAAACGAAACCTTGGCGTAAAATCGGCGGTAACAATATATATGACTCTACTAAACTAGGATATAATGCTTGTTGAATGGATGTTTACAGATTTTCTAGAAAATTAAGACCTGGAAAATTCCAAAAATTTATAAGTAGCACAGAAAACGAGAAAAAGTTAGAAGCTGTTTCTACTCCTGCTGACGCCGTCAGGTTATCCTGACAAAAACTGGTCTGCGATTTTCTGGAAAATTTATATCTTTAGAATCTGGAAAAATTTCCTGCAAAACATCCATTATGACTCGATACAAGCATTTGACTCAAACAAACACTAGGTTTATAACCCATTAATTACATAAATTTGGACGCTTCTTTATGTAAGTAATGAATTATAAATAAGTTGGCTTATTTGCATCCGATACGATTTCTTAACCACATTATGGGTGTATTACAACGTAACCCATATACTATTCCTGTTGAATAAGAGAGAATCCCACTGTTTTAGAGACCACACTTTTCTAAGACACACTATAAGTAGTTAACATCAATAGAACTTCGGGACGAAGTTCCCTTAAGGGGTAGAGATTGTAACAATTCACATTTTAAGATTTCTATCCATTTTCGAATTTTTACTATTCACTATTACTATTCACTTTTACTGTTCATTTTTACTATTCATCACCAAAATTTTTATTTCACATTCTCGTAAGTTAATTTATTTTAGTGATAACCTGAGAATTTGACAATCGTTAGATCATCTTCGCAAAAGTTATTAAGAAAACATCGTCTTAAAGTTTTGTTTTGGTCGGAGCACCATTAAAAACATCCTGCGCATAACGAAAACCAACTCTGACAATTTTCCCCACATCAGATTAATTTTTAGATCACTCATAATCAATTAGAGAATTTTTAAGATTTCATTTAAATGTTACCAAATAAACCCTGAGCCGTACGAGACTAAACTTACGTTTTAAACAATTCTACTTAGACCCAGACTTAACCATTCCTGCACTGTATTTCATAAGATGTTTAGACACTTTTACATTTTTTGGAAAAGTCAAACATATTTCCCTCCTCCTTTGACCATAAAGAAATTAACCTTGTACGTTCTACATTTTTGCTTAAATCGCGTAACTTTTAGACTTCTCGTATAACTATTAAGTTATCCCACGTATAACGAAAACGACATTTTGACATCTCATATAACTTATAGACTAATTTTAGTCTACTTTAAATAAATTCACGGTCATTTCCCTGAAATCTCGTTCTTTTATGATAATTTGCATTTTTCACGTATTTATCTTACGTTTCCGGTTTTAACAGCGTTTACGCGACCCATTAAAATTATCACTCATTTTAATAAGATAATAATGAGTATATTGATGATTTTAATCATTCCTATAAGTTTTATATTTTTACGATACCCGGTTTTACGTTTCATGAATTAAATACTTACCATTAGCGATTTTCGGAACCGAACTACACTCCGTAAAATCAAGATAATATCAAAAAATTCCAATCTTATCACCTCCTCCTCATATGAAACGTGTAAAAACACATGTAGGGATGATATTTGATCTTTCCTTAGATCATTACAAGTATACAATTTAACCATGGTTAGTTTTTAACTCAATATATAGTTAACTCCTAAATTTTCCCTATAAATACCAAGCTAAAAACTACATATTTCTTGCACCCTCCTCTTTTTATCTATAAGTCCTACTACAGGTGCCGCGACAACCTTTAGCAAGTCCGAACGATTGTCGACCACCAGATCCGCTGGTCTGCAATATTCACCCCGGCCCACAAGCACAAATCCTCGGCGCGGAATATAATCCCAAAGTACTCCAAAGACTCAAATATAGTAAATAAAGAAGGTGGTAAGACCCTTGCAGAGTTCCCCAACAGTATAGAGCTTGGGAAGCTCGGACCCGGTCAAGATCCGAACAACAAGGAGCACTCAACTACTAGTCTAGTCTAGTAGTCGTTTTTTCTATTAGTTGCGATGCAAACAGGCCTTTACTTAACTTATGAGATTAGTTGAGTAGGCTTGCCTTAGTTGTCTGCTATAAGATAGCTAGTTTTGGGGCTTGCGACATAAAAAAGCCTATCCAGCTTGGCTTCGCTATCGCTCATGACTTGTATTGTAGTCGGCCCGGAATGCCTCTGTACTCTTTCTAATGCTAATGTCTTATTCCTTAATTCATTTTTTATTTGAGTTGCGGTAGCTTCCGCGCCAGCAAGATAGGGCTCAGCCAAAGCAATACTAAGCGAGAAAAGCCCCTTTCTATCTTCTTAGTCATAGTCAAGCAAGTTTTCGCCTTTATTGAGGTAAACAACCTTGCTAATAAAGTGGCAACAAGCACCTTCTTTCTCAAAGTCAACTTTCTCCCTTCTTGCTTTAGTTCTTTCAAAAAAAAAAAAACTTATCTTATATTTTGTAAGAAAGTTAACTAGTTTTTGAAAGAAAACTAGTGTTTGATCTTCGTTCTTGGAAGTTTTCAAGAAAGAGTCGTTATAATCTTCAAATAACTTAAATTCTCCAAAAAGACGTTGTTATAATCTTCTTTTCTTCTTTGGGTTCTCAAGAAGGCGTTGTTATAATCTTCTAATAGCCTCGGGTTTTCGAAAATTGCAAATTCTACGTCGAAGCTTCGCTGTGGTATTTTGGGGGTGTTACAGATTGGTATCAGAGCGTTGGTTATAGAGAACTAGGTTGCATTTAAGAGCCTAGACTATAACTGCTTTATACGTTAAGACTCTCCAATAAAATTGCCTTACACACACTTCGTGCGCATATGCTTCTTGTTAGTTGTTTGCTTAGATCCACGTTGTTGGATGATATGACATTAGTAATAATAAGGAAACCCCAGAATTTAATCGAGTCATTAAAAATATGGAGCTTAGTAATAACTAATTATTATTTTGATCTTGTGACAGTTCTTGTTTGATGAGACATGAGATTTGAGTTAAATAATATTATTACTTAGCTTTAGGGATTTGATGACTTGGTTATCTTATTATCTGTCTCAGAAAGCGAGTTTTGTGTCGGGAAATCTTAAGTAGGATGATTTATAATCTCCGTATTTGAATGGATTGGGACGCCTCTTTATTCAAATAAAGAAGTTATAAACCACCGAACCATAGGTTTATAATCCATTAATTACATAAATTTGGTCGCTTCTTTATGTAAGTAATGAACTATAAATAATTGGGCTTATTTGCATCCGATACGATTTCCTAACCACATTATGGGTGTATTACAACGTATCCCATACACTATTCCTGTTGAATAAGAGAGAATCCCACTGTTTTAGAGACCACACTTTTTTAAGACACACTATAAGTAGTTAACATCAACAAAACTACGGGACGAAGTTCCCTTAAGGGGTAGAGACTGTAACAATTCGCATTTTAAGATTTCTATCCATTTTCGAATTTTTACTATGCACTATTGCTATTCACTTTTACTGTTCATTTTTACTATTCATCACCAAAATTTTTATTTCACATTCTCGTAAGTTAATTTATTTTAGTGATAACCTGAGAATTTGACAATCGTTAGATCATCTTCGCAAAAGTTATTAAGAAAACATCGTCTTAAAGTTTTGTTTTGGTCGGAGCACCATTTAAACATCCCGCGCATAACGAAAACCAACTCTGACAATTTTCCCCACATCAGATTAATTTTTAGATCACTCATAATCAGATAGAGAATTTTTAAGATTTCATTTAAATGTTACCAAATAAACCCTGAGCCATACGAGACTAAACTTACGTTTTAAACAATTCTACTTAGACCCAGACTTAACCATTCCTGCACTGTATTTCCTAAGATGTTAGACACTTTTACATTTTTTGGAAAATTCAAACATATTTCCCTCCTCCTTTGACCATAAAGAAATTAACCTTGTACGTTCTAAATTTTTGCTTAAATCGCGTAACTTTTAGACTTCTCGTATAACTATTAAGTTATCCCACGTATAACGAACACGACATTTTGACATCTCATATCACTTATAGACTAATTTTAGTCTACTTTAAATAAATTCACGGTCATTTTCCTGAAATCTCGTTCTTTTCTGATAAATTGCATTTTTCACGTATTTATCCTACGTTTCCGGTTTTAACAGCGTTTACGTGACCCATTAAAATTATCACTCATTTTTATAAGATAATAATGAGTATATTGATGAGTTTAATCATTCCTATAAGTTTTATATTTTTACGACACCCGGTTTTACGTTTCATGAATTAAATACCTACCGTTAACGATTTTCGGAACCGAACTACACTCCGTAAAATCAAGATAATATCAAGAAATTCCAATCTTATCACCACCTCCTCATATGAAACGTGTAAAAACACATGTAGGGATGATATTTGATCTTTCCTTAGATCATTACAAGTATACAATTTAACCATGGTTAGTTTTTAACCCAATATATAGTTAACTCCTAAATTTCCCTATAAATACCAAGCTAAAAACTACATATTTCTTGCACCCTCCCCTCTTTATCTATAAAGGTCCTACAACCCTAAGGCACTTATCTTATATTTTGTAAAAAAGTTAACTAGTTTTTGAAAGAAAACTAGTGTTTGATCTTCGTTCTTGGAAGTTTTCAAGAAAGAGTCGTTATAATCTTCAAATAACTTAAAGTCTCCAAAAAGACGTTGTTATAATCTTCTTTTCTTCTTCGGGTTCTCAAGAAGGCGTTGTTATAATCTTCTAATAGCCTCGGGTTTTCAAAAATTACAAATTCTACGTCGAAGCTCCGCTGCGGTATTTTGGGGGTGTTACAGATTGGTATCAGAGCATTGGTTATAGAGAACTAGGTTGCATTTTAAGAGCCTAGACTATAACTGCTTTATACGTTAAGACTCTCCAATATAATTGCCTTACACACACTTCGTGCGCATATGCTTCTTGTTAATTGTTTGCTTAGATCAATGTTGTTGGATGATATGACATTAGTAATAAAAAGGAAACTCCAGAATTTAATCGAGTCATTAAAAATATGGAGCTCAGTAATAACTAATTATTTTTTTGATCTTGTGACAGTTCTTGTTTGATGAGACATGAGATTTGAGTTAAATAATATTATTACTTAGCTTTAGGGATTTGATGACTTGGTTATCTTATTATCTGTCTCAGAAAGCGAGTTTTATGTCGGGAAATCTTAAGTAGGATGATTTATAATCTCCGTATTTGAATGGATTGGGACGCCTCTTTATTCAAATAAAGAAGTTATAAACCACCGAACCATAGGTTTATAACCCATTAATTACATAAATTTGGACGCTTCTTTATGTAAGTAATGAATTATAAATAAGTGAGCTTATTTGCATCCGATACGATTTCCTAACCACATTATGGGTGTATTACAACGTAACCCATACACTACTCCTTTTGAATAAGAGAGAATCCCACTGTTTTAGAGACCACACTTTTCTAAGACACACTATAAGTAGTTAACATCAACAGAACTTCGGGACGAAGTTCCCTTAAGGGGTAGAGACTGTAACAATTCGCATTTTAAGATTTCTATCCATTTTCGAATTTTTACTATTCACTATTACTATTCACTTTTGCTGTTCATTTTTACTATTCATAACCAAAATTTTTATTTCACATTCTCGTAAGTTAATTTATTTTAGTGATAACCTGAGAATTTGACAATCGTTAGATCATCTTTGTAAAAGTTATTAAGAAAACATCGTCTTAAAGTTTTGTTTTGGTCAGAGCACCATTTAAACATCCCGCGCATAACGAAAACCAACTCTGAAAATTTTCCCCACATCAGATTCATTTTTAGATCACTCATAATCAATTAGAGAATTTTTAAGATTTCATTTAAATGTTACCAAATAAACCCTGAGCCGTACGAGACTAAACTTACGTTTTAAACAATTCTACTTAGACCCAGACTTAACCATTCCTGCACTGTATTTCCTAAGATGTTTAGACACTTTTACATTTTTTGGAAAATTCAAACATATTTCCCTCCTCCTTTGACCATAAAGAAATTAACCTTGTACGTTCTACATTTTTGCTTAAATCGCGTAACTTTTAGACTTCTCGTATAACTATTAAGTTATCCCACGTATAATTAACACGACATTTTGATATCTCATATCACTTATAGACTAATTTTAGTATAATTTAAATAAATTCACGGTCATTTCCCTGAAATCTCGTTCTTTTCTGATAAATTGCATTTTTCACGTATTTATCCTACGTTTCTGGTTTTAACAGCGTTTACGTGACCCATTAAAATTATCACTCATTTTTATAAGATAATAATGAGTATATTGATGAGTTTAATCATTCCTATAAGTTTTATATTTTTACGACACCCGGTTTTACGTTTCATGAATTAAATACCTACCGTTAGCGATTTTCGGAACCGAACTACACTCCGTAAAATCAAGATAATATCAAGAAATTCCAATCTTATCACAACCTCCTCATATGAAACGTGTAAAAACACATGTAGGGATGATATTTGATCTTTCCTTAGATCATTAAAAGTATACAATTTAACCATGGTTAGTTTTTAACCCAATATATAGTTAACTCCTAAATTTCCCTATAAATACCAAGCTAAAAACTACATATTTCTTGCACCCTCCTCTCTTTATCTATAAAGGTCCTACAACCCTAAGGCACTTATCTTATATTTTGTAAAAAAGTTAACTAGTTTTTGAAAGAAAACTAGTGTTTGATCTTCGTTCTTGGAAGTTTTCAAGAAAGAGTCGTTATAATCTTCAAATAACTTAAAGTCTCCAAAAAGACGTTGTTATAATCTTCTTTTCTTCTTCGGGTTCTCAAGAAGGCGTTGTTATAATCTTCTAATAGCCTCGGGTTTTCAAAAATTACAAATTCTACGTCGAAGCTCCGCTGCGGTATTTTGGGGGTGTTACAGATTGGTATCAGAGTATTGGTTATAGAGAACTAGGTTGCATTTAAGAGCCTAGACTATAACTGCTTTATACGTTAAGACTCTCCAATATAATTGCCTTACACACACTTCGTGCGCATATGCTTCTTGTTAGTTGTTTGCTTAGATCAATGTTGTTGGATGATATGACATTAGTAATAAAAAGGAAACTCCAGAATTTAATCGAGTCATTAAAAATATGGAGCTCAGTAATAACTAATTATTTTTTTGATCTTGTGACAGTTCTTGTTTGATGAGACATGATATTTGAGTTAAATAATATTATTACTTAGCTTTAGGGATTTGATGACTTGGTTATCTTATTATCTGTCTCAGAAAGCGAGTTTTATGTCGTAAGTAGGATGATTTATAATCTCCGTATTTGAATGGATTGGGACGCCTCTTTATTCAAATAAAGAAGTTATAAACCACCGAACCATAGCTTTATAACCCATTAATTACATAAATTTGGACGCTTCTTTATTCAAATTTAGACACTTTTACATTTTTTGGAAAATTCAAACATATTTCCCTCCTCCTTTGACCATAAAGAAATTAACCTTGTACGTTCTACATTTTTGCTTAAATCGCGTAACTTTTAGACTTCTCGTATAACTATTAAGTTATCCCACGTATAACGAAAATGACATTTTGACATCTCATATCACTTATAGACTAATTTTAGTCTACTTTAAATAAATTCACGGTCATTTCCCTGAAATCTCGTTCTTTTCTGATAAATTGCATTTTTCACGTATTTATCCTACGTTTCCGGTTTTAACAGCGTTTACGCGACCCATTAAAATTATCACTCATTTTTATAAGATAATAATGAGTATATTGATGAGTTTAATCATTCCTATAAGTTTTATATTTTTACGACACCCGGTTTTACGTTTCATGAATTAAATACTTACCGTTAGCGATTTTCGGAACCGAACTACACTCCGTAAAATCAAGATAATATCAAGAAATTCCAATCTTATCACCACCTCCTCATATGAAACGTGTAAAAACACATGTAGGGATGATATTTGATCTTTCCTTAGATCATTACAAGTATACAATTTAACCATGGTTAGTTTTTAACCCAATATATAGTTAACTCCTAAATTTTCCCTATAAATACCAAGATAAAAACTACATATTTCTTGCACCCTCCTCTCTTTATCTATAAAAGTCCTAAAACCCTAAGGCACTTATCTTATATTTTGTAAGAAAGTTAACTAGTTTTTGAAAGAAAACTAGTGTTTGATCTTCGTTCTTGGAAGTTTTCAAGAAAGAGTTGTTATAATTTTCATATAACTTAAATTCTCCAAAACGACGTTGTTATAATCTTCTTTTCTTCTTCGGGTTCTCAAGAAGGCGTTGTTATAATCTTCTAATAGCCTCGGGTTTTCGAAAATTACAAATTCTACGTCGAAGCTCCGCTGCGGTATTTTGGGGGTGTTACAGATTGGTATCAGAGTATTGGTTATATAGAACTAGGTTGCATTTATGAGCCAAGACTATAACTGCTTTATACGTTAAGACTCTCCAATATAATTGCCTTACACACACTTCGTACGCATATGCTTCTTGTTAGTTGTTTGATTAGATCAATGTTGTTGGATGATATGACATTAGTAATAAAAAGGAAACTCCAGAATTTAATCGAGTCATTAAAAATATGGAGCTCAGTAATAACTAATTATTTTTTTGATCTTGTGACAGTTCTTGTTTGATGAGACATGAGATTTGAGTTAAATAATATTATTACTTAGCTTTAGGGATTTGATGACTCGGTTATCTTATTATCTGTCTCAGAAAGCGAGTTTTGTGTCGGGAAATTTTAAGTAGGATGATTTATAATCTCCGTATTTGAATGGATTGGAACGCCTCTTTATTCAAATAAAGAAGTTATAAACCACCGAACCATAGGTTTATAACCCATTAATTACATAAATTTGGACGCTTCTTTATGTAAGCAATGAATTATAAATAATTGGGCTTATTTGCATCCGATACGATTTCCTAACCACATTATGGGTGTATTACAACGTAACCCATACACTACTCCTGTTGAATAAGAGAGAATCCCACTGTTTTAGAGACCACACTTTTTTAAGACACACTATAAGTAGTTAACATCAACAAAACTTCGGGACGAAGTTCCCTTAAGGGGTAGAGACTGTAACAATTTGCATTTTAAGATTTCTATCCATTTTCGAATTTTTACTATTCACTATTACTATTCACTTTTACTGTTCATTTTTACTATTCATCACCAAAATTTTTATTTCACATTCTAGTAAGTTAATTTATTTTAGTGATAACCTGAGAATTTGACAATCGTTAGATCATCTTTGTAAAAGTTATTAAGAAAACATCGTCTTAAAGTTTTGTTTTGGTCGGAGCACCATTTAAACATCCCGCGCATAACGAAAACCAACTCTGAAAATTTTCCCCACATCAGATTAATTTTTAGATCACTCATAATCAATTAGAGAATTTTTAAGATTTCATTTAAATGTTACCAAATAAACCCTGAGCCGTACGAGACTAAACTTACGTTTTAAACAATTCTACTTAGACCCAGACTTAACCATTCCTGCACTGTATTTCCTAAGATGTTTGGACACTTTTACATTTTTTGGAAAAGTCAAACATATTTCCCTCCTCCTTTGACCATAATGAAATTAACCTTGTACGTTCTACATTTTTGCTTAAATCGCGTAACTTTTAGACTTCTCGTATAACTATTAAGTTATCCCACGTATAACGAAAATGACATTTTGACATCTCATATCACTTATAGACTAATTTTAGTCTACTTTAAATAAATTCACGGTCATTTCCCTGAAATCTCGTTCTTTTCTGATAAATTGCATTTTTCACGTATTTATCCTACGTTTCCGGTTTTAACAGCGTTTACGCGACCCATTAAAATTATCAGTCATTTTTATAAGATAATAATGAGTATATTGATGAGTTTAATCATTCCTATAAGTTTTATATTTTTACGACACCCGGTTTTAAGTTTCATGAATTAAATACTTACCGTTAGCGATTTTCGGAACCGAACTACACTCCGTAAAATCAAGATAATATCAAGAAATTCCAATCTTGTTACCACCTCCTCATATGAAACGTGTAAAAACACATGTAGGGATGATATTTGATCTTTCCTTAGATCATTACAAGTATACAATTTAACCATGGTTAGTTTTTAACCCAATATATAGTTAACTCCTAAATTTTCCCAATAAATACCAAGATAAAAACTACATATTTCTTGCACCCTCCTCTCTTTATCTATAAAAGTCCTAAAACCCTAAGGTACTTATCTTATATTTTGTAAGAAAGTTAACTAGTTTTTGAAAGAAAACTAGTGTTTGATCTTCGTTCTTGGAAGTTTTCAAGAAAGAGTCGTTATAATCTTCATATAACTTAAATTCTCCAAAACGACGTTGTTATAATCTTCTTTTCTTCTTCGGGTTCTCAAGAAGGCGTTGTTATAATCTTCTAATAGCCTCGGGTTTTCGAAAATTACAAATTCTACGTCGAAGCTCCGCTGCGGTATTTCGGGGGTGTTACAGATTGGTATCAGAGAATTGGTTATAGAGAACTAGGTTGCATTTATGAGCCAAGACTATAACTGCTTTATACGTTAAGACTCTCCAATATAATTGCCTAACACACACTTCGTGCGCATATGCTTCTTGTTAGTTGTTTGCTTAGATCCACGTTGTTGGATGATATGACATTAGTAATAATAAGGAAACCCCAGAATTTAATCGAGTCATTAAAAATATGGAGCTCAGTAATAACTAATTATTATTTTGATCTTGTGACATTTCTTGTTTGATGAGACATGAGATTTGAGTTAAATAATATTATTACTTAGCTTTAGGGATTTGATGACTTGGTTATCTTATTATCTGTCTCAGAAAGCGAGTTTTGTGTCGGGAAATCTTAAGTAGGATGATTTATAATCTCCGTATTTGAATGGATTGGGACGCCTCTTTATTCAAATAAAGAAGTTATAAACCACCAAACCATAGGTTTATAACCCATTAATTACATAAATTTGGACGCTTCTTTATGTAAGTAATGAATTATAAATAAGTGGGCTTATTTGCATCCGATACGATTTCCTAACCACATTATGCGTGTATTACAATGTAACCCATACACTATTCCTGTTGAATAAGAGAGAATCCCACTGTTTTAGAGACCACACTTTTCTAAGACACACTATAAGTAGTTAACATCAACAGAACTTCGTGACGAAGTTCCCTTAAGGGGTAGAGACTGTAACAATTCGCATTTTAAGATTTCTATCCATTTTCGAATTTTTACTATTCACTATTACTATTCACTTTTGCTGTTCATTTTTACTATTCATCACCAAAATTTTTATTTCACATTCTCGTAAGTTAATTTATTTTAGTGATAACCTGAGAATTTGACAATCGTTAGATCATCTTCGCAAAAGTTATTAAGAAAACATCGTCTTAAAGTTTTGTTTTGGTCGGAGCACCATTTAAACATCCCACGCATAACGAAAACCAACTATGACAATTTTCCCCACATCAGATTAATTTTTAGATCACTCATAATCAAATAGAGAATTTTTAAGATTTCATTTAAATGTTACCAAATAAACCCTGAGCCGTACGAGACTAAACTTACGTTTTAAACAATTCTACTTAGACCCAGACTTAACCATTCCTGCACTGTATTTCCTAAGATGTTAGACACTTTTACATTTTTTGGAAAAGTCAAACATATTTCCCTCCTCCTTTGACCATAAAGAAATTAACCTTGTACGTTCTACATTTTTGCTTAAATCGTGTAACTTTTAGACTTCTCGTATAACTATTATGTTATCCCACGTATAACGAAAACGACATTTTGACATCTCATATCACTTATAGACTAATTTTAGTCTACTTTAAATAAATTCATGGTCATTTCCCTGAAATCTCGTTCTTTTCTGATAAATTGCATTTTTCACGTATTAATCCTACGTTTTTGGTTTTAACAGCGTTTACGCGACCCATTAAAATTATCACTCATTTTTATAAGATAATAATGAGTATATTGATGAGTTTAATTATTCCTATAAGTTTTATATTTTTACGACGCCCGGTTTTACGTTTCATGAATTAAATACTTACCGTTAGCGATTTTCGGAACCGAACTACACTCCGTAATATCAAGATAATATCATGAAATTCCAATCTTATCACCACCTCTTCATATGAAACGTGTAAAAACACATGTAGGGATGATATTTTATCTTTCCTTAGATCATTACAAGTATACAATTTAACCATGGTTAGTTTTTAACCCAATATATAGTTAATTCCTAAATTTTCCCTATAAATACCAAGCTAAAAACTACATATTTCTTGCACCCTCCTCTCTTTATCTATAAAAGTACTAAAACCCTAAGGCACTTATCTTATATTTTGTAAGAAAGTTAACTAGTTTTCGAAAATTACAAATTCTACGTCGAAGCTCCGCTGCGGTATTTTGGGGGTGTTACATAAAGTGCCATAATATACAAGTGAGACGCGTCGTCACCGCGACTCTATAATGAGTCCTTATGCATGCCATAAAGTATATGCCTTAGATACATGAAAATACATCACTAAAACGGTCAACAATAATGTTGGTGAGAATCATTGGTTTATGTAAATGTTTTATACGAATACCACAAGTATAAGTTATGTATGACAAATCTGCCACATGAAAAGATACAATTGCTATAAGCTCATGACACCAAAGCTAGACTGATTATGATGTTCGCCCCAACAGAGTATTTGCCAAACAATTCTCATTCTGATATTAAATGAAATGCATCCGTTTGACCAGTTGGAACTACCAACCTGGATGGAGGAGTCACCCTCAATAGATCTATTCACTCACCCTCACTTACTCCGTAATTAACGGTTCATGATAAAGAAATGGGGACATTAATATGGCAATGCGGTAACTTAAGCAATGTAAATGAATTTGATATACTTGGGCTCGTAATAAAATGATTTGCAATGTATTCTCCCCCGTAAGTTTGAAATGAAATATAAACTTGAAAAACGGGGCTATGAAAACTCACTTGATACAATGATTATGATGACAAAAGTGGATACACTGAAATGAGGCGCAATCTCTAACTGCAACCTATTATGAATGATATGATCTAATATAAGTCATGAAATAATGTTGTGCATGCAAACTCATATGATATCCATACCACTTGTACATTTTTGAAAATGGAGTTTATCGCCGAAATATATGTTTATGACATCTTGTCAAGTTATAAAATACTTTACGCTTATATATGTTGAAACAACATCCCACGATAGTCGTTTAGAAATAGAACAAGAATTTATAGTTTTTCGTCGTAAAATAATATACCTTGACAACTCATGAAAATGACTAAGTAACCTCGCGAAGCTTAGTCACAAAATGGTGAATATAGAGTGTTAATGTTGAAGAAAAATAGTTGTGATCGTCGTATTTCAAATATGTGATCGTCCGTTTTCTACGATTTATATATCCTCGGTTTCGTGTTATTGTATACTAATATATTTTTGATAAATCGACTAATTTAGATTATGTTTAAAACTCGGTTTTGCCCCCTTGAAAATCGCTTGACAGCTTGTATTATTTCAGAAAATTAGTTTCGTTGTTAAACTTAAAATTAACTTATCTTTTTCGTTATAAACCCGTTTTAACCCGTTCAAGCGTCCATGGTTTCGTTTTTAAGTCTATTTTCTGAAAATATAAACCAAAATAATCCACCACTTACTGAAATTTCCAGATTTTACAAATTTGGACAGACCTAAATTTTATGTTGACGAAAATGATTTTTATAGCGTAGAACTTGTTCTAACCCTTTCCAATCAACACCAAAAGTATTCTGAACCTACCATACACCTTCTTAGGGTGTCATGGGTTCCTAAACTTCACCAAAAATGATAGGGTTCATGGGAATAAATATAGGATAGTTAAAGCTCATTATAAGTAGAAAAACAAGTAAAAAGTGGTATGATTCATAACATAGTTGCATGCTTTTGCTAATAGATCATGAAAATATTACAAGTAGGAGTTCAAAAGAGTAGGAAACATTTATCACTAGCTTACTTGGGTGATGATGAATTTTTGAGCAAAGTATGCCTAATAATCTTGAGGTTTTTATCTCAAAACCCTAACTAGATTACTACTAGGACTTGTTTAACACTTGGATCTTGAAAAAAATTTGGTTTATTCTTGTTGTTCTTGCTTGGCCGATCATCAACAAAGAAATGGAAGAGTTTCTTGCTTTTTACACCTTTTAGTATGCGCTAGTATGTATTTTTGATAAATAAACTACTTGTATAATACATATCTAGTCAAATATGAGTATGTGTACACTTTTTTGGTCAAGATATTTTAACAAAAAGGATGACAAAGGGGGGGGGGTTGGCAAGGGTAAAATGGGGAGGTAGGTTGAGTATTTTTGATGATTAAATGTATTTAAAGTTAAGTATAATGTATGTTTTGTACATATAATTAGTTATTTAGTGTAGCGTTAGCTAGAAATCGATTTTAACGGAACAAAATAAAATATATCAAAGTCACAAAAATGATAAAAATGCATTTCTCGCAAGTATTGGGTGAATAAATAATTATTGAATAGAATTTACGAAAACCGTCGTAAATATATATATATATATATATATATATATATATATATATATATATATATATATATATATATATATATATATATATATATCCCTTATAAAAGGGCAATAAACACAACCTAAATCCAAACCTAAGACCGAACCAAAAATTAAGATTCAGCCAACCGAAACTAGACCCAAACCTAGAGTATATAAAACCCAATACACAACATTGCATTTGCATCTTTTATTCTAACCTAAAAAAAAACACACACAAACTCCTCTCTCTCTCTCTCTCAACCAAAAACTGTT
Organism: Chrysanthemum seticuspe; assembly: GCA_019973895.1. NCBI lineage: Eukaryota > Viridiplantae > Streptophyta > Magnoliopsida > Asterales > Asteraceae > Chrysanthemum > Chrysanthemum seticuspe. The sequence continues at coordinate 228,490,975 of BPTQ01000007.1, read as the reverse complement.
GCCCATCCTAACAAATCCGCCACCGCCGGTTTGTCTGAACCTTGATATTACCGGTTTTGGTTATGGTGGTTTTGGCAGGTGGTTTTTGTTAAGGTTGTTTAGAGCGGTGGTTTTGGTGAGTGTGAGATCTAGCTCGATTTCATGAGTTTTTGCTAGGTATTGTTTGGCAATATTTTTCTGCCACTTTTTGTTGTGAAAGTTTAAATTTTGAGGTTGTTTCTTTTAAGTCGAGATCTGGTGCGTTTTGATATGAGGCTTTTTGAAAGCCGACTTATGCTTGAGTTGTAATACGTGTTTCAGAGTAAGTGGGAACTGGTGATAGTTTTTTCAAAGTCAATTTATTTTACTTTCTTTAGGCACTCAAAGTGTGAGAGTTTGTGTGTCCTCATTGAAAAAAAAAATTCAAAAAAGGTACGGCAATAATGTTTTTTGGGTATTGACTCAGATCTGTTTGGATCTGAGGATCTATTATTGTATTTTGCATCTTAAGTGGTTTATATATTTGTAGTTGTGCATCTGTGTGTTTGGAGATGAACAAAGATTGAATTATCTCTTATAAATTTGTATTCGTGCATCTGTAAGATCTATTATTTTGTTTTGAATTAGAAGTGGCAATAAGGTGCATGGGATAGTATGAACAAGAGGATGGCTCTTTATCTTCTTTTGCAGTCTATTGGACTTTTCAAAAGGCAAGTGTGGTTTTTCATAAAGTTAAAATTTTACCAGGTAGAGTAGAAACTATTGTACATTTGTCAAATAATGTAAAAAAATATTGTGTTAGTAGTTAAATAAAAAAATTGTAGATGAGGTATATGGAATTTAGGAATTTGAGTATTTGTGCACTCTTGAAAATCACACGAGATTAAAAAATGTAAATTTATTAGATTGTTCTGTAAAAGACGATTATATATCTGAGCCAAAAGCAAGATTTTTGAGTTTGTAAAGTCTTTAACTTTATGAAGTAGAGAAATTTGAAAAAGTTGCTATTTTCGAAAACCAAAAAAAAAAAAGTTATAGATGTAAAAATGTCAGACGCAAAAAGACCATATTTGACAACCTGTATTGATAGAGACTTGGCAAAGACTTATGGGAAATGACAAAGTAGGTGAAGACTTTATATACTTTTTAGCATATTTTGAAATTTGAAACAACTAAAATATTTAAAATTTGAAAAATAAACCTGTAAAGTATATGTAAATGTATAAAAGTGGAACATGACAAATTGGTACATGCAAACATATAAACGAATACAAGTGGAGCAAGTTTTTAAAATCTTACAAGTATTTAATTTAAATTTAATTTTTGATCGAAGTATATTATTTAAAATTTAAAGATACGTTATTATATAAAAAATTTATTCTCTTTTGAACTTTTTTTAGAATGTCGCTAACAAGTCTTGCACAAATCACGTTTGTAAGTTCTAACATGTGAGCTCATTATTTTCAAGCAAGCATTTATTTACGGGAGAAGATCATTTCAAGTAACTTGACTCAATTTATTTGATCCTCAAACATTGGATTAAAATCAAAAGAGAATTTTTTAATCTTGACCGTTGATTTTAATCCAATGGTTAAGGATCAAGCAACTTGAGTCAAGTTGTCCTCTCAACTTGAGAGGATCCTCTTCCATTATTTACATCAACATATTAAATAACTTGTAGAAATAAAATATATAAATTTCACACACATTTCAAAGAATTTCTATATTAATAGTCTATGTATTTTTTAAAATGTATCATTTTAATTGTCCGCTATTAAACACATATACATTCTTTCATAAAGTAATTATTATAAACTTTAAATAAACATAAATTAACTAAAGAGGCATTAATTAATTAGTTATCTAATGGTAAAACCGTCACTATACTAAAAAGTAAGAAATAAAAAATAATAATAACTTTTTTTGAATGGCAAGTTTCTTACAACATACACCGCTTAAAAAATAATAATAATTTTTTTTTCCGAATGTCTTAACGAGACTTGAGCCCACACCTTCTAAGTTGAGGGGCCACTCACATATCACTGGGCCAAGAGGCTTTTGCTATAATTATGTTTTTATTAAAACATGTATTTTTTATCGGAGGATAATTATTTTGAGTCAAAGGGTGTAGTTTTTTTAACATGTGCTCAAAAATCCTTTTAAAGACATTTTGTTTTAGAGAACATGACACCAGTTTAGCGGCAAAACGGAACATTGCTTTTATATACAATACTCTTAGCAGCAAAATGGAGCGCAAGACATTTTGTGTTTGTTTATAATACTCTTGACTTCTAAACCACACAGATCGTCGCTACTGGATTTTGTTGAAAATAATGCATTGGCGCCACTATAAACCATCTCACCTGGAAAATTTATTCGAATGGGATTTCGTTTTACAAACACAGTTTGCCGAAAGAAAATTATTCCCCGCTGAAATATTGTCTAAAACTAGACACCGCTGCCGTTAGGCGCGGGTACTCGGCTAGTATATATATATATATATATATATATATATATATATATATATATATATATATAACAATTTATATACCAAAATAAATCCAAAACATCGGGTAAACTTATAATATAGTTTTAATAGTCTTAAAATGAGTATAAAAATATATCAAGATAATTGTCGGAAGTGTCGGATCAATTGTTCAAAATAAATGATCGTGCGATAGCGTTTATTTAATAAATAAATATACGTTAATGAAATATGCAAACCCATGCATGAATTAATATGAAAATGATGTTACTGATGATATGCAGACTAACTCTAGTCTATATGAAGTGTTCTCAATGATGTTCCATGAATACGCAACTTAACCCTCACGGTTACGCGAATTTGATACTCGTAAACCTAATTTACGAAACGATGGATAATAACCATGAATAGTGATTTTTCTCCGAGAATGAATAGTATTTCGTGAATAGTAAAATTTAAAAATAACCTCTCAAAGTCGCAAACTGACTTCAAAAATGATGAACAGTAATCTGTGAATAGAAAATTCCCGATGTGAATAGTAAATTTTAGAAATGACCTGAAATTACGATTTGTCACTATAAGGATAATTATAATGTGTCTCAAATCGAAACTTTGAAAGCTAAAAATGAACGTTTGTTAAATGAACTTTCTGAAGTACAACTTCGTCTTCACTGGTGTAAAAATGATTGTATTAATCGTGAACTTGCTTTGCAAAACAAACTCAACCAGTCAAGTATAAAATCTTCCAAACCAAAACTCGAACGACTGGATGATGAAAACGCGTCTTTGAAATGTAAATTTTTAAATATGAAAAAGAAATTGAAAAATTCAAAAAGAAATACGGCACCATATTTGATTTTCTCAAAAAGACACGTGCTAAAGCATCAAAAGATCATGACCAGTACTTTGCTTACACGCGTGATACAATGAATAGAAATGGTCATTTATGTTCAGAAAATCAGGAATTAGAGCACACTATCATTGAGTTGAAACAGGAATTGGTGAAACTTAGGGAAGATAAATCTAGTAACTGATGCAGGTTTTACTGACCAGGTTTTAATATTTATATTGTCTCGTTATACCTATGGTCTACCCTAATGTACTAACGGGCAGTATACCCGGTCGTGCGTAGTGTAGTATTCGGTAAAACTGAGGTCGTCCTAAGAGCTATGTGTGTGGATTTTAACTAAGTTTAGGGGTCACAGATTTTAATAGGTTGAAATGAGTAATTAAAACTAAAGACAATAAAATAAAAGATAGCAAGTAAAGGCAAGGGTTGTGATCAATAGGAGAAAAGTGTGTCAACCTAGTTAGTCATCCTATCATGTTAAGTTCACGTTTAATTACTTCCATTTGCTTCAAGTGGGGGTAAAGGTCGCTAGGACAATATTTGGTCAGTTCGTCCTAACCTATCAGCAAAGGTTTCCACCAAAGATCGCAGGTGACCCGTTGAAAGTCCAGTTGTTTTTAGTCCCCTAAGTCAAGTCATTAAGTACCACTGCATGCAAGATTTGTAACAATGAGTGCCCGGGCGCTAGCATCTTAAACACTCATCCCTAACTTCTTAAGTTCATCCAAACGGTAGGTGATCAGTTGGTCAAATCGCACAAGCCAAGAAGGGTCGTCAGTTGGTCAATTCTTACCCTTCCCACTCAGTCTAACTACTTAGGGTCAGTTGGTCATATCTCCTAAGTAACTAGCCACTACCGCCATTCAAAACTAGCGAAACAAGGGTAGCTACCAACAAACTATGCATGCATACACTAGAAACAATTATACAGAAGCAATGTAAACATAAACAAAACAATTAAGGAATCATAACTAGGCTAGCACCAGAGGTGCTTAGCGGCTCATATTAACTAAAACAATCGATTTATTGTTTAACATTACGAAATACATGAATTGAATGTAAAGAAAAGATAAAATGCTAGTGCTTATCGTAAGGGAGTGATTTCTCCCTTGGAGATGGCTCCGTATGCTCCCTAAGATTTGCCTTCAACCTTCTACTCACATTCTCTGAATTGGTGTGTGAAGTGAATCATTAGAAATGATGGAATTTGGGCGGTATTTATAGGCCAGATCTTGTTACGGCGTAACTTAAGTTAAGAGTTATGCCGTAACATCCATTTCTTTGTAATTTTTCTGGAAAAGCTGGTTATGGCGTAACATCAGGAATGAGTTACGTTGTATCTTCAATAAATCGTGGTTACGCCGTAATTGTGGAATTAGTTACGTCGTAGCTTGCAGCGGCGCGGAACCTCATTTGACTTAATTAGTTACGGCGTAATCCTAGGAGGGAGTTACGCCGTAATCTTCCATTTAGTTGGTTTTCAGAGCCACGCTTCTGTTACGGCGTAATGTGAGATGAGAGTTACGCCGTAACATCTTCAAAATGAGCATACTATCGTATATCTTCAATAAACTCTCCAAATCCGCGTCTTTTTAGCTCCAATGCTCGTAATTTACCTGAAAGTGAAATATAGAAGAAAACAAGCGTAAATCCATACAAATGATATAAAATACGAGCATTATCGGGGGAAACTGACACTTAATATTCAGGACTATTTGATGTTATCAAATATCCCCCCACTTGAACTCTACTTGCCCTCAATTAGACCTTATTAGATAGATTCCTAAAAAGATATCTCCCATTACCTGGAAAATATAAGTTTACAAATCCCTTATGCTAGAATAAAACAAAGCCGAACACCTCATGATCTGGGAACAAAACACTCAAATCTCCAACTATTCTAAGTGGTCAATTTCGGGGTGATCACTCATTGCACAGTCATAGCATGTATTCTATCATAAGCTTGGAGGTTACACAAGTCTCCACCACTAGAGTTAGGGACAAAAAAGTTCTTGAAGGCAATATGGGTAGACACGACAAATGTTAAGGGTGACTTGTCATTACTAACATGTCACGGCGAAGTGGAAAAAATCAATGATACATGACCAAATCCATGGCCAAGACACCAAATATTACTCGCTGCATCACCTAGACACGTTTCATTACTAAAGGGTAGGATAAGACATGGGATAAAATTGGTGAAAAATAAAATCAAGCATATAGTCTAAATCTATAACCAAGGCATCACCACTTACCGTTCGTCCAAAGTTCAAGTTTCGAAGTTAAGAAACCGTATCATGATAATACCAGGTAGATGTGCCATTAGAGGACGTCATGATGGGCACATTTCCAACTCCATTCTTCAAATGTGACCGAGGTGGCCTCCTCGATACTAATCTATAGTAAGCTCATAACAATAGTGCTTATAACTTCGCACTTTACAATTGAATAAATAACAATAACTATATATATATATATATATATATATATATATATATATATATAATTTTTTTTTCGAATCTCATTTTTTTATCAAACATAACAACTAAACATAACATCCCCCCACTTGAGATGAACAATATGAGAATTTGGGGGGTCTTCAATGATCTTTAAGAATATGTCGTCGACGAAAGCGTGATTCCCGAACCTTTCCACTTGAACCTTGAACTTAGGCAAACAATGACTTCCCAATTACAAATAAAGACTACAGGGTAGGCTAAGGTGTAAGGGGTGTAACGAAACAATATGTTGGTGAACAAAATGAAAGGAATGGATCAGATGGGTGTATCTAGGGGTATCTTGCACTAAAGGTGAGTGCCACAAAGGGTTTAACATGGGGGTCGAGAAGTCAAGGTGACTAATCGATAGACACACAATGATAGGCTATTTGGGTGATAATCCTATAATACTGCCTTCTTAAACTTAAAAGTCCAAATACATCTAGCTAACTCAACATACCTCGTCTATGGTCTCGAAATGATGTAAAGGCCAAGTTCTAAAGTTTACAAGCTACCGGCACACTCATAATTTGGTAGATTTGGGGTAAAAATTTGGAAATGGATAAGGCTAATCTCACCATATAATATCAAGGGTTATAATGTGCACGGCTAAGGTCTAATCTAGTTAGGTTAAGAAAAACATGTCAAAATTTTTAAAATGGCATAATTTTTGAAAATAAACTAGAAAAATGAGGGAAAAATAAAGTTCAAGAGACAATTCTACTCCCATCCCCCCACTTGAAATGTAAAAAGTCCCTTTTGTACTAAGCGTTAAATAAAGGTGAAGAGAAAAGTATAATTAGAGCGAGAACTTCCCTGAAATTTGCTCCAAAAAGAAAGAAGGCCCACGAAATGAATCGTGCCTTCGCATAAGCATCCACGAGCAAACTTCAATCCCTGAAATCACACTACCGACAATCATAATTCTAAAAAAAAGAAAAAAAAGAAAAGAAAAATGAAAAAGAAACCTAACTCACTTTCGTAGGAATCACGGTTGCATTTAGCACATGCAACAAGCCTTTTAAACCACTTGGTGTCCCAAGTGGACGAGTGTAGTCTCGTGAGGGCTTACAGGGAACATACCCACAAAGTTCATTTAAAAAATAATACAAGGTTATTGTGTTTTAAAAAGTAAGAAGTGTTACAGAGGATAGTTATGTCGTAACTCCCATAAGGAGTTACGCCGTAATTAGTGCAAAAACCTGGCAGACGCTACAGGAGTGTAGCTACGGCGTAACCGTTTCATGGGATTACGCCGTAATTGGTAATGCTCCGAGAAGAAGTTCTGCAAAAAGTATGTTACGGTGTAACCATAAGAATGAGTTATGCCGTAACTATGGACAGATCATGTCCCCGTTCAGCATGCTGCAACAACTTTTCTCCGAAATCCTGCAAATATGGTTAAAAACACAAAACCCAACAGAATGGAAATGAAACAAATGAAAGGGATAATTCGGGTTTTCTCCCGAAAGAGCACTTTTCTTTATTTACGAGTCTTTAAGTTAGACTCAGAGCCTCGGGGCTAGAAGTGCTTGTTTGTCATTTCGTGGATATGGAACTCCCCACGTTGAATCCAACTGATCAGATTCTCATCCCGTTTGTAGTGCGTCCCCAGTTCTAAACACCCCAAGTAAAAATTCTCGATCTTTTTGTAAGGGTGGTCAATACCTTTGGCCTTATCTTCGTCACTAATGTCGAGCAGTGGCTGAGCATGGCTTAACTGCCTCTTAGTCCACTTTTTAATATTCTTAACAGTCCTTGGCATTTTAAAAACTGTTTTATCTTTGCCAATATTTAACCATACAAGCCCTTTCTTCTCATCTTCATCTAGCCCAGATAGATCTTGAATGTAAGATATTAGTTTTCACATACACATCAAACCATAACACAAAGTGGGCGTATAAGTGGAATTCTACAGAGAGAAAGTTAGAGGTTTAGGGAACTTAGTGAGAGAAAGTGAAAGATATTATTATCAGCTCCAACTCTCTACCTTGGGAGGTAGAGAGTATTTATAGTCTTACATAAAACGCCACACAACGGGCTGTGGATCAGGCATACAGTGGGTAAAGACCCGTCCGTCCTCCACGGTGTTACTAAACTAAATACTACTTAACATAAAATAACTACGAATACGAGCTTTCAAACGATTAAATATACTTGAGGTGACCGACTCTTTAATACCTGGAATTTCTAATTCCTAACAATCTCCCCCTAAGGGAGGTCACCTCAAACATATACTAAAATTACATTGAATACAAACAGATATTACATTAACAATTGTTCTTGTATTCTTGATGTAGTACTTTGCTCCGAAGCTCATAGTCATTGATTCCACTCATTGCATGTTTGGTTAATCCAAGTGGAGGTCTTTTACTGATCCACGTGATAATTACATTATGCCAGCTTTTGAGATCATCAGCTAACAAAAATCTCTGAGACATCCATTGTGGTGTTGGTATTATGTGATGTTGTGACTTTCGGACCGAAATGCTCACATTCTGGATCATGATATCTTCTCATCAGAGTAGCGGAAGCTTTCGTTGATTCATGATATTGGTAGCAGCGTAGCAGAAGCATGGGGTGAAAATATCAGAGTCATTGATGCACTAATCATGATTTCTCAAGAGATGAATGTGTAAAGTGAGCATGCGGCTATGGAATGACCGCTTCATTCTGATCAGCTGCAAACGTCGGGTGTACCTGCATACAACAGTTAGCAATAAAGTGCACGAAAGTGTCTTTGATCACTTTCGTTGAATTGAGGTACACGGCCCACGGTTCCCCGTTGATCAGTACAAGTTCTGCCTGTGATCATGTATAATTCCGAAGAATTTCCTTGACAGGGTTTCGCAGCTGCTCAAGCTGTTCTCAAACCGGAACGTCTCAAAGAAGACAACACGGAGTGAGTGAACCAACGAATTTAAGTCCACTGATTGATGAAAAGAGATTTGAAAAAACAATCGTGTATTGCTCAATAGAAATTGTTTTTGCAATACAACGAAGGTTTTAATGAACATCAATTATCAATCATAAAACACCTTTTGATTTGAAATATCCGTACACGGTCGATTTGCTAAAGAAAAGAGTTTTTAAGCACAAAGACCGGTTTTTCAAAGGTATCCGTCAATCCATAACCTGAACCAGGATTGATTCAAAAGATTGAATCGCCCCATCGTTTCTGTTCAGTTGTCACATGGTTGATCTATATAATAGATCTCACATGCCACCCACCAGGAGCTTTATTGATGTTGGCTCCAGAAGGCTTTCCATCTTCATTGTGAGTATGTTTGCATATCACTCAGATGTTCTGGCAATACCACAAGGATAATGCGTAGGACTCAAGATATAATCTCTCTTTCCACATTGTGTGAAACAAAACAGAGAGTCTTCATTGAAAGTGTCCTAATGAGATTTATAGATGATCTCGTGGCTCTAGACTCAATATGTGCATATTTGGTTCTTGTGCCGGAGACTAGGGAGAGGGTCTCCTTCTTCAATATCAACAATCTCTAAGAGAAAGTCGATAGATAATGTTGGTTCCCCGTGAGAATGAAACAAGTCCTTTTAAGAGGAACTTGAGTGGTTTGGAAAGTTGAGGTGCAGAGCGTCACTGGGTCCATGACGTCTTGTCTTCAATACCAATGTTACCATCAGTAGCATATGAATTGTACCCGGTTTCTGCCCTAAGGTTGAATAAATGGAGGGCTATTTGTTTTCACCCTTTTCTCATTCAATTCTTTTTAATTCTTCAACCCCTTCAGTGCTTACCGAGACTTCATAGCTAGAACCTTGTTGGGTTTATTCCAGTACTAGCTCAGTCTCAGTCCGCACTCTTCCCATATCTCATTTTTCTCCTTTTATCATCATACCTAAGAACTCTACACTAACTAGTGGATAGTCCCTGGGTAGATCCTTCCGGTTCTGGCGGATCATGGGAACACATACCTAACCTTATCATCCTTATATCACCGTACATAAAGTAAAGTTGGTCGGTCTATTTGGTATTGTTCATCTGCCATTTGAACCAATTGAAAACCATTTGAAAATCAATCCAGATACTTGTGATATAATATCAAAGCATTTTGTACCTGAATTGTTTTTGATATTTTTAGAACGAGAACTCCCCCTCAACATGTGCATCAAATATTTGAAATCGTTTTGCACACGGAGGCAAGAGAAAGAATTAACTTCTTTGATTACCATTTTCTAAAAGATATCAACATCACTTCCCTAATCAAGACAAGTAGATAAAGCATTTTGGGGAAGGATGAGATTTTCATAATTTTTGCTCCCCCTCAATATGTGCCTCGAGATTTGAAAAGAGTTTTGCACATACTAGAGGGAACATGCACATTGAGATAAGTGATCACGTTTCAAATCATAGGTTTAAGATAGATGCTCCCCCTCAACATGTGCATGGAAAATTTGAAATCGTTTGTCACATGTGGGAAGGAGAGCTTGTACATCCTTATAAAACCATTTACTGAATTATCAGTTTAAATTCAATTTAAATCACACATTCTCCCCCGATCACAATTATCAAATCATTTGAGATTTGTGATCTCTTATAGATTTAAATTGATTTTGAAAGCTTTTGAGGAGAATTGTGACTTGATTATGAAAGCGTTTTAACTGATAAGGATCGGATTTTAAAACTTTAAACTCCATTGATAAAACATGCATGTATATCTTTTGAAAACAATTGAATGCCAAATAACTTTTTAATTTAATTGAAATCATTCTCCCCCTCAATCAATGACATAGGTTGTTGATTGAGAGATTGATATTTTGACAAATAAGTCCAGATGATTATCAAAAATAGAGACTGAGTTATTTTTCAAAGCAGTTAGTTTTCAGCAGATAAATGTTTATAAAATCAGAGCATTGAATTTTGAAAAACATGATAAAGAATGACTCTGTTCTTTCTTTAAAAAGCGGGTTACTGCCTGAAATGACAATAAACCATTGTTTCTCTTTCTCCCAAAAATATTTTTTTTGATTTTTTTTAAACATTCGAACAACATCTAAAGTCCCGTGTCATTCTTTGAATGACATCTCAAAGACCGTAGATATTATCGAATCGAGGAAAACATGACAAAAGGACAATATTTTTGGAATTTTTCAAGATTTTTCAATTTTTTTTTTTTTTTTTTTTTTTTTTTTTGAAAGTTTTATAATTTTCTATTTGCTTTTTGAAGAGATATTTACAAGAGATAGATGAGCATAGACCTTTACTCCTCGTCTTCCTCCTGAAGACGTTTGAGTGTTTCAGGTTGAAGGCTTTTCAAACCTAGTCGTGGAAGTATGAACTCAAAACGTTCTCTTGGAAGAGCTTTGGTGAAGATGTCTGCTAACTGGTATTCAGACATCACAAAATAGAGTTCCACCACACCTTTTTCTACTTGTTCTCTGATGAAATGATGTCGAATTTCGATATGCTTTGTTCTTGAGTGTTGAACGTTGTTGCATGAGAGAGCAATAGCACTTTTATTATCACAGTACAGAGGTATTTTGTTGAATTCAAAGCCATAGTCAGATAATTGAGATCTCATCCATAAGATTTGAGCACAACAAGATGACATGGCTATGTATTCAGCCTCTGTAGAGGAAATAGAAGTACTCATTTGCTTCTTTGAAGACCAGCTCACAAGCTTATCACCTAAGAACTGAGCACCTCCAGACGTACTTCGACGTGTATCTTGACAACCTGGATGATCAGCATCTGCATAGGCCGTTAGTGACATACCGGTGTCCTTCGGGTACCATAGTCCCATATTGATGGTTCCTTGGAGATACCGAAAGACCCGTTTAACTGCTTCAAGGTGCTTTTTAGTAGGCTTAGTCTGGTATCTAGCACACATGCAAACAGCCAACAAGATGTCTGGTCTACTAGCTGTGAGGTACATCAGGGATCCAATCATACTACGATATTTCGTTTGGTCTATCATGATCCCTGAGTGGTCCTCATCTAGTTTGGTTCGATCAATCATGGGAGTGTCAACAGGGTCACTTAAATCAAATCCAAATTTCTTTAAGATTTCAGTTGCATATTTAGATTGATTTATGAAGATGCCTCCGGGACTTTGTGAAATTTGTAATCCCAAGAAAAATGACATTTGTCCCATCATTGACATTTGAAATTTTGAACTCATTTCATTTGAAAAACGATCACATTCCATTGGGTCGGTCGAGGCAAAAATAATATCATCAACATAAATTTGAACGTGAATTAAGTGTTTGCCTGACTTTCTGGTGAACAAAGTAAGATCAACTGCTCCTTTGCTGAATCCAGTAGATAGAAGAAACTTTGACAACGTATCATACCATGCTCTAGGAGCTTGCTTCAAACCATATAGGGCTTTTTTCAAGCGATAAACATGTGTAGGATGCTCTGAATTCACAAAGCCCTCTGGCTGGCTGACGTAAACCACTTCTTTCAGATCTCCATTAAGAAATGCGGTTTTCACGTCCATCTGATAAACAACCATGTTCTTGCTAGCAGCATTTGCCAAGAAGATTCTGATCGCCTCGATACGAGCAACTGGAGCAAAAGATTCCTCAAAGTCTATACCTTCTTCTTGACGATAACCTTTAGCTACTAACCTAGCCTTATTTTTCAAAACATCACCATGCTCATCAAGTTTCACTTTGAAGATCCACTTAAGAGCAATGATCATAGCACAATCTGGAGCTGGTACTAATTCCCATACATCTAATCGATCAAACTCATGAATTTCATCTTGCATGGCATTGAACCAGCTGTCTTCATTCATAGCAGTTTTAACATCTTTAGGTTCGATCTTTGAGAGTACAGAGTTAAAGAAGCACCATAAGGCATCAGTAGTAAGCTGTTTACGAGTGGATACCGGACGAGAAGGATTTCCAATGATGTTGTCTAATGGATGATCGTGAGTCCATTTTCTGAGGTGTTCATGTGGTAGTTGTTGAGGGACTGAAGTAGCAGAGTCGATTTCTCCTGAAGAAGATGGTTCTGTTGAAGATTCAGGAGCAAATATGTTTTCAAATGGAGCATCTTCAGGAGTAGCAAAGGGATTAACTTCATCATTGATGCCAGAAACATTTCCATGATGTACATTTGAAGACTGATGATTTGTTGATGAGACTGAAGGATCAGCAGCAGGCGCTTCTTGACTTAAAGATATTGAGACTGAGGGATTGACTTCATTCACAGGAATATGAGCAGCCTCTGTTGTAGGAATCGACACCTCATTAGTACTTGGATCATAGAGTTCATCAAACATAGGATCAAACAATTTCTTTAAATCATCTTCAGATGGAGGTACATATGGAGTTTCTTGAGAAGAGTTTGGAACAAGGGATGAACCAATGGGACTGTTTTGAAGTGTGGGTCCTGAACTGGATTGTCCAGGAGCCATTTGACCGGTCAGCTCATCAAACGTAACGTGAATTGTTTCCATGATATTTCGGGTTCTTTTGTTGTAGATTCGGTATCCCTTTTTGTTTGGAGCATACCCTACAAATACTCCAATGTCTGATTTAGCTCTAAGTTTGCCTAAGTCTTGTCCCTCATTAGTTGGATAACACAATGCACCAAACACACGAAGGAAAGAGAGATTAGGTTTTCTGTTGTGGACAAGTTCATATGGAGTTTTTCCATGAACAGTGTGAATCAGGGAACGATTTTGTGTGTAGCATGCAGTGGCAATAGCTTCAGCCCAGAGAACAATTGGAACCTTTGAGTAAATCAACATTGTTCTAGCGGCTTCTACAAGAGTTCAATTTCGTCTTTCAACTACACCGTTCTGTTGAGGAGTTCGTGGAACACTTCTTTGATGGCTGATTCCAACGCTTTCATAAAATTCACTGAGTTGTTTGTTGACAAACTCAGTTCCATTGTCTGTTCTGATTATTCTGACTGTTTTGTTAAGCCGAACCTGCAGCTTTTTGATGAGTTTGATGATGATATCAGGAGTTTCATCCTTTGTCCTTAAGAACTTGACCCAGGTGAATCTAGAGTAATCATCAACCACAACTAACACATATTTCTTCCCAAATATATTCTGCACCCTCATTGGTCCACATAAATCCATATGAATCATATGAAGAACTTCTGTGACAGAGTTAGTAGGTTTGGGTTTATGGGCATACTTCTTGCTTTTTCCCAATTGACATGCTGAACAAAGATGATCCTTTTCATACTTGAGTCTAGGTAAACCTACAACTAAGTCCTTTTTGGAGAGATCATTGATGGTACCGAAGTTCAAGTGATTGAGACGACGATGCCATAACCATGACTTTGTTTTAGAGGCCTTTGACAGCAAGCAAATTGGAGAAGACTTCATCATATCTTCGATAGAGATGGTGTATAGATTTGAACCACGAGAACCTCTTAAAAGTTCCTTACCATCAAGTTCTCTAACGAAGCAGGTATGTTTTCTGAAGGCTACTTCTGGATCAGAATCGCAGAATTGACCAACAGAGAACAAGTTGTGACCAAGACCTTCTACATAGTAAACCCTGGAGATAACACTTTTACCAACAACATAGTCTCCATAACCCATAATAGCACCGAAATGATCATTCCCGAATCTAACTGTCCCGATGAATTTGCTCACGAAGTTCATGAGCCGTGACCGGTCGCCAGTCATATGCTTGGAACAGCCTGAGTCTAGGTACCACAGAACGATTTGAACGATCTGCAGTTGAACACAGACAAGAATGGATAACTGGATAATTGGGATCCCCATGCAAGAATGGGTTCCATTTGGTTAGTAACAATGGTTGGAACACCCACATCAGAAAAAGAAGCATTCATATCAGAAATTAAGGCACTGGAATCATTGTGAATAGATGCAGTACTAGTGTCTGTATTAGCCCTGTTCACAGTGTGCTCACTTCTTAAGGGAATAGTTCTACCAGTAGGCATCCATTTTCTAGTGGGGATTGTCTGATTATTCTTATGGCCAACAGGTATCCAATAATAGCCTATCTTACTAAATGTTCTTCCTGTGGGTTTCCACTATTTTCTAACTTTCTTTCGTTTTTGCCTTTTAGCCTTTTTAGCATGAATTTTAGCATTAACAACATTAACTGGACAATTAACATCATTAGGCAAAACATTAACACCACATTCATGATTAGAAACAGAATTCAAGCAGACATCAATACAAGGTTTGCAAATAGTATCAGAATTCGAATTAATTACAGTACGCCTATGGCTAATACTAGAATCAACACGATTCGTTTTATTCGATTCAAGCTTAAAGTTCCTAGATTGTTCTTCTACTCTTTTCCAGTGCACATTCTTAGCTTGCGAGGTCCTATCATTCCTTGTATTGTCTTGAGACTTTGACCTGCTCCCTTTAATGTCACTGATTACTCCTGTAGAGGGAATGGGAACATTAGTTGGTTTTACTATTCTCTGCATCACCTGTTTAGATGTGCTGGGATCTGAACTACATGCAGGCACACTAAGGTTCACTTTCTTAAAACTAGAAGTGCTGGGATTTGTACTCCTAGAAGGCACACTTGAGTTCTCTTTCATAGCATTGACAGATCTGGAATCTGAACTACTTAAAAGCACACTAAGGTTCACATTCAAGACATTGGGCATCGAATGAATATCATACTTGGCATTAGGCATCGAACATGGAATCAAAGGATTAACTCTCTCACCTAAGGACTTTGGGCATATTGTGATCAAGCATTCTAGGATTTCTTGAGATCGTTTGGCATATAAGCATGCATGTCCAATTGCATTATCATGAGGTTTCTCTAACTTATCCTCTTCAACAATCTCACGCAGACATTCTAGGCAATCCTTAAGGGATGAGAAGTATGTTTGAACAGCAAGTTTGTTGTTCCTGAGATGAGGAGGGACATATTTATTACAAGAGTGAACCTTTGATACACCATTCTCCCCATTGGTCATTGGCATTTTCCCTTTTACCTGACTCTTCAGATTCTCAATTTCCTTTTGCAATGAAGCTATTTGTTCGTTATTTTTGTTACGAGTGACCTTTATTGATTCAAATAACTCATTGAAATGACGTTTAACCTTTTCATTTTCTTCTAGAAAACTTTTGTTTTCCTTTTGTAATGCATTTACTAGGTTTTGAAGATGAAACGTTTGAGAATTCTGAGAATCTAAAGGAGGAGGCATTTGGGAGCCTGTCATATTGTTCGTTTGACCCTTTAATTGAGAGATTTGGGCTTTCAACTTTCTGATCGTGTTGCAATGAGCTTGAATGTTCATCACGTTTGTTAATTTGAAAAACTGCATCAAACTCTGGAGCATCTGAGGATGTCTTGATATTTGAAGTTTTGACATTTTCTTTAAGATGTTGACATTTTAGTTGTAAATTAAAATGCTCAACTTCTAATTTAGAAAAATGTTTAACCAAATTGTCGTGATCATCCAGTTCAATTTTCTCGTTTAGTTCAGAATTAGTTTTTTCAAGCTCAATGACACGATCATGGGAGACTTTCAGGGCAACCGATAATTCATGAAATTTGGAAGCATTAATGGAAAAATTTGTAGCAGTGAAAAACACATCTTGAGCAATACATTCAGAAATCAGGTTTTCATTTAGTGTATGCAAGTTCTTCCTCTCAATCTCATTATATTTTAGTGCTCGCTCATAGTCACTAACTTCAACTATCATTGCATCAAATTCCTTTTCCATTCCCTTAATATCAGTTTCTATCCCTTTTTTAAGACTCTCAAAGTGATCTTTTAGAAGTTTAAAGAAAGGCATGACCTCAGTTAAATAACATTCTTTCATTTGCTCAAAACCCCTTTCTCCTTCAGTTATACCAGTGGGTGTGATCCTTTTCTTGCAAGTTTTCTCAAAATCAACAAATAGTTGAAATATAACATATTGGCTAATTAAGGTCTTGCTTTTAGTGGCAATTGTTCTAGGAACAAGATGCATTGGTGTATTAGGAGGATACACAGTCTCTCTAGGAATTTTCCAAAGGGGAGGGTTTGTTTCAACAATATTTTCAGCTTTCTGCTTATCTAAATCCATTTTCCAGAAAACTTGTTCGGGAGTCAACAATGTCTGAGGCTTAAACATGTTCAAGGAAATCCAGTTTTCCTTCTTGTAATCATGGGGTGTGATCTTTATTTTCTTCTCTTTACATTTAGGATCATCTAATTTCTTGTTCATCTTTTCCCTAGTGACTTCATCTGATTTCATTGTCATCATAAAGAACCTTATGAGCATTTCTAGCCCTTTTAATGACCTCTGGATTTGGTTCCTCAACAAGGGGAATGCTATGCTTATCGCTTAAGACTCTATGCTTAGTGATCATGTGAGCAGTCTGAATGGTGTTCCCTTGTATGTACAACTTGTTTTCAAGTTTGTTTTTCAAAGTTTTCAGATTAGAAAAATCTTTCAAGAGTTTTGATTCCTTTGCATTAAATTCTTGCTTAAGCATTTTCACATTTTCTTGAAGTTCTTGTTTTTGCTTAGCAGTTTTAGAAAGCTTTTCTTGCAAGGAATTTAACTCTTGTTTTAATACTTCTTCTCGAAAATTACTTTTTCTAATGATTGTACGCACTTGGTCATCCATTTCCTGCTCACGAGAGGTCAACTCAAATTTTGCACGTTGTTCATAGATAGCAACACGTTCTTTATAGGCATTTAGTTCAGAAATTACAGAATCATCAGGGGCACATGCAGTGTATTCATCAAGAACATAGTCATTGTTGACTGCAGAAGATGCATCACTTCGTACAACTTCACTTTCACTTTGTTTCACATATTGATCATATGGGACAGCATTGATATTACCCATATTTTCAATATTTGATTCAAAAGTTTCAGTTAATTGTACTTTGTCATGCATCTTTTGCACATCAGCATCATCGTATAGTTTTAATACCTTTGAGATGAGTTTGTCTTTGGATGAGCCAGCTTGTGGTGAAGAAGAGACCTTGGGAGAAACCATTGGAGAAATGCTAGCCATAAAAATTGTGTGTGCAGTAGGTTCATCATCCACATCAGAGTCGTATGCATCACAATCATCAACACAATCAACGACTTGAAAGGCATTCTGATGATTGTGACCTATCTCCTGAATAGGCTGCTCATCCACATCTGCATCATAGGTCTTGGCATTGCCCTCAGCTAGAAACAACGATTCCTCTTCATCCAAAGCAGCACCATTATCCTGAGCTTGTACAAGCAGCATCTTATCTCTGAAGTAATCAGCATTCTGTGGAAGCTTTGGAGATGTGCAGTTCCTTGCAATGTGTCCCTCACCACCAGAGTTATAACATTTGATCGCCTTAGCTTGACCTTGATTACCATTCCTTCCTCGATTCTGATTACCAAC
Source organism: Chrysanthemum seticuspe (assembly GCA_019973895.1). Taxonomy (NCBI): domain Eukaryota; kingdom Viridiplantae; phylum Streptophyta; class Magnoliopsida; order Asterales; family Asteraceae; genus Chrysanthemum; species Chrysanthemum seticuspe. The sequence continues at coordinate 228,472,839 of BPTQ01000007.1, read as the reverse complement.
ATAACCTCTACCAGCTCCACCTCTTCCTTGATCAAACTGCCTTTCTTGAACAGACTACCCTATAATTTTCCCATCTCTGATCAAAGCATGGTTGTGAAGATTGGAGGCGGTTCGGATCTCATTGCAGGTGTGAAGTTTGTTGGTGTGAGGTGAAAGTGTCCTCTTCTCTTTAACCATGAGTGTCAGTTGAGTGATGAAATGTTCCATGACAGCATTTGCATCAGGTTGCTTGAACCTTGGATCAGAAATGGGTTTGTGATTATCATCTTCCGTGGGTACAACTTGAGAAGCATTGGTAGTAATCCCATCATTTATGAAAAAGGCAGTTGAATCATTTGTAGAGCTTGTTTCTCCCTGACCTTTGAACTGATCAAGAATCCTCTTTTCAAACATGGCATGTCTCTCATTCTGAAGGAGGAAGGCATAGAGTTGTTCATAGTTTATATTCTTCAATCCTTTAGTGAGCTTCACAGAGGTGACAAACTTGTGCCATTCGGGATTCATGTTGTTCACAAATTTAGAGATCAGCTGAATGTTAGGCATAGTCATTCTGATGTTCCTAATATCATTCACCAACTTATGAAATCTCACATAGTACTCATAGACACTCTCATCTGGTTTCATCTTGAAGTGTTCAAATTCGTCATAGAGTTATGATTCTCTGTCTTCCATAGTTAATTCAGAACCTGAGAGAAGCATCTTGACATTATCCCATACTGCCTTTGCTTCGGTGTTGTGATTGATCAGCTTGTAGATGTCTTTAGGAAGACCTTGAAGAACAATGTTAGAAGCCCTGATATCAGCATCGAATCTCTTTTTCTCCTTATCATCAAGCTCATCATACATCTTTGGTCTGTCCATTCCGTAAATCAGAGTTCCATCTTCAGCAGTATCAAGTACATCTCTAGTCGTCTCAACTCGATACGGTCCTTCATCAATGGATTTGAGAATGTTGACACCATTTTCCTTTTCAAGACGGTACAATCTGATTCGTTGAGCCCAAGAATCGTAGTCAGTTCTGTCAAGCATGGGTGGACGAGTATCTGAACCAGCTGCTTGAACATCCTCGACAACAGTGGAGATGATAGTAGGAACGTTGGTAGACATGTTAACAGATTATACGGGATTTTATAACTCTATGATTAAACCGGGAAATAGATTCTTTCACGGGATTTTACTAAATCAAAAGAAAACCGTAAAAAATCACCCAAGTCGCTAGAAGATAATGCACCAAGTCGCTAACACCTAATTCGCTATACCACCAAGTCGCTAAAGTCCCAAGTCGCTAAACAAAGGCAAGTCGCTAAATAGTAACTCGCTAAGCCTCAAGTCGCTAGCAACATTTTGGCAGCAATTCGCTAAGATTCAAGTCGCTAAAGAATCAAGTCGCTAAATAGCAACTCGCTACTCACCAAGTCGCTAACACCAAGTCGCTACTTGTACTATAAGTCGCTAAGCCTAAGTCGCTAGTTCCAAAAAATTCAACTCGCTACAAAAATGTAAAGCAAGTCGCTACAAGGAAAAATAATCCGTAGGTCAAGTCGCTAGCAAGAAAACTTCACAAACATCACTTTTCAATCCAAAAACAACCCAACCAAGATGATTCAAGCTTACCAAATGAAAACCTAAACACTTTTGATGATTCTAAACGTAAAAGTACTACCAAAATCCAAGCTTTAACACAAGAAATCAACCAAATGATGCACAAACTACTAAACTTTTTCAAACTCAAAAACCACTAGAAATCCAAAGATGTGCAAGATATGATCTAACCATGGCGCTCTGATACCAATTGTAAGATATTAGTTTTCACATACACATCAAACCATAACACAAAGTGGGCGTATAAGTGGAATTCTAGAGAGAGAGAGTTAGAGGTTTAGGGAACTTAGTGAGAGAAAGTGAAAGATATTATTATCAGCTCCAACTCTCTACCTTGGGAGGTAGAGAGTATTTATAGTCTTACATAAAACGCCACACAACGGGCTGTGGATCAGGCATACAGTGGGTAAAGACCCGTCCGTCCTCCACGGTGTTACTAAACTAAATACTACTTAACATAAAATAACTACGAATACGAGCTTTCTAACGATTACATATACTTGAGGTGACCGACTCTTTAATACCTGGAATTTCTAATTCCTAACATTGAAAGGGTTTCTAGAAAATTACCCCAGTTAGTCCATATTCTACGAACTCGCTAACGTCATTCAAAACCACAAAATCAACCAAAAATGAGTGAGTCCCAACAATGACACAGATGTTTGTTGCAATCCCTAGGAAATTGTTTCCTTTATATTCAAGTAAATTGTTTCCTTTATATTCAAGTTCCTTTTCCATAACCTGGTTGTAGCATTCCTTCGAAATGATGTTTACTGGGGAATTTATGTCGATGAACGGATGGAAATCAATGAACCCAATCTTGCATGAAATTTTCAGATAATAGGGGTTCCTATGATGGATTCGAGCTCCCATCTCATAAAACTTGGGTTGGTCAGATTGTGAAAAGTCTTTTCAGAGTTGTTGTGCCAATGGACCATTTCGACGTCGCTAGAGAAATCATCGGCACTGATTCCCAAGTCATCTTCTTCTTCAAAATTGACAAACACGTCAAAATCTTTCCCTGAAGCTATCTCACCAAGATTCGAAGGAGTCTTTGGGGGGTCACTAAGAAACTCTTCCAATGCATCACCAAAATCTCCTATAGGGTCGATCGCGCAAACCTTTTGAGGGGTAGACAGAAGTTCATTAGGCCTGAACGTATCAACTTCCCCATTAGCTTCGAGAGTTAATTTTCGAGCGAAGATATCCATTTTTGCGTAGGCAGTAGCGAGCATTGGTCTTCCTATAATAATAGGTATCCTCTTGTCTTCGGGAATATCAAGAATCACGAAATCAACCGGGAAGAGAATTTTTTTTATCTTTACCAATACATTTTCAACGATTCCCAAGGGTGACTACATGGATCGATCGGCCATTTCAATCTTCATTTTGGCTGGTTTTAGATATCCGATACCTATACGTAGGAACATTGAACGAGGAATTATGCTTATGATCGCTCTAAGATCTGCAAGGGCGTTACACATATTGAGACTCCCGATTAAGCAAGGGAGAGTGAAACATCCGGGATCTTTTTCCTTTTGCGGCAGTTCATTCCTTAAAACTGCAGAACATCTCTCGTTAAGTTGAACCGTCTCATCGGAATCGTTACTTAATTCCTACAAAATATTGTTATGGTCAGTTTTAATGGAATTAACAAGAGGAACGTTTACTGGGAGAGCTCCAATGTCAAGGAGTAAAAGTTTCTCCTTGCTGATTTTTCGTTTAACCTTCTCCGAGAAGGTACTGGGCTGTTCAAAGATTGTTTCAACTGTGTTGACAACTTCTTCTTCCCGTGCAACAAGGTAATCTGTGATGGCTTTCGAACATAAGTTCACATTTTTATCCAAACCCCTTATCCGGTCTTCATGAGTCTTAAAAGAAGAAACTGTGTTTTCCACGAATGTTTTCATCATTACTCCAATTCTATAATCAAGTTCCCTTGATTCCTCGATATGGTCAAGGATCCTTTTTTCTAAACTGCTTCCAGTCCTGGTCCCAAATACACTCTTTACTTTTTCTACCTTACAAGCTTCACTTTCATTGGCCCTTTCTAGCCTCCGCTTTTTGAAAATTTCACCATAATTATATTCTTGCTTCGTCAAAGTTTTCATCACCTTATGATTGAAATTATCCTTTGGCCCATACCCTGTCTCCATATGCCATTTATAGCAATGTTTAAAAATCCGTCGAACACACTCCAAAGCTAGGTCAGGTGTCATGCTCGGAATAGGTCTAAGGAGAATCGAGTAATTCACGTGTTTTTGCGTTAATTCCCCTATAGAAGACATAGACAATCTGGTGTTTGTTTAGGTCATGAGTAGGGCATCGGTAAAGCAGCTCATTGAATCTTTCCCACGCTTGATATAATATTTCTTCATTCTCTTGAATGAACTGATGGATTTTACCAAGAAGTTTAGCCATATTTGAAGGAGGGCAAAACTGTTGAATGAACTCTCTTCTCAATCGATCCCATGTCTCCTTGCATTCCGCAGGGAGTTTATTATACCATCTTTTTGCAGACCCTGTAAGAGTCATAGGAAAAATTCTTGCGGTAACCGAATATCTAGGGATATTCCGGATGCTGAAAAGGGATGCCAAGTAGAGTACTTCTTCCACATGATTTTGAACATCCTCATTCACGTCTCCTGAAAATTGCAGCTTATGTAATTCCCGGATAAATTGGTCCGGAATGGAGAATTTTTCCATACTAGAGTCTTGTGTGAAGGCTCGTTTACAGTTTACATTTGGCTGCTCCAAATACTGCTCCATGGTTATTTCCTCGATATTATTTTCATCAACGACTTCAGGTTCTGCATCAGATTGGTCAGATTCTTAAAATGAGAAAATATTATGAATAGGAATTGGTGAGTAAACTTTTTTCATCCGAAATTGTTTTTCCGGATCATCGAACGGGGTGGCCAAAAATGGCTTGGAGCTTCTAGTCTTGAATCCTGACATTATGAAAAAGAAAGAAAATTAAAAATAGATTTAATAAAAACCCTAATATAACTCCCCGGCTGCGACGCCAAAAACTTGATGCAGGTTTTACTGACCATGTTTTAATATTTATATTGTCTCATTATACCTATGGTCTACCCTAATGCACTAACAGGCAGTGTACCCGGTCGTGTGTAGTGTAGTATTCAGTAAAACCGAGGTCGTCCCAAGAGCTATGTGTGCGGATTTTAACTAAGTCTAGGTGTCACAGATTTTAATAGGTTGAAATGATTAATTAAAACTAAAGACAAGAAAATAAAAGATAGCAAGTAAAGGCAAGGGTTGTGATCAAAAGAGGAGAAGTGTGCTAACCTAGTTAGTCATCCTATCATGTTAAGTTCACGTTTAATTACTTCCAATTGCTTCAAGTGGGGGTAAAGGTCGCTAGGACAACATTTGGTCAGTTCGTCCTAACCTATCAGCAAAGGTTTCCACCGGAGATCGCATGTGACCCGTTGAAAGTCTAGTTTTTTTTAGTCTCCTAAGCCAAGTCATTAAGTACCACTACATGCAAGATTTGTAACAATGAGTGCTCGGGCGCTAGCATCTTAAACACTCATCCCTAACTTCTTAAGTTCATCCAAACGCTAGGTGATCAGTTGGTCAAATCGCACAAGCAAAGATGGGTCGTCAGTTGGTCAATTCTTACCCTTCCCACTCAGTCTAACTACTTAGGGTCAGTTGGTCATATCTCCTAAATATGCATGCATACACTAGAAACAATTATACGGAAGCAATTTAAACATAAACAAAACAACTAGAAAATCATATCTAGGCTAGCACCAGAGGTGCTTAGCCGCTCAAATTAACTAAAACAATAGATTCAATGTTTAACGTTACGAAATACATGAATTGAAAGTAAATAAAAGATTAAATGCTAATGCTTATCGTAGGGGAGTGATTTCTCCCTTGGAGATGGCTCCGTATGCTCCATAAGATCTGCCTTCAACCTTCTACTCACGTTCTCTGAATTGATGTGTGAAGTGAATCATTAGAAATGATGGAATTTAGGCGGTATTTATAGGCCAGATCTTGTTACGACGTAACTTAAGTTAAGAGTTACGCCGTAACATCCATTTCTTTGTAATTTGCTCTGGAAAAGCTGGTTACGGCGTAACATCAGGAATGAGTTACGCCGTATCTTCAATAAATTGTGGTTACGCCGTAATTGTGGAATTAGTTACGTCGTAGCTTGCGCGGCGCGAAACCTCATTTGACCTACTTAGTTACGGCGTAATCCTAGGAGGGAGTCATGCTGTAATCTTCCATTTAGTTGGTTTTTTGAGCCACGCTTCTGTTACGGCGTAATGTGAGAGGAGAGTTATGCCGTAACATCTTCTAAATGAGCATACTATCATATATCTTCAATAAAATCTCCAAATCCACATCTCTTTAGCTCCAATGCTCGTAATTTACCTGAAAGTGAAATATAGAGGAAAAAAAGCGTAAATCCATATAAATGATATAAAATACGAGCATTATCAGGGGAAATTGACACTTAATATTTAGGACTATTTGATGTTATTAGTAACATAAATGTTCTTGCACCTGAAATGTTACAAGTTGATACTAGGAAACCCAGTGACAACACACACGATACTAATGTGATTCCTTCCACTTCTACAGGAGTAGTTGCCTCCAATCCTAGCGTTGCAGTTCACAGCTTAAGAGCACTCACAAGAAGAATAAGAAGTTGCAACGTGAGAGCGGACCAATAAAAGCCTCTGAAGTAGAGGATCATGTTAGGCCTTTGAATAAAACACATGTTGCACCTGCTTTAGATGTTACGTTAGATGCATGTAATAGAAAAGGCAATGTAACAAATGTTGAATCTTTAAGTACTTTGAATGTTATGTTTGAAGCCTCTTGTGTTGTTTGTCGTAAAAGTATGTTTTCTGGTTTTCATGATAATTGTGTTGCTATATCTATCTTGTCTCGTAATCGAAAATCTACACATAGCATTACCTCTAGGCCCACTATTGCTTCTAAGTCTGTGCTAGGAAAACCGCCTATTGTAGTTTCTGAGAACATCATTGATGTACCCATAGCTCCATCATCACCTCCTAGGAAGATACCATCACCTAGTGCATTCACTAAGACAAAATCACGTACTAGTTGGACTTGGCAGAGATGGTTACAAAGTACACATGGCTTTAAATGGTTACCCAAAATTATTAACATGTGTGCTTCAACTATGACTTTAACGGAACCCTCTAACATTACGGGTTCCACCTCTACCTCTATTTCACCTGTGTCGTCTGTGTGTATTGCAGGTGATACAAATCATTCTTTTATTGTACAACATCAATTAAGCCATATTACATATACTACTTATATCAAATTACATCAAATAATTATAGAGATTATTACAATCATATTGAATGACACGAAAATAAACTCAAATATTACAAGGATTAGGATGACAAGTTACTTGTACAACGAAAACAGTTCAACCCTTAACACTTCTAATCTCTAATCCTTGTCTTGAATCTTCAACCCACTTGATTCTAACCCTTGTTAATCACCAAATAATCCCCTTTATCTCAGCCCCTAACACCTTGAATAACTCTAAATCTAACCATGGAATCACTAAAACAACACTTGGATTATATAGAGCTCACCTAGGTCTTCATCTTTCTTGTGTAACTTATGGTATGAATGAAAGTGGATGATGGTGAAGTGGTGGTGAGGGATAACGACCATGGAGGTGAGATGAGAGGGTTTTGGTTGATTTTTGCATGTCCTAATGAAGAGAATGAGGTGATATCATATAGTGGGGGACAAGGGTGGATGAGTGGAAGAGTTGGTGTAATAAGAGATGGCCAAGTGGCCTTGTGGCTTGTGTTTGCATGCCACCTCTCGTATGAGGTGGTAGTGTGTGTTATTTTACCTAGTTTTTGGTTTATGAGGTGTAATTTGGTCCCGGTAATTATTAATGTTAAGCCCTTAAGTCACGAAAATTAAAACTAGGTAACGTAAAAATGTAATACTTATAAAAATGTTAAAACTTATCAATATACTCTAACTAGGTGTGTTAAATGTGTGATAAGTCTCATAGAGTGCATTTATGTTGTTAAAGCCTAATAACGTAGGTTTAAGTACGCGTCTTACGTAAAAAGTAACATATCTACTTAGAAATGATAAAATAGTAATAGTTCATATAAATTATTGATAAAATAGTAATCTAAAGGGTTTTGTTAAAATCTTATAGAGTCCAATATACCTCTTTTGGGTAAAAGGGATTTTTCACCCTGGCAAAATACATTACACCAAAAACATTGAAGTACAAAAGGATGGGAGTGAGTCCCCCATCTCAGCCCTAAAGGGTAAAAGACATGCACAGACAAATGTGCAACTTACAAATAAATAAGCTAAACAAAGCTACTAACACCAAGAAACACAAAAGAAAACCAAAGTCTAACTCTTCTTGCGTCCTTGCACCTTGAAGTCTCTAGGAGAGCCACTATAATTCTTAGATTTGGAAGCATACATCTTGATATCATCATAGTTCTCATAGACTTCATCATCACTTTCAATAACCGCGTCCACACAAGAATCTTGACCCTGAATAGAAGTTGAAGCCATATCACTAATGTTAGGGTAAGAATTTGACGCCTTACTTGTAGAAGCAACATGGGTGTTGAAATGCTCCCACAATTCTGCAGTCTTACTCTTAGTAGGTACCTGATTATTACAACCCTCATCAGCATACTCCTATCCCCCAAAAGAGGAATCAACAGTAGTAGAAGGTTGAGCATGTTGTTCTTGTACCGTATCCTCACCATCATCACTCTTTACCGCATCATTACGCGTACCAATAGAAAGAGAACCATCATTAGTTGGCTTAAAATCAGCCCCTAACTTATATTTAGAGTTCTTTTTCTTGGCAACCGATTTAGAAACTGGTCTATACATAACATTGGTCTTTGGTTTAAAAACCCGAGCCCCTTTAGAATCTTTACCAACCTCTTTACCAGCCTTATGAGAGTGAACATGACGATCAACACCAACATCTTGATTAATCTGAGCACTAGTAACCCGCTTTCGCCTAAAAAGACACAAATCATCATCATGATTGAAAATAATACACTTAGAACACCAAGGCGGCCACCACTCATACTCAACTTCAAGAACTTCCATGTAATGACCCTTACCCTTAGGTAAGGGTATAGCAACATCAATTGATTCCAAAACATCTCTCTCAGCAGATAATTCAATAAGAACCCGTGCATATGAATAACAACCCCAAGGATTGCTACACATAGCATTTGTACCCTCATCAAAACGAATAATCCGCCCTAACTGTTTTGCAATCAAACTTATACCAGTTTTGGAATACACAACGGAAGGTACATTATGGATACGAACCCAAACCGGTACCTTAGTCATTTTCTCCATTTCCAACATAGTGTTCGGCACCCACTCATGCAAAATGATAGGTACCGATTTAATAAACCAAGGACCCCCATTAAGAACCTTAGTCATACCATCCAATGAAGAAAATTTGAAAATGAAGAAATTATTCCATAGAATAGCGTGTTCCAACCCGAACTTAGCCCATGTATGTCTTACATAATTGTCCACAATCGGAAAAGCAAGTCGTTGACCCATAAAATAGCCATAAAGTGTATAGACAAATTTCCCACACATATCTTCCACTACTTCAATAGGAATAACAACATTTGCAGCCGACAATAACTTATCATTCGTGAATCCCGAGTCATGAATCTGATTTGGACTCGTAGTATGTTCACAAGAGTTTACAAGACCAAAATCACATTGAGTCGACCCAACAGCCTTACAAACCATGCTATCCTTCGTTGAACCCAAACCACAGCCATAATGAGACCTCGAAACATCACCATGAACGCCATGTCCAGGTGCAACACAAGTATGAATAATAGACACTTCCGTTGTGGTAATAGATTGGACACTAATATCAACATTAGACGCATATGGTATGGAAGTACCAACCTGTTCTGAGACTATTCCCACCCCAGAAGTACGAACAACATCAACAACATGAGAAGGAGACGCGGTAATATGGTTCATTATCGGTGTTAAAACCGACTCACCAGGACCATTACCACGTCTAAACTTATCATTAATTACTACACCAGAATTCCCAGCTTGATGAAACAGTACAGCCACAGAAGAATGAGTAGCCATGACACCATCAGGAACATGTACACTAAACAAATCAGTCCCACTCAAACAAATCGTAGCAGCAGCATCAGACTTGGAAGAAAAATCACCAATCGATGCCCTTGCCAAACCATCAACACCAGAACAAATAGGGGACGCAATAGTGTTAAGATCATGTTTAACTTGAGATCCAACATCAGAATATAAACCTGAATATTGAACCTTATCGAGTCCAACATCCCCACGTTTTAAACGATCCATACGAGCCGCCAATTCCGCCAAATTAACCTGCGTTGTACCACTTGGCGCCTCATCATTACAAAGAAACCCAGCTTTCATCCTCAAAACCCACGTATAATCAGTTGTAAACAAAAAACGTCCCAGAAAACCCTAATGATAACTTCCAGTATTTGAATTGAAACCCTAAAATTAGGGTTTTTATGAAATCAATAATGCCCAAAGCAATGACCAAGATCGAAACAAGTGATATACAATCGATTTAGTAATTAAATCAATTAGAGTGAATCCCAGAAACACGTTTCAGATCGAAAAGATAGGAAGTAATGAAACCCTAAAGACGATTAGGGTTCAAAACGCATGTACCAAAAAAAAACGGCAAACAAAACCTGTTAAACACGCCAATGATATGTAGATATTGATTAAGAACAGAAAGCAAACATTAGAAACACACCAATCGGATTTAAAACAGATAGATTGACAGATTTTAGGGGGCCGGTTTTTCAAGGAGAGAGAGAGGAATTTTTAGGGTCAAATAAAATCCTCTAAGCGACACAAGAGGCCAATATACCTCAAGTTTGGCTTTTCTCGATTCTCAAAACGAATCATATGTTATTGTATCGAGGCTTTCAAAAAAATCTTAATTTCTAACATGGAGTTTTTGGTAAATATTAACGCCTTACATCTATGAAATTTTTGTTTTAGGCGATAGTGTGTGGCATGCAGCCTAATTTGTATTTGTATGGTTTCATTAGTTGTTTCGTGTGTGATCTCTGAACACCTTAGTCCAGCAAATGGTTTACTGACACTTTCGTCTATATAGTGCCTTAAATGGAATAGTTTTGTTGTTGTTACGGTAATTTTTGTTAATCAATGGTATTGTTGATGTAAAATGCTTTATAATGATGTGATAATTGTTGTTGTAGGAAAGTCTTGATAGTGGCAAGTGGTTATCAAAACCATTTCCAAAGCTGATCATGTCTTAGGTAGTTTTGAGATGAAGGCTATATCGTATAGTGTTTATGTCTACTAGTGTTTGAAAGAAACGGATACTATGAAGTTTCACATACTGACATATAATGGGGTTTAGATAATGAAGTTATATGTTGATTATTAGGAGAGTGTAGTGTATGTTTACCATTTATTCTTCGGAAGAGATGTCAAGTTTGCTTTAAAATCATAAGTGAATTTTAAAGGATTATGGCGGAATGATATCCTTGAAACCTAAACAGGCTAGTACTTCTAAGAAATGACGAGAAGATTTGACGACTATCACAAGATAGTAGTTAGGATTATTTCATAAATGAAAACTTTCAAGAATTAAATTAAGTAGTATAAATAAGTATTAAGATCTCGCTGAGTGGTAAGACACTATCATGTCACTAGATCTTTTTAATGAATTCTAGCTGTTTATCGAAGGTAAGTAGGAAATTAACCTGAATATAACTCTTGTATAACTATTCTCAGTGTTTGAAAAATTTAAGTCGAACATAGTTAATCAGACTATGTTCCACTGTCCCTAGGTTAAATATTGGTGATTAGGTTATATTTAGCCGAGGTTCGATAAATTTTCCAAATACCTAAATTAGGTATACTTGTGATATGTCCATAGCTTTTGAGAAATTGTCCACTAAGCAAAGGCGATATCAAACCATTCAGTTGCAAGTCCTGGCCATAAAAGACTTGTAACCTATGTTTTCACATTCCATTGCATAGAAGATAGTATGGGTAGATACGTGTGGAAAGGAAATCTTAAGCAATTCTAAATTAGTCCATACTTGGCTAGCATCACGGACATTTAACAATGAAGGTTTCAAAAGAGAATTTTGATGAATGTAGAGAAAGTTGCTGAACTTCAGCTTTTGTAGATGATGAATTAGTTTGTCCTTTAGAAATTTCATTTCTTGTATTTTCATTAGGGAAATTGATAGATTGTGACCGGTTTCATGTAAAATAATATCATATAAAGTTTATAAGATAATTTCTAGAGACTTTGTATAGCTTACAATGTCTATGAAGTAAATTAGACCATTGTGTAACTCACAATGTCTAGGAAGTAGTTGAGACCATTGTGCAACTCACAATGTCTGAGAAATAGTTGAGACCATTGTGTAGTTTCACTCACAGTGTCTGAGGATATAAAAGAGCCCACTGTAGGATTTACAGTTTCTGAGAATATAATAGAGACCATTGTATAAATTACAATGTCTGGGAAGTAGGAAAGAGCATTGTAGTCAGTTACAATGTCTTGGAGGAAGTTTCGTAATCCTAAAATGAATGAGTAAATACATGATTTGAAAAAATATGATTGTGTCGTAATGCCTTAGAATAGGCATACGCAGATATGTTTAGTACATTGTTTATGATTGAAATTATGTCGAGTGTATATACCAATATACTAGTATGTTTGTATAGCTTAAAATGCCTAAAAGTCACATAATAGTCTAGAGGATGGAAGGCACGGAGAACGGAAGGCTATAAAATGCTTTGTTTGTAAAATTAGTTACAGTTTAAGTCTCAATTTAGACTCATTTCTCTATAATTAAGGCTCTGATACCAATCTGTAACACCCCCAATTTCGTGATACGCAGCGAAATTCAAACTGGGTGTTACTTCATGGCACAACAGTCATAACAATAGAAAACGAACTCTAATGGAGTCGTTTTAAAAAAATTTATCATTCGATTTATATAAATATTAGAGTTTACAAAATAGGTCCCAGTTGGTTCCATTGTTTACAAAATACATAAATGGGTTTTCGAATGATAATAAAATTTATAGCCTTCTTGAGTATCCGTGCTCCTCCGTGCCAGCTTCCGACATTATGGACCTAAAACACATTCTTAAAACTGTCAACACAAAGGTTGTGTGAATCCATAGGTTTATTGTTAAAAGTTGAACACATAATGTTTGTGTGGGTTACGTTGTTATACACCCATAATGTTGAAAACAAACCAGTCATTATTTCACTAAGCTCATGCAAACAAGGCGTTAACGTGTTCCAAAATTAATTGGTGAAATTGTTGGTACCAGCCCTAATAGGTAAAATTGTCGTTTTACCTAATGTTACTCAAATATATTGCGTTTGTTTGCCTACCCTGTCAACACAAACGGGATTCGTCAATCCCAATATATCTATTCACAATATTCGCGCCCACTCTCTCTAGTGATTAATGGTTCATCATTAGGGACTTAAGTTTAGCAAATGCGGTAACTTAGTGACAATAAAACAATTAGATAAGCATATAGTTTGAAAGCAATGTGTTCGGTTTAAAATAAAGCATGTATCTCCCCCAAGGGTTTGTAAAACAATTAAGTAATAGAAAGTGGGGCTATGAACTCACAGTAGTGATCAGCTGTGGAGTTTAACGATATATTGTATGTCAACAATAGAGTATGGCAAGACCACGATCTTTAACGATTACCTAAGAAAGCATAGTATTCGTGTTTTAGTATATTGTATGATATAAGTGTACAAATATATGTAGTTTGTTGGCTTATGATATTGTAAATGAATCCTTAAGTTAAAGTATTCCTTAAATGTTGTTTGGCAATCAAAATCAAGAGGTCGTGAAGTAGTTTAACATGTCATATGGTCATTTACCTAGTTTGTCAAAGTCTAGTGAACAAGTTTTAAAACAAGTTTCGGTCATTAGACTTATACTAGTCATGCGGCTAAGTGATTCGTTGTTTGTGAGTATGGTGAAATAAACACAAGTATCAAAGTATCAAATTAATCATGAAATTCGACAAATCAACCTTTTAGGAAAAGGGTTAACATGCCAAATCTCACGAATGTGATAAAAGTGATACCGGGAAAGTGATTTCCCCGGGTCGTGTCCCAAAGAAGTGTGAATTGACGGTGCCGTTGAGTTTCGTGACTAGAACTTGAACTGGTTTTTATGATTTTGGGTTTTGAATTACGTATTCTACAAATTAAAGAACGGGAATGAAAATAAAGCACGTAAAACAATGTAAACACTAAATAAACTACTACTAAGCCTAAGAAACAATAGAACGAAGCTAAATTACATCCTAGGGTGCTAAAATACTAAAACGCAAAAAAACGGGAACACACCCGAGCCATAAACGTGAAAATTTTGCAATTTAAGGGCTACACGTGCAAAACTAATTTTCCTACATTCTAAATGACTTAAAATAATTGTTGGCAGAATAGTACAGCAAACAGAAGTAGAAAAAATAAGGGGCAGTTTGGTTTGGGACGTTAAAGGGCAAATTAAGCTACCAAAAATCTAACTAAATGGTCAAATAAGCTACCTAAGGTTTCCTACCCTAGTCTAGTGCTTAATAAGCTGAGTGGTCTCCTAAATGAGCTGAATTTAAAAGCTTGAATAAGCCAATAAAATAGCCTAACAGCTCCTGTTGGGAAAGGGGCTGTTAAGGACTTTCAACACCAAATGAGGCTTCTAAGAAGCTTCAAATAAGCTTATGTCTAATGAGCAAACACCTAACTTATCTAAAGCACTAAATAGAGATTTGAATAATCAATAAGCAAGTTGAAATAAGCTAAAAAAAACTAACCAAAGGGGCCCTCAAGGCTGCAAAGAAGCTGTTGTGTCTGATGTAGTCCCAAAACAGCCTCCAAATAGGCTTTTTGAGGGAAGATTTAAGCTATAAAAAGCTTAGGAAAACCTAAATTGTAAGATATTGGATTTTACATAAACATCAAACCATAACAAAAAGTAGGCGTACAAGAGGTTTTTAGAGAGAGAAAGTTAGAGGTTTAGGGAACTTTAGTGAGAGAAAGAAAAATCTTATTATGAGCTCCAACTCTCTACCTTGGAAGGTAGAGAGTATTTATAGTCTTACAATAAAACGCCACACAACGGGCTGTGGATCAGGCATACAGTGGGTAAAGACCCGTCCGTCCTCCACGGTGTTACTTAACTAAATACTACTTAGCTTAATAGAACTACGACTACGAGCTTTCTAACGATTACATATACTTGAGGTGACCGACTCTTTAATACCTGGAATTTCTAATTCCTAACAATCTCCCCCTAAGGGAGGTCACCTCAAACATATACTAAAATTACATTGAATACAAACAGATATTACATTAAAAATTGTTCTTGCATTCTTGATGTAGTGCTTTGCTCCGAAGCTCAGAGTCATTGATTCTTCTTATTGCATGTTTGGTTAATCCAAGTGGAGGGCTTTTGCTGATCCACGTGATAATAATTTTGAGCCAGCTTTTGAGATCATCAACTATCAAAAATCTCTGAGACATCCATTGTGGTGTTGGAATTTTGTGATGTTGTGACTTTCGGACCGACATGCTCACATTCTGGATCATGATATCTTCTCATCAGAGTAGCGGAAGCTTTCGTTGATTCATGACATTGGCAGCAGCGTAGCAGAAGCATGGAGTGAAAATATCAGAGTCATTGATGCACTAATCATGATTTCTTTAGAGATGAATGTGTAGAGTGAGCATGCGGCTATGGATTGACCGCATCATTCAGATCAGCTGCAAACGTCGGGTGTACCTGCATACAACAGTTAGCAGTAAAGTGCACGACAGTGTCTTTGAACACTTTCGTTGAATTGAGGTACACGGCCCACGGTTCCCCGTTGATCAGTACAAGTACTGCCTGTGAACAGGTAAGATTCCGAAGAATTTCCTTGACAGGGTTTCGCAGCTGCTCTAGCTGTTCTCAAACCGGAACGTCTCAAAGAAGACAACACGGAGTGAGTGAACCAGCGAATAGAGATTCACTGATTGATGAAAAAATATTTAGAAAAACAATCGTGCATTGCTCAATAGAAATTGTTTTTGCAATACAACGAAGGTTTTAATGAAAAATCAATTATCAATCATAAAACACCTTTTGATTTGAAATAATTGTACACGGTCGATGTGCTAAGGAAAAGAGTTTTTAAAGCACAATGACCGGTTTTTCAAAGGAATCCGTTAATCCATAACCTGAACCAGGATTGATTCAAGAGTTTGAATCGCCCCATTGTTTCTGTTCAGTTGTCACATGGTTGATCTATATAATAGATCTCACATGCCACCTACCAGGAGCTTGTTTGATGTTGGCTCCAGAAGGCTTTCCATCTTCATTGTGAATATGTTCACATATCACTCGGATGTTCTGGCAATACCACAAGGATAATGCGTAGGACTCAAGATATAATTTCTCTTTCCACATTGTGTGAAATAGAGAGTCTTCATTGAAAGTGTCCTAATGAGATTTATTGATGATCTCGTGGCTCTAGACTCAATTTTGTGCATATTTGGAGTCTTCATTGAAAGGGTCTCCTTCTTCAATATCAATAATCTATAAGAGAAAGTCGATAGATAATGTCGGTTCCCCGTGAGAATGAAACAAGTCCTTTTAAGAGGAACTTGAGTGGTTTGGAAAGTTGAAGTGCAGTGCGTCACTGGGTCCATGACGTCTTGTCTTCAATACTGATGTTACCATCAGTAGCATATGAATTGAACCCGGTTTCTGCCCTAAGGTTGAATATATGGAGGGCTATTTGTTTTCACCCTTTTCTCATTCAATTCTTTTTCATTCTTCAACCCCTTCAGTGCTTACCGAGACTTTACTGCAAGAACCTTGTTGGGTTTGTTCCAGTACTAGCTCAGTCTCAGTCCGCACCCTTCCCATATCTCATTTTTCTCCTTTTATCATCATACCTAAGAACTCTACACTAACTAGTGGATAGTCCCTGGGTAGATCCCTCCGGTTCTGGCGGATCATGGGAACAAATACCTAACCTTATCAACCTTATATCACCATACATAAAGTAAAGTTGGTCGGTCTATTTGGTATTGTTCATCTGCCATTGGAACCAATTGAAAACCATTTGAAAATGAATCCAGATACTTGTGATATATTATCAAAGTATTTTGTACCTAAATTGTTTTTGATATTTTTTAGAACAAGAGCTCCCCCTCAACATGTGCATCAAGTGATTGAAATCGTTTTGCACACGGAGGCAAGAGAGAGATTTAACTTCTTTGAATTCTATTTTCTAAAAGATATCAATCATCACTTCCCTAATCAAAACAAGTAGATAAAGCATTTTCGGGAAGGATGAGGTTTTCACAATTTTGCTCCCCCTCAATATGTGCATCAAGGTTTGAAGAGATTTTTGCACATACTAGAGGGAACATGCACATTGATATAAATTGATCACGTATAGGATCTTTTTGGTTTAAGATAAATGCTCCCCCTCAACATGTGCATGGAAAATTTGAAAATTTTGAAATCGTTTGGCACATGTGGGAAGGAGAGCTTGTACATCCTTATAAAACCATTTACCGAATTATCAGTTTAAATCCAATATAAATCACAAATTCTCCCCCGATCATAATTATCAAATCATTTGAGATTTGTGATCTCTTGTAGATTTAAATTGATTTTGAAAGCTTTTAAGGAGAATTGTGACTTGATTATGAAAGCGTTTTAACTGATAAGGATCGGATATTAAGACTTTAAAACTCCATTGATTAAACATGCATGAATATCTTTTGAAAACAATTGAATGACAAATAACTTTTTAATTTAATTGAAATCATTCTACCCCTCAAACAATGACATAGGTTGTTGTTTGAGAGATAGATATTTTGACAAATAAGTCCAGATGATTATCAAAAATAGAGTCCGAGTTATTTTTCAAAAACAGTTAGTTTTCAGCAGATAAATGTTTAAAGAATCAGAGCATGGAATTTTGAAAACATGATAAAGTATGGCTCTGTTCTTTCTTTGAAAAGCGGGTTACTGCCTGAAATGACAATAAACCATAGTTTCACTTTCTCCCAAAAATATTTTTTGATTTTTTTTAAAGTACATTCGAACAACATCTAAAGTCCCGTGTCATTCTTTGAATGACAGCACAAAGACCGTAGATATTATCGAATGGAGAAAAACATGACAAAAAGACAACATTTTTTGGAATTTTTCAAGATTTTCAAATTTTTATGGATTTTTGAAAGTTTTATAATTTTCTATTTGCTTTTTGAAGGTTTTGTAATGTATTTTGTTTTTCGAATAAATATTTACAAGAGATAAATTAGTTTAAGAGAATGATGAAATGAGTACCGAGATAAAGATATCGTTCAGCACGTTGTAGAAGAAAGGAATCAACATCTCTTAAACTTTCGCCACCAAAGCATTTGAGGCTTCTAAGAAAATCGTCTGAACATGAGCCTTCTCAATTTGAATCTTTGGTAGCTTCCCCCCAAACCGACAAACATCGAATAAAGACCATTTCCCTAAGAAGTAGAGTTGAATACAAAGCGGTCTCATTGATTGAAGCTCAGCACCCCGAAGAACACGAGAACACCGAAGTAACAAGTTGAAACATTGATCGTCTCAGTGGTTATCAATTCCGGATTAACTGATTACGACCGATCACATGAACCTATTGTGCATCCCCGATGTACACCTTACTCTTCGAGATTGACCAGTTGTCTATTTAGGGGAACAATATATCAACATATTCATTTTACCAAGTGCATTCCAGTTATCTAACATATACCCAATCAGCACATAATGTACACATGTACCCAATAAGAGAAGAGACAATATGACATCACAATAACAGGTTGAATCACTGATCTTCTCTGCAGATGTCAACTCTGGAATAACTGATTAAGCTCAATCATGTGAATATGTTGTGTGACACAGATGTACACATATCTCTCCCTTGATGGTTGCGATCTCATCGAAATCATCATTACATTGTGTACATGAAGCGCTAACTAGAAGCACTTTATCATTAATCATATAGAAGATGTCGATAAGCAGTATCATCTCACGCTCCACATATTCTTCTCACATTTCTTCCAACTGAACGCTGAAGTAACACATACCAAAAGTCTCCAGAGACCATTTCCCCCAAATAGTTGGAATAATACATCCTTCCCCCAAATAGTTGGAATAATATATCCTTCCCCCAATAGTTGGAATAATACACCAAAGGCTACGAGTTAAACACTGAGTTTCTCTACGGTTATGACCATTGTCTTTTCGGGATAAATTCAATCAGGTAGAAGTGTTAAGTTCATCAAGTGTACTTGTTGTGCTTTTTAGATATATGTCTCCTTCCCCCTTGCTGGTTTTGATACCTCAGAATCAGCAAAACATAATATATCCATAAACTTTAAATCTTGTGAGAAGAACTCAAATAGCCCAAATGAATACTGTAAGAATCAACTGCTACAAAAACTCTCTCTGACTATCTTTATCAACCCATATGTAGACAATTTGAAGTGACCACTGTTGAAGAAAACCCGATATACCAAACTTGAAACTGAAGTCGAATTCCCCGCATTTGTATCTTAAGCTTGCACTTAATGATGGAAGAACGGTGTCGAGAATTTATGCTCCAAGCAAATCTATTAAGTACTCAATACCCAATGAGAGTATGAGACATTATCACCTCTTGCGATTATCCACACCGTCATCTGCGTGTGACACTAAGTAAAACAAATTAACTCCTAATAGTGATAGTTAACCAGGTCTTCAACCATCCACCTCGACTGCTGGTAACTAGATAACCCAAGTCTTCTACTCAAATTCTTAAACCCGAGCAAGTTATCAAATAAGAACACACCTTTGTGAAAGTCAACTTCAATCTCAAATAAGTGATAAATGATTAACTCTGAAGTAATCAACTTGTGTCAAATGCCCACCATGTGAATAAACATACAATCGGATGTACATTGACCCACTGAATGAACCGGAACAAATGATTCCTCAACATCAATGAATTCTTACTAAAGATATACATGTAGAGACTGATTCTGGAAGATTCATCACTAATGTCTTAAAGCGGATGAGGAAGTCATTTTCCATAATGCTCATGTGGTTGATTTACAGAGTGCACAATGGAAGGAACAATAATCCGTGAAGATTTGGCAAGGGAATACCAAAGAGCGGATCATTATTCATGAGTGCAACTGCAGTATTATGATAGACATTATCAACGCCTTGTGAGGTAACTAGAGATGAGGTTTCTTGAGAATTCCGAGAAGTACTTCTTAAATGGTGAACCAGTTGAGTCAGTAGGAACCAGAGCATGAGCTTCAGAAACTGAATGATCAACATTCGTTGGAGATTGGAAGTACTCATCAAACATATCTTGAAAGACACTGAATCCCAAATAGTATATCCCAGTTATCCTTAGTGAGTGAAGACATTAGGCGTTGGAGAGTCGTATGACCATAACTCAAGCATCCATCACCATGTAGTATATTCCCTCTTCTCCCCCTCAAAAATTGCAAATGAATTTTGCCATTTTTGATTGATCAAGTGAATAAGAATGTATACCAATGAACGGAGATCCACTTGAGGATTGAATGGGCATGGAAAAACATGAAGCTTGTTGATGAAGAATGTCGATGAGAATGGTCATAAAAATGAAGATTTCTCTTCTTCTGAAGATAAAGCGCACTGACACGTACACTTTTCTTTTCTTTGAGGAACGGGGCCTGAAGTGTTATCTGCAGACGCCATAGTGTTGAAGAACGAGGCCTGAACTGATGTGAACAGACGTCATTTCCGAGTGAATATCAAGATTGAGTTACTTGAACCCGTGAGTTACGAGATATCAATCCATTTGTAATCCATACTTTAAGCCAGTCCATGTAGTGAAGGATCGAAGTATCTGAAACTGAGTAAGGACTACCTGCACTAATATTACAAACTTGATTGCATATATTTTGGTTAGTGACATTAGTATCCACCCTTTGGGTTTCACAGTCAACCTTGATTTTGTCATCGGTAAACAGCTTTCCGGTAGGCATCCACCTAAGACCAACATCCTTAAACATTTTACCAGACGGAATCCACTTATGGCTAGGTCTAGGATTGGTGACATTCTTATGCACAGTGGAAGACATATCGTTATTCCTAGACACCAAAGATTTAGCAGTTTGGATCCATCTAGACGAAGTTTTAGGTTTGTTTTACATCATAACATGTTGAACCTTAGCCATGTAGGTAGTCTTAGTGGATTGTACCTTGGCATGTGAATTGCGAAAATGTTTCTTATGTGGAAAAGACTCAGAATTTCTAGTTTTGTTTTCTACATGCTTATCATTCTTATGCACATAACTACTTTTAGATGCACGACAATCCCTAGTCTTTTGAGTGTTCCTAGGTAGTGGTTTACAACTACTAGCAGTGCCTTGAAATCTCGTAGAATTCCTCACCCTAGGTCTTGCACCTAAAATTCCGTCTTTTCGAATCTGTGCCTTTTTCCTGGCTTTTTCTAGATAATAGTTCTTCCACAAGTCATTCATATCATATGAATTCTGGGTTTTAATGCTTGGTTTTGACACTGTTTTTGAACTAATCCTAGAGGTGCTGGGAGTAGAACTGGCTACGTGTTGAGAGTTAACGGAGCTAGAAGCCTTATTCATAGGTAATTCTGGTGAAGTGACTGGTTTTGACAAAACTTGTTTCTCATCAACTTGGGAGGCAAACCGTGTTTTTGAAACTTTTGGTCTTTCGGATATAAACGCAGTAGGCTGCCTAACAATGGACCGGTTTCTAATGGGATGAGAAACTGGTTTCCCCAAGGTTGATGGTTTTGTAAACTTAGTGTTCACACTTTTCCCTACAGTTTTCCTAAGCTCATTCTTTAAGGCAACAATAGCGAAACTTTTATCCTGAAGTTGAGCTTTGAGTTCATCAATTTTTTCTATCAAAGAGTTTGTTTGTTCCGTTGACTTAGTTCTAGCTTCTTTGACAGAGTCACTTAGTTCTATGTGATGCTTTCTCAAAGACTCATTTTCCTTTAGTAATTTAGCCACATAAATTGAGAGTTCATTATTTCTTGTTATAATAGCATCAATGTCTTGTGTATTCTTGACTAAATTACTTTTCTCATTCAAGACAGAAATATGTTTCTTCAGATTGTAAATGTTTGACTCTTTGTCTTGAAGCTGAGCTTTCAAAGTGTTAATTTCAAAAAGTTCACGGAATTCAGGAAGTTCCGGTTTTTTACATGGTTTGTTAAGTTGAAAAATTTCTTCTTTACTCTGTATCGCGATTTCAAGTGAAATGCAATGTTTTTCAAGATTTGAGAATTTGTTTGAAAGTTCATCAAAAGCCTTCTTATCAACCATATCTTTTGTTTTGAGACACTTAATCTCAGACTCAGCCTCAATAACAGAACATTTATGAAATTCATGTTCATCATCATGATCAGTTTGATTAAGTACTTTAGCAGATGCACTATGTTGAACAGTAAAGGGTACCTCATTACATGACACCTGCTCAATTTCTGGTCTGATATCTGCATCCACATCATGTGTAACAAGAGTCACTGGACCGCTGAGTGTGTCAAGCTTATCAATCTCTGAGCCTCTGTATTCAGTGCCAACTGATCCATCATCTGGTGCTTTACCCGACTCATCATTATATGTTGACTCTGACATTCTGCATTCAACGACACCTGATTCTTCAACAGATACATTACCCAACTTATCACAACTATCTCTCAACTGCACCTGACACTCATTCACGTTTTCATCTTTATGTGTAACTTCCTCAATGTACTTTTCCACATTATCCATGAGTTGTATGAATGTCTCAATGAACACGCTAATTTCCATTCCAGTGTGTCTCTTGAAAGACATTTCAGTCATGTCTTGATCATAATCTGATGTAAATTCCCCACTGATGAATGACTGAAATTGGTTGTGGATCACTTGAAGTGCAGTACTGGAACTAACCTTTGGAACCTTCTCTTTATCAAGTTGTTGTTCCAATTGTTCTAAGTTCAATAGTACTGTTCCCGTTAATGTGGATAAGTCTTGACGGAAAAGGGCAATGCATGTTCGTTCCATTCCAATCGGTGTGAGTAACATAAGGTGTGAGTGAAGTTGTTGATAAGATTCAATGCTGCTTTCCTTTTGCATGGCATTCTGTAGTCCAAGCAGGTGCAATTCTTTTTCATTGGACTCAGAGCATGAAGAACTCAAATCATCATTGATTGAATCCATCATCTGTATTCAATCAGTATAGCTAATATTCTCATGGTTGTCTACAACATCATATAGTTTGAGTACTTCTGAAATCACTGGGTCAGTAGAGTAAGACATGATGTGGTAGAATGCACGGGATTTTACAAGTCTATGATTTAAACCGAGAAATAAAATCTTTCGCGGGATTTTACTAAAATCAAGACCAAACCGTTAAGCAATGACCAATGGAATGTGTTAAGATGACTGATGGATCGATACAATGAAAGACGATTGTGTGATAGGACTTTAGATTGTTCGTAGGAAAAGCTGAAATGTTGATTGGTTGAGATTTGGATTGGTTGATGCACGTTTTTACGGAGAATTTTTAGGTCTAAAAACTTAAAACCTCAATAACTTCCTTTCGGAGGGGATTTGGGCCTCGAAAAATTCGTTTCACGACTTTGTGGTGAAACCTTACAATATTCAGCCTGTTCCGGTCGTTTTGACAGGTATTTCGCTGAAAACGGAGTTACGGATCAAAAGTTATGGCCGTTTGAAGTTTTGACGTAAAAAGTCAACTTTGGTCAAACCTCTTCTTTGTAAAAATCAACCAAGTCGCTATAACCCTTGAACCAAGTCGCTAAGTCACCAAGTCGCTAAGTAGCAACTCGCTAAACCTCAAGTCGCTGTGAATCAAGTCGCTAAGCACCAAGTCGCTAAGAACCAAGTCGCTGGACACAAGTCGCTAAAGCACCAAGTCGCTACACAGTCAAGTCGCTAAAGAGCAAATCGCTAAGGTCCAAGTCGCTAGTAACAAGTCGCTAACAATTTGAACTACAACTCGCTAACACTTTCTGAAGCAAGTCGCTAACCTCACTAAGTCGCTAGCCGTAGTGGAGAATCCACTAACTTGTACTATTTGTCGGCTTGTCTCAATAGACAAGTCGCTAAGCACCAAGTCGCTACCAAAACACACTACAACTCGCTACCGTTTTACAAACCAAGTCGCTACCAAGAAAAGAAGTCCGTAGCTCAAGTCGCTAGCTAGAAAATACTTTAAAAACACACTTTTCAATCCAAAAACAACCCAACCACGATGATTCAAGCCTTCCAAATCAAAACCCAAGCACATACAATGATTCTTAACACAAAACTACACCCAAGATTCAAACTTTAACACTAGAAATGATCCAAATGATGCAAAAACCACTAAACTTTTTCAAACTCTAAAACCACCTAAAAACCACTAGAAATCCAAAGATATGTAAGAGATGATCTAACCATGGCTCTGATACCAATTGTAAGATATTGGATTTCACATAAACATCAAACCATAACACAAAGTAGGCGTACAAGAGGTTTTTAGAGAGAGAAAGTTAGAGGTTTATGGAACTTTAGTGAGAGAAAGAAAAATCTTATTATGAGCTCCAACTCTCTACCTTGGAAGGTAGAGAGTATTTATAGTCTTACAATAAAACGCCACACAACGGGCTGTGGATCAGGCATACAGTGGGTAAAGACCCGTCTGTCCTCCACGGTGTTACTTAACTAAATACTACTTAGCTTAATAGAACTACGACTACGAGCTTTCTAACGATTACATATACTCTAGGTGACCGACTCTTTAATACCTGGAATTTCTAATTCCTAACATAAATTAAGGTAAATCATATGACCTTATACCACTAGCTACTTGCATAATCAAAATCAAAGCTTAAATCTAATTTAGTCCTACTAAATCTAATGCTAAAAAGGGGATGTTGGGCTTATTCAGTTACAGGGCAAAAATAAAAAAAGCATAAACAGGAACCTTAATAAGCTACTATAAAAGCTCTAAATCCTAACTACAAAAGAAAATCATGAAAAGTATAAATCTAACTACTAATTGCAACAACTAACTAGTCCTAAATCTAATTTCAATTTACCTAAATCTAAGCTAAAGGAAGGATTAGGCTGCTACTTTGGGCTTGGACAAAGCAGTTATTGCAGACCAAAAAAAAAATGTTTGTGACTTAAAACAGCTTTTGAAACGTGGCTAAGTGCTTGTAACAGGTAAAATTACTCATGGAAACTCAATAACAAGTGAGCTTTTCATCAAATGCCAACACATCAGCCTTGAAGCTGCTGTGCTAAACACACCTTTAAGACTTAAAAAGGGAAGAAAGAAGAAGAAAAAAGAACTGTTTTACTTCTCAACTTAGGGAATTACTTTGAAACTTCAAACAAACACTACATTTAGTTTAAGAAAACTATTGAACCAACAAATCAGTCATGGAACTTGAATAACAAGGAAACAGTTTGTAACCAAGAAAAAAGTAAACTGAAAGTTCTTAAATAAATACAAGACTTGGAACTTGAACTGAATTAAACTTGCAATTGAAATTAAAACATTACATAAATTTAAAATACTCAAAAGTAAATGCAGGACTAGAACCAAGAATTCTAGACAAAGCTCTACAATTTTTACAAAGACCTATTTATACTACAAATATATGAAACTTCTGTCTTCTCTCTAATCTTCTGTTTGTGTTTTCTTTGTGAGTGAAAACCATAAAAAACAAGCTATTGTGCTTTCTTGATCTTCTCACAGCCATTAGATGATGTCTTGGTGCCACATCTTATCATTCCTAACCATTGATGGCATATGTAAAGGTGTGGATTGCAAAGGTGGAGGTGAAACATGTGAAGAGGGGGAACATGTGACTCTGATGACTTGGTTTCTGGGATTGAGAGGGACATGGGAGAAGTGGGAAAAATGGCGGGTAAAAGCTTGAGAAAGGTTTCCTGGTTTTTGGGTAAATAAAAAGGGAAGAAGGGTATGGGATAAGGGTTTAGTTTATCTTGTAAAAAAAAGAGTTTTAAAGTAAAAATGTATTTTTTGGTTTATGAGTTTTGTACATTTTTTTTTTTTTTAAATAAAAGTGAATTTTTACAAAAATGGGGTTTTGGGTAAAATCGGGATTTTTTGGATTTTTAGTTCAAAAGGGCAAAATGGTAATTTTGGGTTCGGGTTAGGTTTTTAGTTGTTTTCCCCCTACTCACTCTCAAAACGCGTCCCGGGATCTGAAATGTAGAAATTTCACTCCCGGCTCCGTCTGTTTCAGTACTTCTCTGATTTCGGCTTGTTTTTGCTCGTTTTCGCTCTGTTTTCAATCCTTTTGTACCTGCAAGACAGAAAACACACTCCGGAGATATTTTTTACATATTTTGGTGTTTTTGGTCATTTTTGTGGTCTTAGGTGGGTCAAAACGATGAGTGAATAAGCACTCATCAAATCCTCATACACTAGACAATTGCTAGTCCCTAGCAATCAATCATGTGAAGTAATGAAAGAATCAAGATTACCAAGAATACCCCATTTCGAATTTTTATTTGATGCGATAAATTTAAACTAGACTAAAAATAAACAACATGATTGATTAACAAAAAATAAGCGGTATCATGGAACGAGATTCACACAAAATGGGTGTCTCCAGGGAATATGAATCGTAATCCTCTTTTTTATACTCTCAAACTAAGTCTAAACTTATTGTGCAAATGTTTTTGTAAAATGCTAACACTACTTATACAAATAATCTATGTAAGTCAAGACTTAACTTTTCACTCCCACAGTTTATACAATTTAAGTTCATGCGCTCATTTTCAAAAGTTTGACCAATAAAATCGACCTTGTTACGGTTGATATCCACTTAACTAAAATATTAACTCACCGGAAACTACGAAAGTCTAAGGATCGAAAGTGCCTCTTTTCCATGTAGCGGCTTTCTTCTCGGCACATCCCAAACCAGTTGGCTTTAGGTGACTGGCCTTTTATTTAGAATAGTACCAAAATTAGCGGGAATTCGATTCCAAATATTTACGAGGCTACCGTTAAGTTAAGACTAAACCTAAATGGACATCAACCGACGATTATTTAGAAGTTCGAGATTCATAGGTGAGATCACTCTATGTACCGACTTTCTTCTCAGCTTGTCCTTTCAAGGAGGCTAGGTTTTCACCCTCGAGAATAGTATCGGAGCTTTCGGGGTCTTTGACTTCAAGAATTTCTAAATCGCCGTCAAATTTTTAGACAACTTTGACGAATCCTAGTTCAACATCCGATTTAAATTTAAGAAAAAGCAAGTTTCGCACATTTATTGATAAGCAACTTAATACTTTTATTTAAGGAATATTTTTTCATTTTTCGTTTTTCAATTTTTTTTCATTTTTCTCATTTTATCACTTTTTTTTTTTTTTTTTTTTTTTTTTTTTTTTTTTTTTTTTTTACTTTTGGCTTTGACTTGCAATTTATTTTTGCATCATTCAAGCATTATTACTCACTTTCATTTTGCAATATTATTCCGATTTTAAGAAAGTATGCTTTTCCAAAAATTTAAATAAAAAGTTGAACTTGAGCTCTAAATCAATTTTGCTTAAAATTTTTTTTGTTGTAACAAGACGATTTGAATGTTCAAAAGTTTGAAAACGAGCACGTATTTAGGTTCAATTAGTGATCTTCTAGGAGAAAAAGCCATAGATTACTTATATAAGCTCTAAAGAGAACCAACTACTCCACGCTTAGCATTTTCATTTGCGCAACTCATAAAAACTTAGCCTAATTGTTAAGAGTGCAGCTAGATCAACACTCTAGTAGAGTCAGGATTCCCTTTGTTCTAACCTAATCAAGACTAAACTATCATTAATACCAAAGCATTAACACTTTATTTTTGTGCAAAGCACTTCTTTTTTATGCAAATGTTTTTAAAATTTGGTCAAAACGAGGGTACTAGGGACTAAAGGGTACAAATGTGACAAAATTCGACAGAATTCCCCCCCACACTTAGAATTGAATATTGCCCTCAATATTCAAAGTCCCGGCCGAAGCCGATACTATCGAACGGAAAAAGGTAATAAGTGTGTGGACGAAATCTGTTATTTTACACAAAAAGGATTTTTGAAAACATATCCCAGATAAATGTTAGTAAAATTGATCGGATATTGGGCGGCTGGATTGAAAACAGGCGCATCAATCATCACGATCAAAGGGTTTCCTGAAAACATTGGCAAACACACAAGAAGCAAAAAACGTGGAGGTTTCCCCCCACACTTAGTTGTTAGAAAATAGAAAGAAGTTAGAAACATGGGTTTTCACCCATGAAATGCTACTGTTTTTGTTAACCGAGTCGCTAGCTTGACTCGACCCCGAATTCATTGGTCCATGGGGAAGCAAGTGGAAGAGAAAATCTCCATCGGACTTTCATTCAAATGGTTTGGATAAACATTGAATGTGATGAAAGTTCCCCTCCGATGAGATGCAACCGGCTCAAGAGAATGAGAAATGTCGGGGTCAAAGATGGTATCTTCACTCCGTAGAAGTTAAGACATGGAGAAGAAATGGGAGAAGAAGGCAAAGCGGCAATGACATGACAACGGGTGGGATGGGTGGGCAAAAGATTAGATTGAGGAACATTGACGGAATGTTCAGAAATCTTATCCACCATTGTATCAATGAAAACATCCGTATCGGGCTTAGAAGAGGTTCCATCATCTGGTGGTTTAGCAGGCGGACGAGTGGATGATGGACCTAAGCCATAATCGTCACTCTCAATACCCGAAGGTATCGAGTCATCTGGAGAAAGAAGTGAGTCGACATCTTCCGTAAGAGTGTCACTCGACGAATTATCTGAAGACCAATTGTAAAAAAGAATTTCCAATTCAGTAAGGTCGGCTTCAAAGTCGAAGTGAGCATCATCATCTCCCGGTGGAGAATGATCAATAAGAGCAAGTTCATCGGCGAACTCCTTGAGAAGGTCTAACGTCGAAGTGGGATTGCCACTATTCTTATCTTCGGGTAAAGAAGGGGGTGTAAAAACGTCACTATCCTCATTCTGAATATCAAAGATGGGGTTATCTGAAATTAGAGTAAATTCAAAATCTAAATCAAATAGAGGATTAGTGAATGCCGTAGTGAAAGGTTTCTCGGACACAATAAGAATATCTTCATCATCCGTTTCAAAATCAGTGTCCATATAAAGATCATCGAGATCAACATCTCTCACTTCTTCTAAGCTGACGAGCTCAGAAGGAATATCCTCCATATACTCGATGTCTCCACACGAACAAGAATCATCAAATGACGTATAATCATTTTCAGACACGAAGATCATCTTAACAGAATCTCTTGGGGTAGGAGAAGAATCATCATCGAGAAGCTCATCACACATATCACCAGAGATAACCTCGAATTCACTTGTGTTTGGGACGAGGTCCTCAACACAAGACGATTCCATTTCCGGAATAGTGCTAAGTTGTTCGTATCCCATTAAAAGGTCATCCGAAGGTTCTATGGTAGATAGACAAGATAAGGGCGGAGAGTGGACATGTGCGGCACTTTGTGGGCTTGAGATATGCACCTTGTCCTTTGTCATCTCCCAAAGGTTTGATCTTCAGTGTTATTGGTTTACTCATTGTTTTCTTGCTTGGATAAGCCTGAAAACACTTTGACTTTGGATATCTTTTACACTGGAATAAGTGTAAAGTATTTTTGGGCAAAACCCTAGTTTTAGTCCTAAGATAAAATTTCGCGTAGAATACTTTACGCCTAAGCATTTTCTTACGCCTAAGCCTGTCTTACGCATAAGCAAAATCTTACGCATAAGCATTCTACTTGATGAGTGTGTAAATACTCATCATTTTTGGGTCAATCTTAACTGCAAAACGTTTAAAAATGCTCAGAAATGCATCAAAATACTGAAAATATTCCAAAATTGCATTTTATATGTTTCAGATGCAAAATGTTCAAAATCAGATGAAAAATGAGCAAAGTTTGCATAATTGGCAGTTTCAGTCCCCCAAGTTTCTAAAATTGTCAAAAAGAGTCCCTGAGTCATAATTTCAAAAGAAAAATCACCAAAGGTCCTTTTTAAATCATAAGTTGTCAAATTTAGTCCTTTGGTGAAAAATGTCA
The DNA here is from genome assembly GCA_019973895.1 of Chrysanthemum seticuspe. Classification (NCBI taxonomy): domain Eukaryota; kingdom Viridiplantae; phylum Streptophyta; class Magnoliopsida; order Asterales; family Asteraceae; genus Chrysanthemum; species Chrysanthemum seticuspe. The sequence continues at coordinate 228,442,963 of BPTQ01000007.1, read as the reverse complement.
AAAGTTTTGAGAAATTACAAATTTAGTCCTTTGAGTTTCAAAAATGACAGATTTGGTCTTTGGAATAGTCGGAATTTGCAAAATTGGCCCTTGGATTTTTGGAGACTGTCAATAATAATCCTTGAATCATATTTCAGAAACTACATAAATGGTCCCTACATCTTCTGATTTTACAGTTTTGGTCCTTGCAACTACTAAATGGATTCAAAGTTAACACCAAAGTCCAATCTATCCTAAAACCCAAAACCTCCCAAGCCCATTACCCCTTGGTCCAGTCCAATTCTAAACCCGGTCAATAACTACCCTAACCCACCTTTCTTTTTCCCTGTCTCTCCCGCCCAAACAAAACACCAGAGACACAAACAATAAAAAAACCCTACAACCCTATCCCTGGCACGCCTTGTCCCCTCCCCATCACTGTCGGGCAGCAGGCTTGTCTCCCCAGCTCACTTTCATCTCACAGAAACAACAGAAGAGAGAGACACGGGAACAGAAGAGACAGAGGAAAGAGGCACGCGTGTTTTGGCTCATTATCTCACACAAGTACCACAAGAGAAGAGGGGGAAGAATCCAAGAGAGGGGAGTATAAAATGGAAGCTTGTAGCCTTGGAGGAAGGGTAGCCAGTAGTCATTAGTTAGTCTTTTAGTAATTAGTTTCTTTCTTTTAGTTTTAATGTAATTCTTAGTTTAGTCTAGAATTTCTTATTCTAGTTCCAATTTTTATTTCCTTGTCATTTTACATTACATGTAACCTTTAATTTTCAATGTACTTTATTTTCAAGTTAATTTAAATTTTCAGTTGTGATTCTGTTTTTTTTAGTGCATCGTTGATCAGTTGTTATAAGTTTGTAAAGCTCATTTGAGCTTGTGGTTAAGTTTACAAAATATATATTTTTTTTTTCTTAAAGTTCCTTGGTCTCAAAAACTGTTTTCACACCTTTTCTGCCCCTAACGGGGGTGTTTGGATTAGTTTGAACATTGGGTCAAAATCTATTTTTGACCCATTTTGGGTCTCAAACCAGTGAAAAATTAAGTTATATGCTCATTTTGTTCTCAAGTTTTAAGGTGTCAAGACTTTTTGTGTGATAAAGATTTATTTGCAACCCTGTCCATTTTCTTTGTTTTTGTCCCAAACTGTCAGTTTGTAGCCCCATTTTAGGTAGGTTATCATTAGAATTAGAGTTTGAATTTTTGCTTTACAGTTAGGTCATAGTATGGGTAATATATGTTTATGCTTATTTTGGATTTAGGTGTTTGCTTAATGGCTTAAATGGGCCACTTAAAACTGCCCTGAACAGCACTCAAACAGCAGCCTTCACTCGTTTTTTTAGCCTAGATTTAGCTGACTTTAGGGTAGATTTAGGATTAGTTTTAGTTGCAATTAGTTAGTTAGGTGTAGGAAGAGTATAAGTCATTGCTTATTTTGTGATTTTGAAGCCCTTTAGTTGCTTATTTTTAAGCACCAAAGTGCCCCTTAGGACTGTTTTTGCCCACTGCTGTTACAGCATCAGTTTTTCGCTTTGGTTTTAGCTTATTTGCCCTTCTTTATTGCTTATTAAGCCTCCCTTTAATGCCTTTAGTTGTAGCTTATTTATATTCCATAATAGTTCTTAAGTATTTTAGATTAATCATCCTTAGTTTTAGCTTATTTACAAGCTTCTTAATAGCTTTTGTTTTCCCTTTAAGCCCTTAGTGGGATTTGCTGAATTAATAAGCTGTTGTCAGCTTATTTGTAGCTTTTTCCAAGTTAAGTTTTCACAAAACATTGCTTATTTCAGTCCCTTAGTTAGTTGGTAAAAGAAAAAAAAAATAAGAAAAACGGAGGAAGTGGGAATTGAACCCACGACCTCCTGGTTTGTGCAAACAGAAACTCACCACGCTACCACTTCTTTACCATCTCTGCTACCAAGTTTTTATTGTTATTCTTTGGCATATTAAATACTTGAATACACATTGCAGTTATAAGCTCAATAACTTTAAGCCTTTTCAATTGCTTATTTCAGTAGGCAATCACAAGTTTTTTTTTTATTTTTTATTAAATCAAGTTTAGTTTAATGTATTTTATGTGATTTTTGTAGAATTTTATAAAAATGTTTAATATTTTTAATTAGTTAATTAGTTTAAAATAGTTTTTAATTCGTAATAAATAAAATAAAACTCAAAAAAATACCCGGCTTTTTCCTAAAATTTTCTTTTGTCATGTAGTACGTGAGAAAATTGTTTTTACATTCGTAGGACTTTTATTTCACAAATTTTACGTTTTATCTTGCGCTCCAGCGTAATTTTCGTACATAACGTACGTTTTCATTTTAGGCCACGTTTTTAGATATTTTAAGTTTACGTTTTAGTTAAAATAGTTTATTTAAGATATTTTGTTTTATAAAATCAACAAAAACATCATTGTAAATATAGTGATAGCGTTTATTTAATATATTTTATCTTTTTAATTTCCTTTAATTTGCATTTAAGCCCCTTTAGTTTATGTACTTTCTCTTTAGGTATAGATCAATCAAAATCCCTTTTTCTGTTCAAATCTCTCGATCACTATACGTTTGGTGATCCATTGCATAGCTCGCTGGGACATAACGACCCGGGGAAACACTATACTCCTCAGATCTTCATTGAGTTCGTGCTTAAGCAGTTTTAAGCTGATTACGGTCTGCCATTCACAAGTGGCAGGCTTGAGTGATTTAGCTTGACTGTTTGGCGCAGATCAAATTTTTGGCGCCGCTGCCGGGGAGCTGTGCTGATTATCTTACGTCTAGCAGATTAGTGATTTGGATATTCACTCCTTGTTTATACCATCTGTATGTGTTTATATTTTCTTTTAAAAACCAAAAATCCAAAAAGATTTTCATTCTTTGTTTTTGCAAAATGTTTTTCAAAAATACCAAAAATATCCATCTTTACCCTCTCACATCTTTGATTCTTCATCCCTACCCCTCTGAAAACCTTTGATTCTTTCTATGTCTTATCCTCACCCTCTTGGTTGTCAATGGTGTGGTAGTCCTTATAATGGTGGCAATTGCCCCAGTTGTGGCATGGTGGAGTCAGGAAACGGGTCTGTCTATAACCAAGATCCCTATTCTTACCATAACACAACTGATTTATTCCATCAGCTACCACACTGTGAGACTCAGCAGTTTTACTGTTGTGAGTACTGTGGTGGTTCACACTCCAGTTCTGATTGTCAATCGGGAAACACGCATGTCTATGAGCAGGTTCCTGATAACAATTTTGACTACAACACATGTGACTCACAGCCACATCAGTTTTACTGTTGTGAGTATTGTGGAGGTCCTCACTCTAGCTCGGATTGTCAAACAAGGAATCCATTTCCTTGTAACAATTACGACTCTTCGTATCATGACCAACCTCTACAGTACCAAATGAATCAGGCACCACCTCAGCCTGATCCACTTCCTCAAAATCTTCTCCTTGATCTTTTGGAGTTAGTGAAAGATTTGAAGGAATGTACACATTCCCAAGATAATCCAAAATCCTTGGAAGAATTGTTAGCTGAAGAGCAGGCTGCTAAATTAAATTCCAAAATTGCGTTTGAAAAATCTATTAAGGAATCAATTTCAAAAGAAAAAGCAGCCAGATCTAGCTCTCAATTTCGTTTCATTCCTGATGACAGTGATGATGAGGATACACTTGATATCCTTCAATTCTATAAATATTCATCAAGTTCATCAGATGATATCCCAGCAGTTGAGATTCATTCTCAAACAACTGCTATCACACCCGAAGCTCCCACTCACTCTCTGAACATGGGGGACGAGCATCTTGACACTGTTCCTGAAAAGGAATCAGACGAATTCAATAAGTCTAGTGTTGAGAACCTTGTCCCAATCCCGAGAGAGTCACAGGGAACTTTTGACCATATGTGTGATTCTTCTTCCCCTCTTGAGTGTTCAAATGATCATTTAGAAACTTTCTCCGATTTTAGCGACGATTGTGCTTCCTTTGGAAACATCGAGTATGTTGCGGCATCACTTCCACAATCTGATGCTGATCCCCTTCTTGAGGAGTTCTCCGGTGAACTCACTCACATCAATCCACTCTTTGATTTCGAAGCCGATCTGGGAGAAACTGAAAGTCTCCTTGATAATGATCGTTCACTCACTTCTTACCCTAACAGTCCAATAGAGAATGTTGATCACTTTGTTCCCGAAACATTCAAAGCTACTTTCACCAATCCTCTATTTGAATTCGATTCTGAATTCACTTCAATTTCTGAGAATCCACTCTTTGATACTCAGATTGAGGATAGTGATGAGCCTACTATGGAACAAGAGTTCACAAATTCACTTCATGTGAATGATTCTCTTCATAAAGAGTTCTCCGGTGAACTCTCTCATGACATATCTCCTCCGGAACATGATCATTTCTACTTTGATCTTGAGGATGATATTAGCTCGGAGGAAGGTGTACTCTATCGTATGAGTTTGCTTATTAATGATACTACCTTCACCCTTCCTCCCGATACGTCTGCATTTGAGGATGAGGAATGGATCTTGATTGTTATCAAGACCTTTCTTCCTTTCCTCAAATATCTTGTGATTTCCCTTCATCTTCACTCCTTCGGGAATGAAGACACTATCTTTGATCCCGGCATTTTCATTTATCATTTGTGAGTCGGGTCTTTCTATGTATATCTCATCGGTGTGGAACTTTCACGTGCTTCAAATGTTTGTCCAAACATCTTGAATGAAAGTCCGATGGAGATTGTTTCTTCCACTTTACTTCCCCATGAACAAATTAATTCGGGGTCGAGTCAAGCTAGCGACTCGGTAATCAAAAACAGTAGCTAAACATGGGTTTTCACCCATGTGTTCCACCCTAGTGTGGGGGAGTTGCCCCACATGTTATATATATAAGTATTTCAAAAAAAAAAAAAAAAAAAAAAAAAAAAAAAAAAAAAAAAAAATCTCTTTCTAAATAATGGCCTTAGTATTTCCCTTTTACGTTCTCAGTTTCGGCATAACCGCCGGTACTTTGAATATTGAGGGCAATATTCATTTCTAAGTGTGGGGGGGAATTCTCACGAATTTTTATCATATTTATCCACCCAATTCCCCCGTTTTTGGCCAAAATATTTTTTTTGGAGTAAGTGTTCTACACTTACTCAATTGGTTATCAGTCCGCCTTGTCTAATAAACAAAAGGATTGGCTAATCCAGGAGCAAACGGCTCTTGGTAAAGATATCTCAAATCCGTTGACGGCTTGCAATTTTCCCAAAATTGTATGGTATTCAACTCACCATATCCTAAAAAGTGAAGAGTTGGCTAGCCCGCAAGTTTATGGCTTGTGGTAAAGGCAGTGGAAAAACCATAATTGGTAATCAGCTCACCAAAGATAATATTGATAATTTATCTAAGAGTTGGCTAGTCCAGAAGCAAACGGCTTCTGGTAAAGACAAATCAAATCCGTTGGAAGCTGGTGGTTTGCTCAAAATCACATGGTTATCAGTGTACCATGGTTCTTACTTGAACTAAAACATTTGGCTACTCCAGAAGTAATGGCTTTTGGTAAAGAGATTCAAATCCATTAAGTTTTTCTCAAAAGATTGCTAGGGACTAGCAATAGTTTAGTGTGGGGGATTGATGAGTGTGTAAATACTCATCATTTTTGGGTCAATCTGAACTGCAAAACGTTTAAAAATGCTCAGAAATGCATCAAAATACTGAAAATATTCCAAAATTGCATTTTATATGTTTCAGATGCAAAATGTTCAAAATCAGATGAAAAATGAGCAAAGTTTGCATAATTGGCAGTTTCAGTCCCCCAAGTTTCTAAAATTGTCAAAAAGAGTCCCTGAGTCATAATTTCAAAAGAAAAATCACCAAAGGTCCTTTTTAAATCATAAGTTGTCAAATTTAGTCCTTTGGTGAAAAATGTCAAAAGTTTTGAGAAATTACAAATTTAGTCCTTTGAGTTTCAAAAATGACAGATTTGGTCTTTGGAATAGTCGGAATTTGCAAAATTGGCCCTTGGATTTTTGGAGACTGTCAATAATAATCCTTGAATCATATTTCAGAAACTACATAAATGGTCCCTACATCTTCTGATTTTACAGTTTTGGTCCTTGCAACTACTAAATGGATTCAAAGTTAACACCAAAGTCCAATCTATCCTAAAACCCAAAACCTCCCAAGCCCATTACCCCTTGGTCCAGTCCAATTCTAAACCCGGTCAATAACTACCCTAACCCACCTTTCTTTTTCCCTGTCTCTCCCGCCCAAACAAAACACCAGAGACACAAACAATAAAAAAACCCTACAACCCTATCCCTGGCACGCCTTGTCCCCTCCCCATCACTGTCGGGCAGCAGGCTTGTCTCCCCAGCTCACTTTCATCTCACAGAAACAACAGAAGAGAGAGACACGGGAACAGAAGAGACAGAGGAAAGAGGCACGCGTGTTTTGGCTCATTATCTCACACAAGTACCACAAGAGAAGAGGGGGAAGAATCCAAGAGAGGGGAGTATAAAATGGAAGCTTGTAGCCTTGGAGGAAGGGTAGCCAGTAGTCATTAGTTAGTCTTTTAGTAATTAGTTTCTTTCTTTTAGTTTTAATGTAATTCTTAGTTTAGTCTAGAATTTCTTATTCTAGTTCCAATTTTTATTTCCTTGTCATTTTACATTACATGTAACCTTTAATTTTCAATGTACTTTATTTTCAAGTTAATTTAAATTTTCAGTTGTGATTCTGTTTTTTTTAGTGCATCGTTGATCAGTTGTTATAAGTTTGTAAAGCTCATTTGAGCTTGTGGTTAAGTTTACAAAATATATATTTTTTTTTCTTAAAGTTCCTTGGTCTCAAAAACTGTTTTCACACCTTTTCTGCCCCTAACGGGGGTGTTTGGATTAGTTTGAACATTGGGTCAAAATCTATTTTTGACCCATTTTGGGTCTCAAACCAGTGAAAAATTAAGTTATATGCTCATTTTGTTCTCAAGTTTTAAGGTGTCAAGACTTTTTGTGTGATAAAGATTTATTTGCAACCCTGTCCATTTTCTTTGTTTTTGTCCCAAACTGTCAGTTTGTAGCCCCATTTTAGGTAGGTTATCATTAGAATTAGAGTTTGAATTTTTGCTTTACAGTTAGGTCATAGTATGGGTAATATATGTTTATGCTTATTTTGGATTTAGGTGTTTGCTTAATGGCTTAAATGGGCCACTTAAAACTGCCCTGAACAGCACTCAAACAGCAGCCTTCACTCGTTTTTTTAGCCTAGATTTAGCTGACTTTAGGGTAGATTTAGGATTAGTTTTAGTTGCAATTAGTTAGTTAGGTGTAGGAAGAGTATAAGTCATTGCTTATTTTGTGATTTTGAAGCCCTTTAGTTGCTTATTTTTAAGCACCAAAGTGCCCCTTAGGACTGTTTTTGCCCACTGCTGTTACAGCATCAGTTTTTCGCTTTGGTTTTAGCTTATTTGCCCTTCTTTATTGCTTATTAAGCCTCCCTTTAATGCCTTTAGTTGTAGCTTATTTATATTCCATAATAGTTCTTAAGTATTTTAGATTAATCATCCTTAGTTTTAGCTTATTTACAAGCTTCTTAATAGCTTTTGTTTTCCCTTTAAGCTGCCACTAAACCAAACAGCCCTTAGTGGGATTTGCTGAATTAATAAGCTGTTGTCAGCTTATTTGTAGCTTTTTCCAAGTTAAGTTTTCACAAAACATTGCTTATTTCAGTCCCTTAGTTAGTTGGTAAAAGAAAAAAAAAATAAGAAAAACGGAGGAAGTGGGAATTGAACCCACGACCTCCTGGTTTGTGCAAACAGAAACTCACCACGCTACCACTTCTTTACCATCTCTGCTACCAAGTTTTTATTGTTATTCTTTGGCATATTAAATACTTGAATACACATTGCAGTTATAAGCTCAATAACTTTAAGCCTTTTCAATTGCTTATTTCAGTAGGCAATCACAAGTTTTTTTTTTTTTTTTTTATTAAATCAAGTTTAGTTTAATGTATTTTATGTGATTTTTGTAGAATTTTATAAAAATGTTTAATATTTTTAATTAGTTAATTAGTTTAAAATAGTTTTTAATTCGTAATAAATAAAATAAAACTCAAAAAAATACCCGGCTTTTTCCTAAAATTTTCTTTTGTCATGTAGTACGTGAGAAAATTGTTTTTACATTCGTAGGACTTTTATTTCACAAATTTTACGTTTTATCTTGCGCTCCAGCGTAATTTTCGTACATAACGTACGTTTTCATTTTAGGCCACGTTTTTAGATATTTTAAGTTTACGTTTTAGTTAAAATAGTTTATTTAAGATATTTTGTTTTATAAAATCAACAAAAACATCATTGTAAATATAGTGATAGCGTTTATTTAATATATTTTATCTTTTTAATTTCCTTTAATTTGCATTTAAGCCCCTTTAGTTTATGTACTTTCTCTTTAGGTATAGATCAATCAAAATCCCTTTTTCTGTTCAAATCTCTCGATCACTATACGTTTGGTGATCCATTGCATAGCTCGCTGGGACATAACGACCCGGGGAAACACTATACTCCTCAGATCTTCATTGAGTTCGTGCTTAAGCAGTTTTAAGCTGATTACGGTCTGCCATTCACAAGTGGCAGGCTTGAGTGATTTAGCTTAACTGTTTGGCGCGGATCACTACTCCTAAGCTTTTGGATTACGCATAAGCTAAGGTTTCCTTAACCCTACGCGTAAGCTAATCCTACGCGTAAGCTCTATTCTTACGCGTAAGTTGGTGTTTTTACGCATAAGGTATTTTCTTTGCATAAGCTGGTTTTCTACGCATAAGGATTCTTCATCAACAAAGTTTCATTCGACTACAAATATCCATTCTCAACACAAGTTTTCAACGATGTCTCAACCACCATACTCTAGCTACTTCCCTCATGTGTATCCTCAACAACAACAAAAACAACAACTCCATCAACAACAACAATTTTATCAACAACTACAACAACAACCACAACAACAACTTCAACAACAATTTCCTCAAGGAGCAATTCAACCACAACCTAGTCTTCAAGTACAACCCTACACAAACTTTCAAAATCAACATCCATCCAGGAATACTATGAAGGAACCGTCTTGGTTTGCAAAGATGTGTGAAGCTTTAAGTAGCCAACAATCCATTCATGAAGCTGGATCACTTGATTGACCTCCAATGCTCACTCCCAGAAACTATGATCAATGGGTAATAAGGTTCTTTAGGTTCTGTAATCTAAAGAAGCCACATGGAAAGTTCTTGAAGAAGGTCATCCTGGAAGGTCCATTTCAGATGCCTACTGTCATTGTACCCGGAGATCTGAATGGTAATCCACCAAGAGATGATATCACCAATGTTGTCGGTCTTAATGAACTTACTAATGATCAACTTCTACACTTTGAAGCCGATGAACTGGAAATGAAATACATCCTTTTGGGATTACCCAATCCGATACTTTGAAGTGTTGATGCTCAAAAGACTGCTAAAGCAATGTGGGAGCATATTCATCTTCTCATGGAAGGCACTGAACTCAATCAAGAAGACATGGAATCCAAAATCTACATGGCTTATGAACACTTCATGATTGAACCAGGGGAGACATTAGAGTCATATCAACATCGATTCTCAAACATCATCAATGACTTGGAAAAACATAATATCATTATGCCAAGAATTGCAGTCAACACTAAGTTCCTGAGTAGTCTTGGTCCTGATTGGGAAAAGTATGTCATTTTCATCCGTCAAGAGAAGAATCTTCATCATGCTACATACGGATTGTTGTACGACTATTTGAAGCCCCACCAAAAGGAAGTTGACAAATAAAGGGTTATTCGTGGACTACATGTTTCGCCTTCACTTTCGGATAATCAATCTTTAGCTTTGTGGGCTCAAACGTGTTATCCTCAATTCCCTACTTTACAAACTGTCTTCACAAATCCTCCACGACCAACTGCAACAATTACACCATATGATCTATCACAGCACCAATCTCAAGAATCTCAATTGGTTCCATACAACAACAACAATGATCAAGCACTTTACAGTGAATCTAATGAGGATACAGAAGCTTTCGATGCATTGCAACAAGGGTTTGTCATGATTGCTAGAGCCTTCGGCCGATATTCAAACAAATCCAACAATCGCATTCGTACCTCATCAAACACAAGGAATCAGGTTGTTGTTAACAATGGACGTGTTGAAGTTCAGAATCGTGGTAATGTTCTTCAGATGGGCGGTGGTCAAGGGTTTAATCCGATGGGAAGGAATAACACGGGTGCTCCACAACAACAAAGGGCTCAAGTGGATGAACAGGGTAATGCTCAGAATGGGATTAATGGTCTTCGTTGCTATAACTGTAATGAGAAGGGTCATCTAGCTAATGCATGCCCTAAGCCGAGGACAAGAGGCAGCGCTTATCACAAAGAGGCTTTACACTTGGCTCTTAAGGATGAAGCTGGTGGAACTCTTACCAACAAGGAACAGAACTTCATGGCAAATGCAGATTCTGATGATGATATGGAGGACTTGCAGGCTAATGCAGCAGTGATGCTAATGGCTACCATGCACGAACTCCACATGAGTGATACAGGCCCAGTGTATGACACTGGCGGCTTGTCTCAGGTACCAGATCAAACTATATTCATTACTGATCTGATATCTCCGCCAACATCTGCATCCGACGAGGATCACAGTGTTCAACATGAACCGTCTACATCTCATTCTAATGATAATCAAATAGATCCCATAGTCATATTTGACGATCAAGATGACCTTATGGTTAATGCTGATAATCAAGTTGACTCCGTGGTTATATTTGAGGATCTAAATAATGATCATGTTGAGACTCACGTTGAACACGCTGAACCTTTGTCTAATCCATATATTAAGCTCATGACCTTACTTAATGACCAAAAATCTCGAATCGAAATATGCCTTGACATCAATAAGCAATTAAAGGATAAAAATGCACTGCTGACTAAGGACAATGAATGCTTAAAATTTCAACTAAACATTTTTCAAACACAAGACAAACGTGAAAAAGGTTTTGAAGTCGCTTTTGCTAAATCTTACCAAAACAAAAAATCTTTGGAAAAACAGATATGTGATCTAGTTGCATCTAAGAATGATTTGTTGTCTCAAATAGAACAACTGAAATATGATCATAAACAACAACTTAACGCTCTCACTTTGGAAACTCAAAAAGCCAAGTGTGAGTTATTAACTTGTCAAAAACAGTTCTGTGAGTACAAAAAGCATTCAAAGAAACGAATAGATGACTATCTTGAAGAATTTGTCGACTTACAAAACAAAATCAAAGAGTTTTGAAATGTTGTTTATAAACATGGTGAGTCAATCACAACTATTCAAAAGTTTACTTTTAAACCAAGTCCAATTGGATATGGACCGAATCTTGCTGATTACAAACCAAAGTTTTCAAATAGAGCATTCAAACTAAATCCGCAAGTCTACAGTGCAGAACATAGAATTGATGATTCCATTATGAGTGTTGTTGAATATAATCGCATGGAAGAATTAGATGCAGAAGACGAGAGTCGATCAAAATTAGAAAATGTTGTTTATAACAAACCATTCAACTATTCAAAATCCATCACTTTCGTCACACAACAGGATAATTCTAACACACCTTGGGTTATCACGCCTATTTCTGAGTCTTCTAATGTTGGTCCCCAACCCAATTCTGCAAAAATTAATGGTCCTTTACCTTCACTCAGTGAAGTAAAAACTGTACCCGAACGTTGTCAAATTCTCAAATATTTTGAAACATTCCTTTCGGACATCAAACTTTTGGAACGTGAAATAGAAATCAATTCTGAAATAAAAGTTGAACATTTTCAATCGCCTCATGCGAGAGAACAAAGAGATATTTTTCAGAAAAGAATTTTACCTCATATCCGGAATTTGAAAATGTGTGCAATATATTGGGAAAGGGATTTTCACAAGGAACTTGGACTTATGAAAAGAGTTTTCAAGCAAACAGAAACATCAATTTCAAATACCAAACGTAAAAAGAAAATGTTACGAAAAGATGTTGATCGAATCTTGGAAGATGTTATATGTGCTGATATCAATAATGTTGTGTTATTACATTTTGTTGCATATGCATTTGATTATATTTCTGCTGATTCTGTTGACTCCATTGAAAATGTTCAGAATATTGATACTGTGTCACAAATCAAGTCTTTAAAAGTTGAAAATGAGCGACTGTTAAACGAGCTTTCAAATGCAAAACGTCGTCTTCAATGGTGTCAAAAAGATTGTCAAAATCGAGAACTCGCTTTGCAAAACAAAATCAACCAGTTGCATACAAAAACTCTTAATCCAAAACTTGAGCAACTGGATGATGAAAACGTGTCTTTGAAGTGTCAAATTTCAAAATATGAACAAGAAATTTCAAAAGTTAAAAAGGAATATGGTGTCATATTTGATTTACTTAAAAAGACTCGTGCTCAAGCATCACAAGATACTGATGATCATTTTGCATACACGAAAGATGTTTTAGGAAGTAATCGAAAAATTCACTCTGAAAATCAAGATTTGTTACACACTATTCATGATCTAAAAGCAGAGTTGGTGAAACTTAAGCAAGATAGGAATAGTAACACAGTAGAAACTGCACCTAAACAGATTCAAAATGCCTCTAGAACATCTAATGACAAAACACAAGAAACTAATGTGCTTCCCTCTACTGAAACAGGAATAGTTGCCACTTTTCCCAACGCCTGCACTTCACAGCCTAGGAGCAATACAAGGAAGAATAGGAAGTTGCGACGTAAGAAAAGAACAATAAAGATCTCTGAAGTAGAAGAACACCTTAGGACTTTGAATAAAACTCAAGTTGCACACACTTTAGATATTGCGTCTGAAAAATGTAATGAACAAAGTGATGTAACGAATGTTGAATCTTTAAGTACTCTTAATGTTATGTTTGAAGCTTCTTGTGTTGGTTGTCGTAAAAGCATGTTTTCTGGTTGTCATGATAAATGTGTTGATAAGGCTATCTTGAATCATAAGCGGAATAATAGAAAAAGGAATACCTCTAGGCCCACTAATGCTTCTAAGTCTGTGCTAGGTAAACCACCCTCTAGTGTTCTGGCTACGCTCATTGATGTACCCATAGAATCCCCTTCACCTCCTAGGAAGAACTTATCACCTAGTGCATTTACTAAGACCAAAGCTAAGACTAGTTGGAGATGGCAAAAATGGTTACATAATACACTTGGATTTAAATGGATACCTAAAATCATAAACATGTGTGTTTCAACTATAACTGCTTCGGAACCCTCTAACTCTTCAGGTTCCACATCTACTTCTATTCCATCTGTGTCATCTGTGTGTAATGAAGGTGATACATATCATCCTATGGATTGTTGATAGCGGATGTTCCCGGCACATGACAGGCAATCTCAAACTGTTATCAAACTTTGTTTCAAAGTTCATTGGCACTGTCAGGTTCGGGAATGATCACTTCGCAGCTATCATGGGCTACGGATATTACATCAATGGTAACATCGAAATTAGCAGGTTTTATTATGTGGAAGGCCTCGGTCACAATCTCTTCTCAGTTGGTCAGTTCTGTGATGGAGATTTGGAAGTTGCTTTTCGGGAGAAAACTTGTTTCATTCGTGATCTACAAGGAAACGATCTTATGTCTGGTACCCGCAATTAAAGTCTTTATACAATCTCAATGCAAGACATGATTGCTTCATCTCCCATCTGTCTACTTTCAAAGGCAACATCTACAAAATCTTGGCTATGGCACCGTCGTCTCTCACATTTAAACTTTTAAACCATAACCAATCTTGCACGATACAAACTTGTTGAAGGTCTCCTAAGATTTCGGTATTCTAAAGATCACCTATGCTCAGCTTATGAACAAGGGAAAAGCACTCGTGCTCACTTTCCTTCAAAGGTGGAACACAGCTCACAACATGTGCTTCATCTTCTTCACATGGATTTGTGTGGCCCGATGCGCGTGCAGACGATTAATGGCAAACGCTACATATTGGTAATTGTAGATGACTGCTCACGATGGACTTGGGTTTATTTTCTTCGAAGTAAAGATCAAGCTCCACAGATGATCATCACCTTTCTCACGAAAATTCAAGTTCAGCTCCGGAACACAGTAAGACAAATCCGAACAGACAAAGGAACTGAATTTGTGAATCAATCTCTTCGTGCATATTATGAGAAAGTGGGAATTGCGCATCAAACATCAATTGCACAAACACCGGAACAAAACAGATTTGTTGAAAGACGAAACCGTACGTTAGTGGAAGCTGCAAGAACGATGTTGATTAATGCAAAACTTCCAGATTACTTGTGGGCTGAAGCCGTGTCAACTGCATGCTACACTCAAAATCGTTTAATGATTACCAAACGCCACAACAAAACACCTTATGAGCTTATCCTTAACCGTAAACCGAATCTCAAACACTTTCATGTATTTGGATCTCTTTGTTACCCGAATAATGATCGTGATGACTTTGGTAAGCTCAAACCCAAAGCTGACATTGCAGTCTTTGTTGGATATTGTGAAAACTCTAAGGGTTACCGGATCTGGAATCATCGTACAAGGGAGATTATGGAAACGATTCATGCAAATTTCGATGAGCTTACATAAATGGCTTCTGAGCATAAACCGTCTAAACTTCCCTCAAACCCCATCATCAGCTGAACCAAGTTTACAACTTACTCGTCGTCAAATGGAACAACTATTTGCTCCTCTGTTTAATGATGATCTTGATGAACGTGCTCCAGATGTATCAAATGTTTCCGCTACTCAACCTGATAATAATCCAATACCTGATACACCTGCCACAACAACTACTGTTGAGGAAGCACCACCAATTGATTCTTCAACAACAATCGAACAAACCGCATCCAACAACGCTGAACCAGCTGATGATCTCCTGAACAATGAAGTACCCCCCCCCCCCCCCACCTGCAGATTATGATCCAAATGCATTCCTCAATCCGTTTGCTAATGAAACTGCCACACCTGATGTTGCAGAATCATTCACAAGCCATTTGAATCCTCCTAATCTGCAGAATGTATATCAACATCAACCCTCCACACATCGTTGGACTAAAGACCATCCTCTTGTGAACATTATTGGCAACCCGAATCAACCAGTCGTAACTAGACAACGCCTTCAGACTGACGGTGAACATTGCATTTATGCACTCACCGTCTGCCAAGCTGAACCCAAAAATATTAAGGATGCCATGACATATGACAACTGGATTGAATCCATGCAATAAGAAATTAATCAGTTTAAATGTCTTGAAGTATGGGAATTGGTCAAAAAACCAACTGGGTCTATGTTATTGGTCTCAAATGGATTTGGAAAAACAAGCTAGATGCTGAAGGTACTGTTATCCGAAATAAGTCACGTCTGGTGGCTAAGGGTTACAGACAGGAAGAAGGGATTGATTACGAGGAATCATTCGCACCAGTTGCTAGACTTGAGGCTGTTCGGATTTTTCTGGCATTCGCTGCTCACATGAACATCACGGTCTTTTATATGGACGTCAAAACTGCTTTTCTGAATGGAAAACTGAAAGAAACGGTCTATGTCAGCCAGCCAGAAGGATTTGTTGATCTAGAGTTCCCTAATCACGTCTACAAACTGAACAAGGCTCTCTACGGTCTCAAACAAGCCCCTCGGGGCGTGGTATGATAAGTTTTCATCCTTTCTTATCGCTAATAATTTCGTCAAAGGATCGGTCGACCCTACACTATTCATACAATATCACGGGGCACACATTTTAATCGTTCAAATTTATGTGGATGACATCATTTTTGGGTCAACACATCTAAAGTACTCAAACGCTTTTTCAAAACTTATTAAAAAACATTTTAAAATGTCCATTATGGGTGAACTTACGTTCTTTCTAGGACTGAAAGTTCATCAATCACCCCGTGGTATTTTCTTGAGTCAGTCCAAATATGCCCTTGAAATTTTAAACAAAAATGGAATGCAAAACTGTGACACCTATGCCACACCAATGGCACATACCAAGAAACTGGACGCTGATTTGCATGGGACACTGGTTGACCCTACTAAATACCGAAGTATCATTGGGTCTCTCATGTATCTAACAGCTAGTAGACCTGATATTGTCTTTGCTGTATATCTTTGCTCCCGTTATCAGTCGAGAACAACTAAAACTCACCTCTCCGAGGCTAAAAGAATCCTCCGATACATAAAGGGAACCATTAACTTGGGGATCTGGTAGACGCTGATCACGCAGGTTGCTTAGATTCTCGGAAAAGTACTTCAGGAGCTTTACAATTTCTTGGTGATAAACTGGTGTCATGGCAATCGAAGAAGCAGGATTGTACATCGTTGTCCTCAACCAAAGCAGAATATGTAGCCATGTCGGCGTGTTGTGCTCAAGTCATTTGGATGTGAACACAACTCAAAGACTATGTTTACGTATTTGACAGAATCCCGATGTACTGCGACAATCGAAGTGCTATTGTGATCTCGTGCAACTCTGTTCAACATTCAAAATCAAAGCACATCAATCTTCGATATCATTTCATCAAGGAGCATGTGGAAAAGGGTACCGTTGAATTATACTTTGTGGGTACTGAATACCAATTGGCAGACCTTCTCACCAAAGCCTTAGCTCCTGCTAGGTTTACTGAGTTGGTCCACCGGATTGGCATGAGGTGTTTGACTCCAGAGGAACTGGATGAACTTTTAAAACAATCTTAAAACTAGTCAAACACCAAAATCTCTTTTGTAAATATTTTTCAAAAAAAAATACAAAAATATAAAACTTACAAAATTCAAAAATATTCTTCTCTCTAAAATTTCTTTAAACATGGCAAGTACAAATCTTTCGTCAACACTCTACTCTTTCAAAATTCAGTAATTTTTTCAGTCAAGTGTTGAGGGGGAGAAAGTAAATATTTTTCTGGTTCATAAAACCTTGTACTTGCATGTTATCTTATTCTGGTTGTATCTTTGATTATGTTGGTCACATTTCTAGTTTATTAACACTCTCCGAACTCAAATTTGTAAAATTTCATTATTTCTTATGTCGAGGGGGAGTGTCATCAAGTTTCTTTCCAAATATCATGCTTTATGTAACCAATATGGAAAGTTGTAAGCTATAAAGGTAATAGCTCTAAGTCTCCAACAAACTCTCTCCCCCTAGGGGCGATCTCCGGCAGCGTTACCCCCTATTCCGATTAAAACTACAACTATTTCACCGCCTCTCTATCATTCCTCTTGAATGATATGCAATCGGGTATGGTTGTGGTTATCTTTTGGGGTAGTGGCATGCTATACGTATATGTCCTTATTGTTTATGGAGATCACACCTCACCTTTTCTAAACCCTAAAAATGATCGGATCTTAAATAACGACATGCATATGTTGGTGTTTCTTATATCGTTTATTAGGGTTTTTATTTTGGCTATGTTGTGATCGAATACCATTCATGTTATCTCATTCCAGTCGGTTTGCCAAACCGATGTTTTTATGTTGGTTATGATCACTTGGGTGTTTATGTGCGCTGATTGCCATATTATTCTCTTGGTTTTGGATCGACCTGCTGTTATCGTTAGGGTCTTATCTTTTTTTATTGGTCGATCTGGTTGGTTTATCTACCTGGGGTTATGCTTACATGATGAACGATACCTTAACCTTTTGGGTTTGGTTTCTTTTTCTCTACGCTGCAGGTACCCTTTATTGGGTTTGATATATTTTGTACGTGATTGTTTGCGGATGGTTCTACATCAGATTTTTGTGTACTTTATGTGGGTTCATGAGAGATGAAAGTCAAGGTCATGGGGATTCAGATCTTGTTTTTTTTTTCTACGGCTAAGTTAGGGTTTGTTTTCCCTATCTTTAGTTATGACACGTGCTATTCGAATCATCATGGACATGTTTACTGATTTTTACTTTGGTCTTGGGTTCGTATTAGCTGGAAGTTAGGGTTTGTCACCCTATGGTTATGTTCTATGCTCGGTATAGTATTGGGGTTTGGTTTAGCATCTCAACACACACTTTTGGAGCGAGTTTACACTTGCTGCTCTATCCGTGGTTTTAGAGTCTTTCACCAACCGTTGTGCAAAATTTGTGAACTGATTCTTTTTTGCTGATTACATGATCATGGAGTTGTAAGTTAGGGTTTTCTAAACCCTATTGTTAGGTTTATGGCTGATTATGTTTGCTATGGTTTACATTCGGATCTTAGTTTAAGCAAACAGATTTTATGTTGAAGATCGCTTGGATTCTTCATGGAAGTTAATGTGGACTGCCATAATGATATAGAAGGCTCAAGTGTTTTTCTTGAGTAGTTGTGTAAATTTTTATGTACTTGTGTCATTATTGGTAGGTCCATTTAATTGTAAGTTATAGGAATGGTGTGTCATTCTTATATTCGAGTCTGTAAGTGTCCTAAGGGACTGAGGTGAGGGACTCACTCTCATCCGTTGTACTTCAATGTTTGTTTGGTTAATATACTTTACCAGGGTGCAGGATTACTCCCCTTTACCCAAAAAAAAAGTTGTGGGCTATAAATGAAAATGGTTGAGGTGGAGGGACCATAATTCTCAAAAGTTTGAAACTATTTTTACTTACCCTCCCACCTAAATTTCACTTATCATTTATTACAAAACATTTATTATCTCATCTACCCTAATCCACGCACCAAAATCAATCTTCAAATCCGTGCTTTAAACTCCTGATTTGTAAGTGGTTTTATGATCTTCATGTGTTTACAAACATAGGTTTTTTATTTCATAAACATCCAACGGCTGGATTTTGTGTATGGGATGATTTTGTGTTCTACGCGTATGCGTATGAACACAAAATCATCATTGAGTGTTTATGATGGTAAATTTGGTGTCAAAATGCTTAAAATCATGTGTTATAAACATTTTGAACATAAAATTCCACCCAAAAAACGTTTTAATCGTGTTTCAAGAATTATGGTTTATGCGTGGATTTAGGGCTTTTCATATGAGAGTGTTTCTGGATAATTAGTTGTTCATATGATGTTTTATACATGTTTAATTGACCATAACCATACTTGAATCATGCCCAGAAACAAGAAATTTTGAGTTATTGAAATTTAGGGTTTATACTCGTATTAATTGGGTAATATTGATTCATAGGGCTATTGATGTTAAAACTTGTTTAAAACAACTCATTAAGCTTCTAAGGTATCCCAGAAAACGTTTGGTGCAAATCCTATGGCAAAATTCCTTACTCGTAAAAATTGAATGCTTAGGGTTTTAACTTACACATAAGTGTAACTTAAGCATAAACTGTTTTGGACTATTAGTTCATGTGAAAATTGAAAGGGATTGAATAAATATGTTAATGATGATGTTATGACTAATTTATTTCAGGTTTTACGCTTATGATCCGCCAGAGCCGGAGGGATCTACCCAAGGACACCACCAATAGTTAGAATTAGAAGTCCTTAGGTATGATTATAAAAAGGAGAAAATGAGAATCGGAGAAAGAAGGAGTTGAAGAATTAAAAAGAAAAGTAAAGAAAAGGGTGAAAAGAAATAGCCCTCCAGATTATTCAACTTAGGGCAGACACCGGGTTCAATTCATATGCTACTGGTTGTCACTTGATGACACCGGTATTGAAGAATAAAGTCGTCATGGATCCAGTGACGCATGCACTAAACCTTCTTTGCCACTCAAGTTTCTCTCAACAGAAGCTTGTTTCATTCTCACAGGGAACCCTACGTAAACTATCGGCTTTCTCTTAGGATTGCTGGTATTGAAGAAGGAGACCCTCTCCCTAGTCTCCTCTCAGGAAAACCAAAGTGCACTATTGAGTCTAGAGCCACGAGATTCATCAAAAGATCTCTTAGGTACACTTGACATTTCATCACTTGTCGTTCAACATTAAGGACACAAGTGATACATTATCAAGTCCTACACAGATCTTATCAATCTGTCGAGAACATTTATGAGAGGTTCACGCATGTGATCCTCAGTGATTGAATGGAAACTCCTATGAGGGTCAACATCAAACAGCCCTGACAGCAGGTCACTTCGGTAACTCCTTGTGGGTTACGCTTAGTGTGTCTCAAACGGTCTACAGTCGTGGGGTGATGCTTCGGTGTACCTCAGCGACTCATCTGAACTGTAGGTGTACTTCGGTACATCGCGTTATCTCACTTGTGGGACTCCAGTTTAGGAACAGCCTTTGTGAGAATTAGAGACGTGTTTTCACACTATGCTGTTAACACACTCGAAGTTCAAACTTGTAAGCGTTGGATTATTTCTAACCCATGTTTTATGTTTTCTTCTTATGGATGCTCGCGGGAGGAAAAGATCGTGCAGATTCTTCACATGCTCATACCAACAACAACACTAATTGAAGTTCTCTCAAAAAGGCAACACAAAGTCAGAATGATTCTTCGTCAAAGTCAAAGAATCTACAAAGTTTAAAGACTAAGAGAACTACATCAGTATTGAAATTCAACGTTAAAGAGCGTGTGAGCATGTTGGAGAAAGACTTGGAGACACTGGAGCAACGAAGCGGACCTGATGCAGATAACCACAACATACTATCACTACCACCACAGAGAACAAAGAAAATGAAGACGTCAAAGCTGAAAAACTTCAAAGTAAACAAGATCCCTACACTGGGGAGATTGTTGGAATCAAGACACTTCTTCTCACAAGAAAGAATAATATCAGAAGACGTCAAAGCAACTATTACATCAGCACCTACAACGTTTTTCACTCTAATCATTAATTACCAACACTTAGGGGGAGATTGTTGGAATCACTCCTAAACTAGATTACAAGTGTTAGTAATTAATATGTAATAGTTAGCTTAGTTAGGATTTATGTTAGTAATTATGGCAAGGCTTATGTAGAAAGCCCATAAGCCTTGAACCAAGCCCAATAAGGAAAGGAAGGGAACTAGTGTGTTGCCCTAGTTCCTTCCCTATAAATAGTCTTGTAAACCTTCTCTTGAAGGTTGGTTGTTCACTTTTCTATTTCACTCTAAGCAAAAACCTTTCATTATTCATACGTGTGTTTTGGTTAAGTGTTCATCCGATCTTATCTTATCTCATTTCTTCATATTGGTGCTTGTGTTACAAAAATGGTGACCTAACATCCTCCTCATCCTCATCATCGAGACGACAATCCTCGAAGAATAGGAAACGCTTTTCAGTATCTCGCTCTTCGGATAGTAATCTTTCGTTGCAAGCTGCATGTTCTTCTGCAAGAAGTTCTCCATACTTTTTCTGATGAGACTCTTCTTGGGCACGTTTATTAACCAATTCTTTTAAATCTTTTAATAGATCTATACAATTTTGGACAAGTTCTTGAGGAATTTGCAGAGGTTGTGTTTGAATCTTTTGGTACTGTGGAGGTTGGTCATAATAAGAGTAGTCATAATTGTTACAAGGATCATGATCATAGACAAGCGGATTCCTCGTTTGACAATCAGCGTTATAGTGCGGACCTCCACAGTACTCACAACCGTATGATTACTGTGAGTGATTTGGTGAATCGTATGGATATTGGTCAAAACCCAAATTTTGATTGTTACATAGACCTTGCTCATAGACAAACATGCTCCCTGCTTGACACTCAAAACTCGGGTGAGGACCTCCACAATACTCAAAAGAATATGTCTCCATCTCATGGTGCGGGGATTGGTTGAGAAAATTGATTGTTTCATTGTAGGCATTTTGGTCATAGAAAAACCCGTTTCCCAAATTCACAATGCTACAACTGTGGCAATTTCCACCATTTTGAGGTCCCCCGCACCATTCGCAAACGAATTGGTAAGACGAAGACATCGCGAAGAATTATACGGATAAGAAGGATAAAAGGAAAGAATCATCGGGTCAGAGGATAAAGACGATTATTTTTGGGGTTTTGAAAACGAGTGTACATGCACAAAAACATAATCAATCAAAACGAGACCGAAGCAAAAACACAAGGAACTTAAACCAATAATCACAAGCGTTTTCACGCAAGTAACACAAAGGCAAGTTTTGAATCTTTGGTTTGGGAACTTATTATTATAACACTCAAGTTGAGAAGTGTTATATAATTCATGTATTCTATTTATTTAAAAACAACAAGCAAAATCTTTTTGTATTTTTATCTTTTACATATATACAAAGAAAAGAAAAATATATTTGTATTTTTGTATTTTTCAAAAAGCAATAACTTCACGAGGAAGGTTCTTCAAGTCACTAATCGCAAAAACTTCAAGATATTGTTGCAACACACCTCCCCGGCAGTGGCGCCAAAATTTGATTCGTTGTTTGTGAGTATGGTGAAATAAACACAAGTATCAAAGTATCAAATTAACAATGAAATTCGACAAATCAACCTTTTAGGAAAAGGGTTAACGTGCCAAATCTCACGAATGTGATAAAAGTGATACCGGGAAATTGATTTCCCCGGGTCGTGTCCCAACGAAGTGTGAATTGACGGTGTCGTTGAGTTTCGTGACTAGAACTTGAATTGGTTTTAATGATTTTGGGTTTTGAATTACGTATTCTACAATTTAAAGAACGGGAATGAAAATAAAGCACGTAAAACAATGTAAACACTAAATAAACTACTACTAAGCCTAAGAAACAATAAAACGAAGCTAAATTACATCCTAGGGTGCAAAAATACTAAAACGCAAAAAACCGGGAACACACCCGAGCCATAAACGTGAAAATTTTGCAATTTAAGGGCTACATGTGCAAAACTAATTTTCCTACATTCTAAATGACTTAAAATAATTTTAGAAAAAAGCCGGGAATTTTTTTCGACTTTTATTTTATTTATTACGAATTAAAAACTATTCTAATCTAATCAAATTAATTAAAAATACTAAACATTTTTGGAAAATTCTACAAAATTTACAGAAAATACCTTACATGATACTAAATCTAAGAAAAATATAAAAACCTACCACTGCTTTTTTTTTTTGCACTTAATTTTTTTTTTGAACTTTTCTATTTGCAAACTATATTGAGGACTAAAATAAGACCTTAAAAAAAACTTAAAAACTAAATTGTTGGCAGAATAGTACAGCAAACAGAAGTAGAAAAAAATAAGGGACACTTTGGTTGGGGACGTTAAAGGGCAAATTAAGCTACCAAAAATCTAACTAAATGGTCAAATAAGCTACCTAAGGTTTCCTACCCTATTCTAGTGCTTAATAAGCTGAGTGGTCTCCTAAATGAGCTGAATTTAAAAGCTTGAATAAGCCAATAAAACAGCCTAACAGCTGCTGTTGGGTAGGGGGCTGTTAAGGACTTTCAACACCAAATGAGGCTTCTAAGAAGCTTCAAATAAGCTTATGTCTAATGAGCAAACACCTAACTTATCTAAAGCACTAAATGAAGCTGTTGTGTCTGATGTAGTCCTAAAACAACCTCCAAATGGGCTTTTTGAGGGAAGATTTAAGCTATAAAAAGCTTATGAAAACCTAAACTAAGGTAAATCATATTGACCTTATACCACTAGCTACTTTCATAAACAAAATCAAAGCTTAAATCTGATTTAGTCCTACTAAATCTAATGCTAAAAAGGGGCTGTTGGGCTTATTCAGTTACAGGGCAAAATAAAAAAAAGCATAAACAGGAACCTTAATAAGCTACTATAAAAGCTCTAAATCCTAACTACAACAGAAAATCATGAAAAGTATAAATCTAACTACTAATTGCAACAACTAACTAGTCCTAAATCTAATTTCAATTTACCTAAATCTAAGATAAAGGAAGGATCAGGCTGCTACTTTGGGCTTGGACAGAACAGTTATTGGAGACAAAAAAAAATGTTTGTGACTTAAAAATGCTTTTGAAACGTGGCTAAGTGCTTGTAACAGGTAAAATTACTCATGGAAACTAAATAACAAGTGAGCTTTTCATCAAATGCCAACACATCAGCCTTGAAGCTGCTGTGCCAAACACACCTTTAAGACTTAAAAAGGGAAGAAAGAAGAAGAAAAAAGAACTGTTTTACTTCTCCACTTAGGGAATTACTTTGCAACTTCAAACAAACACTACATTTAGTTTAGGAAAACTATTGAACCAACAAATCAGTCATGGAACTTGAATAAAAAGGAAACAGTCTGTAACCAAGAAAAAAGTAAACTGAAAGTTCTTAAATAACTACAAGACTTGGAACTTGAACTGAATTAAACTTGCAATTGAAATTAAAACATTACATAAATTTAAAATACTCAAAAGTAAATGCAGGACTAGAACCAAGAATTCTAGACAAAGCTCTACAATTTTTACAAAGACCTATTTATACTAAAAATATATGAAACTTCTGTCTTCTCTCTAATCTTCTGTTTGTGTTTTGTTTGTGAGTGCAAACCATCAAAAACAAGCTATTGAACTTTCTTGAACTTCTCACAGCCATTGGATGATGTCTTGGTGCCACATCTTATCATTCCTAGCCATTGATGGCATATGTAAAGGTGTGGATTGCAAAGGTGGAGGTGAAACATGTGAAGAGGGGGAACATGTGACTCTGATGACTTGGTTTCTGGGATTGAGTGGGACATAGGAGAAGTGGGAAAAATGGCGGGTAAAAGCTTGAGAAAGGTTTCCTGGTTTTTGGGTAAATAAAAAGGGAAGAAGGGTATGGGATAATGGTTTAGTTTATTTTGTACAAAAAAAGAGTTTTAAAGTAAAAATGTATTTTTTGGTTTATGAGTTTTGTATCCTTTTTTTTAAATAAAAGTGAATTTTTACAAAAATGGGGTTTTGGGTAAAATCGGGATTTTTTTTGGATTTTTAGTTCAAAAGGGAAAAATGGTAATTTTGGGTTCGGGTTATGTTTTTAGTTGTTTTCCCCCTACTCACACTCAAAACGCGTCCCGGGATCTGAAAATGTAGAAATTTCACTCCCGGCTCCGTGTGTTTCAGTACTTCTCCGATTTCGGCTTGTTTTTGCTCGTTTTCGCTCTGTTTTCGATCCTTTTGTACCTGCAAGACAGAAAACACACTCCGGGGATATTTTTAACATATTTTGATCATATTTTGGTGTTTTTGGTCATTTTTGTGGTCTTAGGTGGGTAAAAACGATGAGTGAATAAGCACTCATCACTAAGTTATGGTTAAGCAATAATAATCAAGATCATATTAAGGATGTGTCTAAGTTAGACAACCTCAAGACAACAGTCTTGACTCAATCTTGGCTTTATATTAGTCTCAAATGATCACTATCTTACTTAAAGTTCTCACTAAGGTTGTTTTCTAGTCAATAACAGGTCAGCTTAGTTTTTGCCATTTTTAGGTTTTGTCATTCATTTTCTGCTTATGTGCTCTTGAGTTTTTGTATAAAAAGTCATTCTGAGCAACTTTCGTGCTTTACACTTTTGCTGATTCGGACAAGAAAAGGCTCATCTAGTAAAACTTAACTAGGCATAACTTTTTAACCACAAGTCCTTTTTAAGTGATTCAAAAACTCAAGTTCATATTTTTATATTCTCTAACAAATTCTTAAGCTTAATTAAGTCTAAATTCCAAAGTTTATTTATATCAATAGTCTAATTACAAGTATTTACTTATATTTCATTACAGAAAGTTTGGCTGCACATTCAGTCCTGCCAAAACGACTATAAGTTGAGTTCTGCAACTTGTTTTGACACGCAGCTTTCACCAAACTTCAAGTTTAGGTCTTGGCTACATTTCATTAAACTGAGTCAACTTCCATAAATGGTCATAACCATGGGCTTTTCCTAAATGAAATCGGGTGTGCAGATTTTGACATGGTTTGCCATTTTGGCTCTCATTTACTCATCGAGAGGAGTTATGAGGTGCGCCACCCGGAGAAACGACCGTAAGACATAGTTCTAAAAGCCTATCTTACTGAATTACCCTCAAGTTTTACTGAGATGATCAGTTTAATCAAACTTTGTGACTATTTCAGAATTCATGTTCATAGAACTTACCTAGGACTTGTTTTAGCTTGTTTTTATTGTCACAACCTCATGTACAACATCAATTAAGCCATATTACATATACTACTTATATCAAATTACATCAAATAATTATAGAGATTATTACAATCATATTGAATGACACGAAAATAAACTCAAATCTTACAAGGATTAGGATGACAAGTTACTAGTACAACAAGAACAATTCAACCCTTAACCCTTCTAATCACTAATCCTTGTCTTAAATCTTCAACCTAATTGATTCTAACCCTTGTTAATCACCAAATAATCCCTTTTATCTCAGCCCCTAACACCTTGAATAACTCTAAATCTAACCATGGAATCACTAAAACAACACTTGGACTATGTAGAGCTCACATAGGCCTTCATCTTTCTTGTGTAACTTATGGTATGAATCAAAGTGGATGATGGTGAAGTGGTGGTGAGGGAGAACGACCATGGAGGTGAGATGAGAGGATTTTGGTTGATTTTTGCATGTTCTAATGAAGAGAATGAGGTGATATCATATAGTGGGGGACAAGGGTGGATGAGTGGAAGAGTTGGTGTAATAAGAGATGGCCAAGTGGCCTTGTGGCTTGTGTTTGCATGCCACCTATCATATGAGGTGGTAGTGTGTGTTATTTTACCTAGTTTTTGGTTTATGAGGTGTAGTTTGGTCCCGGTAATTACTAATGTTAAGCCCTTAAGTCACGAAACTTAAAACTAGGTAACGTAAAAATGTAATACTTATAAAAATGTTAAAACTTATCAATATACTCTAACTAGGTATGCTAAATGTGTGATAAGTCTCATAGAGTGCATTTATGTTGTTAAAGCCTAATAACGTAGGTTTGAGCACGCATCTTACGTAAAAAGTAACATATCTACTTAGAAATGATAAAATAGTAATAGTTCATATAAATTGTGATTATTGGTGAAAATAAAGTATTTTGAACATATAGACTTATCGTAGTATTGTGTTGGTCACAAGGAAATTTACCGGTTACTACCAGTTATCGTATTTGCTTTTATGTTACGGTAAAAGTCAAATAGTCAAAAGTCAACTTTAAAAAGTCAAAGGGTAAAACAGTCATTTTACCTTATGAAAAATTACGGGTTGCTACATATTGGGTGGACTAGATGAGTTATTTTGGGACGGGTTTGAGTTTTGGCTCCACCTAAGGTTAGGGTGATTTCTCCATGAGGGGTTGTAGGAATTTCCTAAGTTATTTTGCTCGGGCTTGAAAGTGTACCACTTCTCTCCCGCTCTGTCGGTACACGTGGAGGCGTAGTCTTAATTGATAGGAATCAAGCAAGAGAACCTAAATGAGATAGAGATCTAACTAGCTATTCTAGTCCCCGGCAGCGGCGCCAAAAAACTTGATGCGCGCGAAAGGCGCGTTCGGGGTGAAGGAAACTTCCTTTTCGTCGATCAAGTTTTTCAACCTCCTAGGCAGTGAACCTAATCGTTGTAGTGTAGTATTGGGTAAGCCTCGGGGATTGATATCGTTCTCTAGGGGAATGGGAATGCTAGTAAGAAATTTATGACGAGAAGGTGGGGGTTGAGGATGATTCTTTTTTATCTTTTTATGGTTTGTTTAGAAATCTAAGGTAAATATCTCGGGGCAATTGGTTAGGGGGTGGTACTTCTACCTATTACTCTACTTAACTAATTATCGAATTATCTAATTACTACGGGTAGCTACGTTCAATTGAGGTGTGCTCGTATGATGATTAAAAATGTGTTTACCTAGATACTATTACTCTCAAGTTATTTTTTATTGGTTGGTTGAGTTGTCACGTCCTTATCTTAACGTGTTGTATTCTTAAAGGTCATAGTGTATGCGTGCCCCCTAGTTCTTTGAGGTTATCTCTCATTTATGACCTACGAAGTCGGCAAGCCTAGGCTATTTCATCCATATACCATATCATCATAAAGCATACTTAAGCATCAAATACAACGAAGATGCCTAGTTGCACTCCTAAGCCAATTTCAATTAAGATAAGAAACAAGCTAACAATAATCAATAACTAGGTTTCATAGATCTAAGCAAACACACAAGAAATTTAGCTAGACATGGTAAACAAGCAAGCATACACACAATCAATCGAATTCGGGATAGATAAAATGATACTTTTGATTAAAATACTTATCTCGATGTGTAATATGGTACAGGACCCTTAGATACTGTCCAATTTGGACTACAAATTATTTAGGGTTTTTTCACCAAAAGTCTACCTCCTAAAATACAGAAAAATCAAATTCTATATATAGATTTACAACTGCGACGGCGTCACCTTTTGCATGGGACGCCATCAGCTCGTCGTCATTAGGGTTTCGTCTGGGCCAAGTCATCGATGGGACGGCGTCACCTTAGAGTTGTGACGTCGTCGGTCTTCAGTTGGGACGTCGACTTGATTCTAGATCTGAGTCGTCTGAGTTGAAAACTGTGAGTGACGCCCTCCATTATTTAAGCGTGACGCCGTCAGGTTATGTGACTAGAATTTTTACTGAGCCGTCACGTGCATGTTTTGATCAAGTCATCATAGAGGGACGGCGTCGCTCTTTGGTTGGGTCGCCGTCAGGTACTATTGATCAGCTTTGAGTGGCTTCGATCTTGACTTTGCCATTTTCTTCATGTATTTGCTCCTTTTCATCCAAATGTGCTCCATTCCAGCATTTTGCTTCCAAAAGACCTAAATAGTGAAAAGGAACGAAATTAAGCAGTAACGGATATAAAATTGGTCGATTTAGGGCCTAAATGACCCACTAAAAGTGTACGTTTTAAATCCTTATCAGCTTTAAAGTGGTATTACTCCTTCTTAAACAAGATCGTGGTTAAACAACAACATGAAAGGAGTACGAGTTCTCAGAAGCTGACTTTCCTGAATTGTCTCTCAATGACATTGAAGACATGTATTGTGACAACTGGCAATTAGGGAGCCCTTTTAGGTAACCGCATTACGCTAAGTTAGACCGAGTAGTTGCCTTTAGAAGTTATTCCGGTTAACCATGACTTGTTTAGATATCGTTTTTGGTTTTTATGATTTATTTTATTATCGTATGAGTTATAGCCCGTTGCAATAGGCACTATTTGATTCGGCACAATAAAACCCTATAACGAGAGATAACGTAACTTCTAAACCATAACACAAAACGCGATACATAAATAATCAAAATTTGTGGAAAAACGTAAATAAAAACAATAGAAAGTCGAATGAAAGTCGTTAGACACTCGTAGGGTAAAATATGAGCTCAGGAAAGGGAAAACGGGATAGTTTATGAAAATTTGCGGGTTTGGCCCCTCTTGTTTACCTAGGCCGGCAACCCCCCCTCCAATTCCTTTTATTATTTGGTCCCTAATCCCACCTATATATACCCAACACCATACACACACACCCTTTAGTTTCTCTCTCTGAAAAAATACACACCTCAGTTTCTCTCTCTAATCTCTCTCTCTCCTCACCAAAACCCTAACCCTAGCCAACCATATAGCCGCCGCCCCACTTCCCGACCAGAATCTGGCAAAACGCCGGCAAGTCACCATACACCACCACCACCATCTTGTAGTTCTTTCTTTCCTCTTTCCATCCATATATAGCACGCACCTAAACACCCTCGTATAACCCTCCAAAACGTCCAAAAACTATTCATGATTCTAGGGTTTGAACGTGTATTTGTAGATCGGGTTTGATAAAGGTGAAAGAAGCTTTGAAATGACTCGTTTGAGTCTTGGATAGTCACGTACGTGACCGTTATGGCACGTATATATTGTTACCATGGTTGAGTCTTGATGAACACGGGTCTAAAACGAGTTTAAAACTAATAAAACATGTAAACTAGTGTGTTGGTATCGTGTGTTGTGTCATGTTCTTATGTTTTTGCATTTTTATCATTTTTACATGTTTTTGGTTATAACTAGTTGATGGGTTTTGATGTTTGATGGTGTTTGGATGTTGTTTGGTTGTGTTTGGGTATTGAAAGAGCCATTTGGGAGTGTTTGGATGGAGATTGAAGGGTGGAAGGAGCCACTAGGGCCACGTTGGTGGCGTTGGGAAATGTGAACGAGACCCATATGGACCAAGGGTCCGGGTCGGGTCATTGTGGTAACATATTGGTAGTTGTTGTTGGAGTTTGGATGAGACGCGTGGAGCCAAAGAGCTTCTAGAGCTTGTTTGGTTCACGTGGTCTTAACCGGGACCGTGTCAAGACCATTAGGGTGGTGACATTGGTTACGGGTATGTTTGGTAGTTTGTTTGGATGGCGAGATTGATATGAGTTGATTGGAGGTTGATTTGAGATATTGTGATTAATTACTTTGGACTTAATATTATAAATGTCAACTTTCCGCAATGTCGGTGTTACGTTGACTTTTTAGTCTTCGTTGACCCCGATAACACCGTAACATGGACTTTAGTATATGTTGGACAATAGAATGTATAGAAGCCGAGAGGTCATGACTCGAGCTTGTGAACTCGAAATGGATAACTACTCGAAATTTATATTGAAACTTGACGTAATATATATATATATATAAACAAGTAAATAAAATTAAGATATATAAATAATAAAAGGTTTTTATACTAAAGATTCGATAACAAGAGTCGCCTTGTTATTCGATATTTTAAATGGAAACTAACGTCTAAATATGAATATATTTTGTAATTAATGAGTTATTATGTGTTTCGAGGGCGCGTTTATCGAAAAGTACCATTTATGAACATTTAATTCTATTTATGTGTTGTGCATGGGTTACGGATGACCTAACATTAATAGCGTCAATCCACGTGGATAGCGGACTTATTAGGTTGACGAATCTAATAAGAGCCTGTTATGTACGTAGGATAACGTTATTAATGGGTGAATTATCCATATGACTCGTTAGGATGTGACTGGTTTTTGGAATAATAAGCGACATGAATAAATGGTTGAGTTTATCGAATTGTCGAATTCGATAAGATCTAACTATTTATTCCGAAACTTTTTAAACTATAAAGCTTATCGCTTAGACGTCTCATTGTGCTGTTAAGAGTCGCATTGTGGTCATTTGAGTGCATTCATGGTGTCTTGTTGAGTCGATACCACACACACGATGATACCAAACGCTAGTAACTAAATGGTGAAACGAGATATTTTTGGAGATAAGAAAAAGGAATACATTGGGTAGTTAACGTTTAATTTGGGATTATATATTAAGAATTGGTTTATATTAATAGGTTGTACCGAGTCAGTAGTTGCTGAGCCGAGTTAGCTGTTATCTTCGTTGCAAGTGTTTGTTTGTGCTTTGCTTGCTTGAGGTGAGTTTCATAGCCCCACTTTTATCTCTGTTTTTAACTAAATTGGGGTGAGAAATCATGCTACTCTTTTGGACCTTCTTAAATTCTTTTGATTTGCTTATGTGCTGACTAGTTTAGATAGATATGTGGTAGATGTTGCCTTAGTCTAGGGTAGCAATCATTTGCTATTACATTGTTTCCTAGCTAAGTATATATATCTACTCCGACCTAGTCCAGGGTAGCATTTGTTCTAGGCCTTGCTTCGACTGTGCTGGCTAGAGTCGCTTGGGGCACTGCTGTGATATTGATTGTGTTGTTGGTTTGTGATTGGTGTGTTTATTATGTATCTATCTTAGTCTCGCATAGCAAATAAACTCTTACAGGTCCACTATTGAATTTGTACTTAAACCTATTAACTCACCAGCGTTAGCTGACCTTTTAGCATGTTTTTCATAGGTAATTAAGTTGATGTTTGGAATGCTTGTTCTGTGGAGGCTTGGCAATGAGGCATGGTTAAAGGATCATATTTAAACTTTGATAATATTATGCGGACCTATTTTATAATCTATGTTGGGCCTTACATTTGACTATTTTGGGATGATTGTATTTAGATAATTAAATATGGGATTGGTTTTTGAGCTATAATATGACTATCTTGTTTGTTATACTTGTGTGATGTACCAATCCAGTAACGCCCCGAAAACTTATTTAAGTCTTCCGCTGTACCGAGATTTGGGGGTGTTACAGATTGGTATCAGAGCCAAGGTTATAGAGAACTAGGTATTCAATAAAACCTAAACTATAACCACTTTTTAGAAAAATTGATCATCGACCGACACATGCTAGCCTGCCAAGCCGAAGCCTCTTGATTTGAGTATGGTATGAACTGTGATTTGATTGTTGAGATGTTATGAACTGTGATTTGGTTATTGAGATGTTATGTTTTGGGATATGATTATTGATTTTGGGAGATTATGAGCTTGTTATATGATTGATGTGACTTGGGAGTATATGATGCATGGATTATGTGATAGAATAGAACTTATGCGTTTTTGTTTAAATGAATATTTTGTGTAATTCGGTACCTTTATTTTAAAAGCTTTTACTATGTGATATATGTTTTGGTTATGTTGATGAGTTTTTAGAACTAGTCATTTTCAAACACTTATACCTACCCTATGCCTTTGTCACAGACCATGCCTTTACTAGCTTATGATGTGTCTGAGGAGATCCTTGCTGCTACTACTTCCCCAGAACAGACTTTGATGACTGTTGCGCATGGTGATCCCTATGTGATTGCCCGATATCCTGCTTCCACTTTATCATCATCTGATCGCCCTAGCTCTTCCAGGCAGCTTACATTGCATCAGGTCTTAGCACGAGCCCATAATCTTAGACTTACTCGTAGTACTGCTCATATGTCTGTATGACCACCATCATCACCTATGCACCTGTCAGCTCACTCTCTCCTGTCATCACCACGTGCATCACCATCTCATAAAAGACCTAGATCCCCTACTGTACCACCACAGGATTCACCTTCACAGAGACGCCGACTCATGGACTCCCCCTCTGTTGATGAGGATGAGGAGGAGTATGAGGACGAGGAGGAGTATGTAGAGGAGGATGTGGTCCCTCAGGAGGAGGATGAGGAGGATATCCCAAATGGGGTTACTCCACCACTGCAGAGTCCTGCGCATTTTGCGCATTCTCCAGGACCAGGCTCTCCCTTACCCTTGCCTGAGCCTGATTCTCCTGGGTAGCCCTTTGACTTTGACTCACCTCCTCACTCACTTGAGATAGGTAGCCCACTAGGTTCGGATATGCCATCGTAGATTGCTTCAGAGCCCGAGGAGTATGGAGGTACGAGTCTGATTTGGGAGCTTATTATATCCCAGGGTATTAGTCTTAGTCAGTTGTCAGATAGACTAGTTGGAGTGTCGAGGGCTAGTGTAGAGGATTTGAGAGAAGATATGGGTTATGTAGTTAGGAGGACTATGATTTTGAGAGAGGGCGTGTCGGAGCTCTATGAGCAGGTAGGGAACCTGCAGACAGAGTGTACGACAGCCCGAGAGGCAGACCAAGCGCTACAACGTAAGGTTGGCGAGCTAGAGAAGGAGGTCGTGGATCAAAGGAGAGATTGCGACTCTCAGCACCTTGAGATCTCGTCACTTTGGAGAGTGATGGATGATGTTAGGAGATCAGCTAGAGTTGTTTTGGGTAAGGGGAGTAATCCTGCACCCTGGTAAAATACATTAACCAAAAAACATTGAAGTACAAAGGATGAGGGTGAATCCCTCATCTCAGTCCCGCAGGAAACTTACAAATAACCACTATATAAGAGTGACATCCACTCTTATAACTAATAAATGAACAAAAAAACTATGATGACTATAAAATTACAAATTAAAAGCTCAAGTAAAACACTTGAATCTTCAAAAGTCTTCATAGAAGTCCATTACCTTCATCCAGAACCAGAACACCAACACTACGACCTAACCCAACACCTCATCTGCTACAAGTTCTAAAGGAGTGAAACTTTAGCTAAGAATGTAACCCCATGTATATTGTTGAGTCATAGACGAAAATAGGGTTGACAGACCCTAACTTACATAATAATAGCGATTAGATATAGTTGGACCAGAGCTGCGAAAAAATCGCAAAACCAATCAGCATATACCCGAATCACTACACCAATGGACCCATAATAATGAACACATCACGAATAAGGTCCCAACATAGATAGAGGCATGCCTACGGATCATAAGGGACGAAACTAGGATTAAAGAATCCTAACTTCCAGCCATAGCAACCAACATCAGCTTCCATGAGTATACGATCATAGGGTTAACTAAACCCTAACCTCCATTACCAACATCCACCAAACAACAAGCGTAACAACAGGTCACCAATTAGATCAAATTAGTAGCAAGAAATCCAAGACCTCAAAGTCACCCATTAAACCATAATGAAGACGAAAACACACACCAAAGCAAGTGTAATAATCACCTTCAACATAAATCTGTCCCAACAGAACTAGCAACAATACTAACGAACTAAATGATCAAAGAAACTAATAACATAATCGAACTTAAACAACTACATGACCAGATAGAAAACCCTAGCATCGAAACCAAGCCACGAATCAACACCAACAAAAGAGTGAAACGCAGCACCACCATATAAACCCTAAACCAGGAACGCTTAGGGGATCAAAAAGGAAGATTGAAAGACCTAATCGGAGTGACGAGGCAATCCAATACAAACGCATCCTTGTACAACCCATGATCGATCTTGCAGGAAGACAAAACCCATGGTAATGAAAACCCTATGTCGACCAACCCATCAAAACCCAATCGGTTTAAAATAACCAATGTGACCATAATCATAGGGTAACGAAACCCTAACAAACAGTCAACATAAATAACCTCTCTCCCTCTAACCCACGTTCATAGCATAAATCCAGGAAGGAACGTACCCACACCAAAACCCTAAAAAGGATTACTTGCAAACAGATAGTACCGAATTCCAAGAGGATAACGATTTTGCGTTTAGGTTTAATAATTGGACCAATATGAACGAAATCCTAAAAAAGAGAATCGACCATATTAAACATGAAGAAACCGACTGGATATACCAAGATAATAACTAACAGCCGCCACCTCCTTTAATAAAAACACACCCCAATCAGCGTATTGCATACCCCATCACAAACAGAAAGGGTAGAGAGGACGTGAAGGGTGGTTTTATGGCCGGAATAGGAAGGGAGGGGGGCTGCTGGATTTCTCCATTGGGTAAAGGGGAGTAACTCTACTCGTATACCAAAATCATTCAAACAAAACACCATCTCTGATTTTAACTTTTTTTTTGTTCGGCTGCAACCCTATATATTATCATTCTAATCGATTTCCTTTCTAGGGACTCGTTTCATTACATAGGGTTGGCGCTGCTTTCTTTGGTCGATCCTTTTTTCTTGGTATGTCACGTTTAATGGTGGTTCTTTAGCCGCCATATTATTTTTTTGATCGATTTGGTAACCTCACATGCGTATTGCTTATTTTTTGAGGTTTTGTGGATCTGCTCTCAATGCTTAATAGACCTTCTGGTCTTTGCCTTCTATCGTTGCTGGTGATGTTCGATACCCTATTTTAGGGTTTTGAGTTCACGTTCTTATTGATGTGATTTGTATGTGGGTTCTTATGAGATGGGTTATCAGTTTTGAAAGTGGGATAGGAGAGGTTGTACGTCAAGTTATGTGGTATCTTGTTCAAAAACCATTGGGGTATAGTCAAGAGATCAGCGTATATGTTCTTCCTTCTGATTTGATGGATCTTACTTGACTTGTGTACGTTGGGGGTGTTTCTACTATGCCTATGTTATGTATTACTTCTGATCAGGTCTGTTGTACTATATTCCTTTGCGTTTTGCAGATCATGATTTGGGGTTTGTTATATGTTAGTCGTTTTTGGACGGTTGGTTCGATATTAGGGTTTGTAAAACCCTTTTGCTGGTTTACGCAGGTTCATAATGCATCTATTTTACATTCTACTGTGTTATTATTGCAATGTTTGGTGACTTGTGTAATTGTAGAGGTGGCAAAATGGTTGGGTTGGGTCTTGAGTCTTAGATGGGTATGGGTCTATATGGGTATGGGTCTAGATGGATCACTTGGAAGGATGGGTCTAGATGGGTATGGGTATAAATGGGTAAGAGTTGGGTCGGGTCGGGTTTTTTTGGGTTTTGATAGTTTTTTTTTTCATCATGGAACATAATAATTAATTACTGTAAACAAAGACAAAAAGTATTCAATATCCATTTTTTTACGTTTTC
This sequence comes from Chrysanthemum seticuspe, assembly GCA_019973895.1. NCBI lineage: Eukaryota > Viridiplantae > Streptophyta > Magnoliopsida > Asterales > Asteraceae > Chrysanthemum > Chrysanthemum seticuspe. The sequence continues at coordinate 228,406,940 of BPTQ01000007.1, read as the reverse complement.
GTCAGTTTTTATATGTTTTCGTCCATTTTATTACGTTTTCGCTAGTTTTTTCACGTTTTCTTCTGCTTGTTTACGTTTTTGTCCGTTTTTACACGTTTTCGTCTGTTTTTTTCGTTTCCGTCCGTTTTAATCCGTTTTGCACGTTTTCGTCAGGGGTTTTTTTACGTTTTTGTCCGTTTTACACGTTTTCGTACGGTTTTTTACGTTTTCGTCAGTTTTTACACGTTTACGTCCGTTTTTTACGTTTTTGTCCGTTTTACACGTTTTCGTCCGTTTTTTTTACGTTTTTGTCCATTTTTACACGTTTTCGTCAGTTTTGTTACGTTTTTGCACGTTTTAACACGTTTTCGTCCGGTTTTTTACGTTTTTCTTCGTTTTTACTCATTTTCGTCTGTTTTTTTACGTTTTCGCCCGTATTTTAACTTTTTTTCAAGTTTTTGTCCGTTTTTACACGTTTTCATCTGTTTTTTTCGTTTTCGTCCATTCTTTTTGATAACGCTACACGCGTCGTTCGGGGTCAAGGAAACTTCCTTTTCTTCGAGCAAGTTTTATAACACCCTAGGCAGTGAACCTATTCGTTGTAGTGTAGTAATTAGGGTAAGCTACGGGTATTGATATCGTTCTCTAGGGGAATAGGAATGCTAGTAAGGAGTTACTACGCTAAGGTTAAGGTTGAAGAAGATTATTTTTTATCTTTTTATATTTTATGAAATGGAAAGGTACGAATCTCGGGTATTGGATTTGGGGGGTTGGTATTTCTACCGATTACTCTACTATTATCTAATTATCTAAACTAAGGTTGTGGGAGTCTATGTCTAATTAATGTGTGCTCGTATGATAGTTTAAAGATGTGTTTACTTAGGTTGTATTACTCCTTAATTATCTCCTATTGATGGTTGAGTTGTCACGTCTTATTCTTAATTGCGTTGTGTGTCTAAAGTTGTAGGGTATGCGTTTCTCCCTAACTCTTTGAACTTACCAAAGGGTCTCGTCTACAAACCCACTAGGGATGATAAACTCTTACTCTAAGGCGCTCTTTGGATGGTTTAGCCTACAACTACTCAGGTAATTATATTCTAAGGTTCACAAAGATGAATCAAGCATTAAGTACACAACGAATGACCTATCGCATTACTAGATCATTAATCAACTAAGATAAGAAACAACCAATCAATATTCAATAATTAAGTTTCATACTTCCTAAGCAAACACACAAATAAATTAGCCGGACATGGAGAACATGCAAGCATACACACAAATAATCAAAGACATAATTGAATTAATGAAGTAAAGACTTATCTTGATGTAAGATAGGGTTTAAAACCCTAAAATACTGTACAAGACACCTTAGGTTCGGTTTTAGGTTTTCACTCCAAAAGACTCTCCACAAAAGACTGAAAAATTCGGATTCTATATATAAGATTACATATGCGACGGCGTCACCTTATGTTTCGTGACGCCGTCGTGTCACCGTCATTAGGGTTTCGTCTTGGCCACGTTAACCTTGCGACGGCGTCACCTTATGTCCGTGACGCCGTCCTCTTCAGCTTCTGACGTCGTCTGGATTGCATCTAGGCCGTCTGAGTAGTGACGACCTACTATTTCACAACTAGACGTCGTCACTTGAAAATACGAGTTTTGAGTTCTGGATCGTCACAAAAATCTTGGGACGGCGTCGCCATTAGCACCTGACGCCGTCGCCTTCTAATTTCAGCAACTGTGAGTGTCTCGATTTTGACTTTGGCCATTTCCTTCATATATTCGCGCCTTTTCGTCCAAATAAGTGCCATTCCAGCATTTTGCCTTCAAGAGACCTAAAAGTGAAAAGGAACGATATTAAGCAATAACGGATACAAAAGTGATCAAATAAGGACTTAAACGACCCCTCAAAATGGTACCTTTTAAAACCTTATCAAATATCCCTACACTTGTTATTTGCTTGTCCTCAAGCAAATGTGCTTTTAGCCAATTAATTTATAAGTTAGGGGTCATGAAGCATTAATTCAAAACGGTCCACAACACATATAAGCCCCGCAAAAGTCATAACAAGCACGGAAATTACATACTAGCACCTCACATGGGGTGTTTGGATACTCACATCTCTCTCGGGTGTATATATGAAATATAACAAATAGGAAATGGAAGATAAACACTCATTAACCGGTCCTAGTACATAGATTACCATAGGCTTGAGAATAGATCAAACCTCCATCGCTTTGGCGTAAGCACCTAGGAAAGACTATCAAAGAGGTCTTTTAAAGGGTTGTAATGTTAGGCTTACGGTAGGGAAACAAGGGTTTGGTGGGATAGGCTATTTAGTGGTGGTAAGTCAAAAATCTCTATGTTAAATGCATATGAAGAATGGCGTTGCTAAGCCAAGACTCGACACTCTAAAACTCTAGGTAACGGAAATAAACAAACATAAATTCAAAGATAGATGTAGGATGGTAGCCCGTATGATTTTTTTTTTTTTTTTTTTTTTTTTCACACTCTATTTTTTTCTTTTCTCTTTTTCTATTTTTTTTTTCGATTTTTTTTTTTTTTTTTTTTTTTTTTTTCATACACTTTTACTCTACCATCCTCTATGATAACATCAAAATACTAGGGATTTATAGGCATATCCCTACACTTGAGTTTTTATTACTCTAACACTAATTTGACCCGATTTGAAAAGATCAAAACACTTGGGGTACATTATTACGCAAACAAAGGGAATTTGAATTTTAACGTTCCCTTCCCGTCATTTCATAAACTTTAACTTTTCCCATGAATCCCAATCGTCCCAAAACTGTATACAAAGGATATGACTCGACTTAGCAACTTATGCAAGCAACTAGATAATTGAACTAAGGGTTTAGGGTGATAACAAACATTTGCACTAAAAGTGCGTGCATAAGGGGTAGGCTAAGGCGATTTGGGTGTATATTTGGGGGTGGGGTGTAAACAATGCTCTTCATTGATATTCCGGAAAAAACCGAATCATCACGAGAACCGCGAAAAGGATAGGCTCTGAGGGGTTAACTAGGGGTATCGTGTACTAAAGATGAGTACAACGCAAAGGGTGTGGGGGAATTACTCAACCGATATGGAAGAAGTAATTATATTACAGGTATCAAACAAGGGTTATCCTAATGCCTCTTATCATTTAGTTATTCCTAACTACACAAGTGTAGCCTCACTTGCGATCTCGGAATGCATCACAAAACAAGTTCTAGAATCTAATATACTACCGGTTCACACTCTAAGCATTGAAGATGAATGCTTTAATTCCTACTAATCTAAGGGCGATCCTCACATTTTGGTGGAATTTGGGTGGTAAAGGGTTTTTGTGCTAGTCATGCAACTTCCTATCCATGAGACGCTTTTGTTAAGACTAATGGCCCACTCCTATATGTCATAAAAAATTTTAAATTTGGTTCCAAAATTACCCTAACCGACATTTTCTCATGGTTTATTACACAATCACAATTTGGACAAAGCAAATAGTCAAGGATAAGCATAGTTTCAAAGTTCCCGTTTTATTTTCCCTCCCTACACTTAAACTGAACATTGTCCCCAATGTTCCCCGAAAGTATCAAAGTTATGATAAAAGAAGGTAATTAAAAACGAAAGAAACTAATACTCCCCTGATTAGCTCGGTAGGATCCGTGTAAAGTGGTGGTTAAATCCTTTTCAAGAAGAATTATTGCGTGAAAAGCTCCTTCCAATCTTATGTAACTTCTTCTTGACAAACTAAACCTGCACACTTGAAGAAAACAAACGAAACCTTCGCGTAAAATCGGCGGTAATAATATATATAAGACTCGATTTAAACTAGGATATAATGCTTGTGGAATGGATGTTTACAGAATTTCTAAGAAAATTAAGACCTGGAAAATTCCAAAAATTTATAAGTAGCTCAGAAAACGAGAAAAAAAATGATCTGATGTTTTTACTCCTTCCTGACGCCGTCAGGTTGCAATCCTGACGCCGTCAGGTTATCCTGACAAAAACTGGTCTGCGATTTTCTGGAAAAAATTCTGGAAAATTTACATCTTTAGAATCTGGAAAAATTTCTGCAAAACATCCATTATGACTCGATACAAGCATTTGACTCGAACAAACAAACATAAATATCTTTTAGTTAATTGTTATTCTCATATTTACGTTTCTTTTGAAAACGTGTGTAATCCTCCCTACACTCATCCCTTATGTAAAATACCTTTATATGCAATTAAGACGAGGTTAAAAACAAAATAAAGCATTTTTACAAATTTAAACATGAGGATAAACAATTAATAAAAGATATATGACACTAACAAGCAAACAATTAAACATGGGTTGCCTCCCACGAAGCGCTTTTCTTTATTTAAGAGTCTTGTAGCTAGACTCATAGTCGTGCATCTACGTTTCCTCACGCATCCTCAATGAGAATTCTATCATGTTGACAAAATCTTCATCGACTCTATACCTAGGCCCTAGAGTTAAGCAATCCTTATAATAATACCTCCTTCTTTCCCACATGAATTTATAACCTTTTTCAACATCTTCCTTGCTTTTGTCCTCAAAAGCTTTGATGTTGTCTCGATCATAAATGGACAAGTGGCCATACTCAGTTGTTTTCCAAGGCATCCTATAGGTGATCTCATCGGTTCCTTCCTTGAACCTAACCGTTCCATCATGCTTGTTATGGCTCATTCTAGATGTTTCAACAAACGGTTTCCCTAGCACTACTTGGGATAAACTATAGTCAATGACGCATCCTACATCTTCTAGGACCATAAAATCAACTAGGTAGGTGAAATTTCCTATAAAGACATGCACGTCCTTGACTCTTCCCACAAAGTTGCAAACTCCTCCCGGATACTTAGGGTCTCTCCTAATATTGAGTCGCTCATTCATAATGTCATTGTAGACAGCAGATGACATTACATTGATGGGGGATTCCGTATCTATGTAAGCATGGTCGACACTCCTATATCCGATCATACAAGGGATTTTTAGGTTCCAGGGATTTCCCCTCCTAATCTTTGAGCATATCCTAATGATAGGTGATCGTGGATTATCGATTATGTATTGATGGTACGCAATCTCTTCCTTAGTGGGGTAAAGATTGAAGTAAGCACTATTTTCCACATCCACGTTGTTGTTTATCATGCCATTTTCCGAATTACTGCTAATCATAGAGCCAACTATAGCAGCGCTGACTACTTTCTCAACAGCTTCCCTAATTGTACTATCGAATATTTTCTGCAAATCCTGAAGGTCGGTGTTTCTACTCACATAGCGGCTTCGACGGTTGTGTTGGTTATTGGGTTAGGTTTTGAGTGACATTGAATTTTTTTGTGTTGGGTTATCAAGTGGTGGTTGGTTATCACCTTCCATGATGAAAAGTGATGAGGTTACGAACAAAGGTCACGAAGAAGGGGGATAGACTAAGAGAAAGCTAAAAAATGAGAAAAAATTTACTTGATAGGAATCAAGCAAAGAACCTAAACGAGGTGGACTACTAACTAGCTATTCTATTCCCCGGCAGCGGCGCCAAAAACTTGATAACGCTACACGCGTCGTTCGGGGTCAAGGAAACTTCCTTTTCTTCGAGCAAGTTTTATAACACCCTAGGCAGTGAACCTAATCGTTGTAGTGTAGTAATTAGGGTAAGCCACGGGTATTGATATCGTTCTCTAGGGGAATAGGAATGCTAGTAAGGAGTTACTACGCTAAGGTTAAGGTTGAGGAAGATTATTTTTTATCTTTTTATATTTTATTAAATGGAAAGGTACGAATCTCGGGTATTGGATTTGGGGGGTTGGTATTTCTACCGATTACTCTACTATTATCTAATTATCTAAACTAAGGTTGTGGGAGTCTATGTCTAATTAATGTGTGCTCGTATGATAGTTTAAAGATGTGTTTACTTAGGTTGTATTACTCCTTAATTATCTCCTATTGATGGTTGAGTTGTCACGTCTTATTCTTAATTGCGTTGTGTGTCTAAAGTTGTAGGGTATGCGTTTCTCGTCTACAAACCCACTAGGGATGATAAACTCTTACTCTAAGGCGCTCTTTGGATGGTTTAGCCTACAACTACTCAGGTAATTATATTCTAAGGTTCACAAAGATGAATCAAGCATTAAGTGCACAACGAATGACCTATCGCATTACTAGATCATTAATCAACTAAGATAAGAAACAACCAATCAATATTTAATAATTAAGTTTCATACTTCCTAAGCAAACACACAAATAAATTAGCCGGACATGGAGAACATGCAAGCATACACACAAATAATCAAAGACATAATTGAATTAATGAAGTAAAGACTTATCTTGATGTAAGATAGGGTTTAAAACCCTAAAATACTGTACAAGACACCTTAGGTTCGGTTTTAGGTTTTCACTCCAAAAGACTCTCCACAAAAGACTGAAAAATTCGGATTCTATATATAAGATTACATATGCGACGGCGTCACCTTATGTTTCGTGACGCCGTCGTGTCGCCGTCATTAGGGTTTCGTCTAGGCCACGTTAACCTTGCGACGGCGTCACCTTATGTCCGTGACGCCGTCCTCTTCAGCTTTTGACGTCGTCTGGATTGCATCTAGGCCGTCTGAGTAGCGACGGCCTACTCTTTCACAACTAGACGTCGTCACTTGAAAATACGAGTTTTGAGTTCTGGATCGTCACAAAAATCTTGGGACGGCGTCGCCATTAGCACCTGACGCCGTCGCCTTCTAATTTCAGCAACTGTGAGTGTCTCGATTTTGACTTTGGCCATTTCCTTCATATATTCGCGCCTTTTCGTCCAAATAAGTGCCATTCCAGCATTTTGCCTTCAAGAGACCTAAAAAGTGAAAAGGAACGATATTAGGCAATAACGGATACAAAAGTGATCAAATAAGGAGTTAAACGACCCCTCAAAATGGTACCTTTTAAAACCTTATCACTTTTTTACGTTTTTATCCGTTTTTGCACGTTTTCGTCAGGCTTTTTTTAGGTTTTTGTCCGTTTTACACGTTTTCGCCCGGTTTTTTACGTTTTCGTACGTTTTTTAACGTTTTTGTCCGTTTTTACACGTTTTCTTCTGTTTTGTTACGTTTTTGCCCGTTTTCACACGTTTTCGTCTGTTTTTTTACGTTATCGCCTGTTTTTTCACATTTTCGTCCGCTTTTTTTTATGTTTTTGTCCGTTTTTACACGTTTTCGTAAGTTTTTTTTACGTTTTTAACGATTTTTTCCGTTTTTGCACGTTTTCTTCGGTTTTTTTATGTTTTTAACCGTTAATACACGTTTTCGTCAGTTATTTTACGTTTTTGTCAGTTTTTACACGTTTCCGTTTGTTTTTTTACGTTTTAGTATGTTTTTTTACGTTTTCGCCCGTTTTTTCACGTTTTCGTCTGCTTTTTTACGTTTTTGTCCGTTTTTACGCGTTTTCGTCTTTTTTTTACGTTTTCGTCCGTTTTTAACTTTTTTTTACGATTTTATCCGTTTTTGTCAGGTTTTTTTACGTTTTTATGCATTTTACACGTTTTCGTCTCGTTTTTTATGTCTTTATCCGTTTTTACACGTTTTCGTCCGTTTTTGTTCTTTTTTACACATTTCCATCAATTTTTTACGTTTTCGTCCGTCTTTTACGTTTTCATGAGTTTTTTCACGTTTTTGTCCTTTTTTTTTTATGTTTTCGTCCGTTTTACACGTTTTTCGTCTGTTTTTTTTAGGGTTTTGTCCGTTTTTGCACGTTTTCATCAGGGTTTTTTTTTTTTTTTTTTTTTTTTTATTTTTTTGACTGTTTTACACGTTTGTTTGTTTTTAAACTTTTCGTCCGTTTTTTACGTTTTCATCTTCGAAAACGTAAAAAATGGACGAAAATGTGTAAAAACGGAGGAAAACGTAAAAAACGGATGAAAATGTATTAAAACAGAGGAAAACGTAAAAAAATGGATGAGACCATGTTAAAACGAACAACAACGTAAAAAAAATGGACGGAAACGTGTAAAAACGGAAAAAACGTAAAAATACGGACGAAAACATGTAAAAACGAATAAAAACATAAAAAACCGGAAGAAAACGTATAAAACGGAAAAAACATTAAAAAAAAATGACGAAAACGTGCAACACGGACAAAAAACGTTAAAATATGGACGAAAACGTAAAAAAACAGACGAAAACGTGTAAAGCGGACAAAACGTAAAAAGGCGGACGAAAACAAGAACAAACAGGCGAAAACGTAAAAAAACGAACGAAAACGTGTGAAAACGGCCAAAACCTAACAAAACGGACGAAAACGTGTAAAAACGGACAAAAACGTAAAAAATGGACGAAAACGTGTAAAAACATAAAATAAAACGTATAAAACGGACGGAAACGTGTAAAAACGGATAAAATCGTAAAAAACCTGACGAAAACGTGTAAAACGGACAAAAACGTAAAAAAAACCTGACGAAAACGTGCAAAAACGTAAAAAATTGTCAAAAAACAGACGAAAACGTAAAAAAAAGATGAAAACGTGTAAAAACGGACAAAATCATAAAGAACAGACGGAAACGTGAAAAAACGGGCGAAAACGTAAAAAAACAGACGAAAACAGATAAAACGTAAAAAAACGGACAAAAACGTAAAAAAACAGACGAAAACGTGTAAAAACGGACAAAAACGTAAAAAAACCGTTAAAAACGGACAAAAACGTATAAAAAATAACGAAAGTGATAAAAATGTATGAAAACATAAGAAAACGTATAAAAATTGACTATGAGTGATTTTTATAATTTTAGTTAACAATCAACTTAAACATTGTAAATATTATACTAGACCCATGTAGGTATATTATTAGACCCAACTAGACCCATCAATATTAATTAATTAAAATAAACTAAACCCAACTAGACCCATCTATTAAAATAAACTAAACCCATTTAGACTCATCTCATTAAAAAAATATACCCAACTAGACCCAAATTTAACCATTAGGTCTTAAATTGCCACCTCTATGTAATTGGTTTTTGTGGTAAGTCGTGGTAGTGTATACGGGTTTGGAAGACGATTAGTTTCTTGCTGATTGGAGTGTAATGGTTATGTGAACGTGCCTTACTGTATGTATACGACTTCTACGTGTGTTTCATTGGTATATTATCAGATCTGGGGCGGTGATGTTTGATTCTTCGGATCTGGTTACGATTCATTTTGGTTGCTGGATGTTAGGGTTGTTAACCCTATTTGGTGGTTCCTTGTTTGTTTCGTTTCACTTCAGTTTTTGGAGTTTTTGGGGCGAATATTAGGGATGATGGACGTTGGGGTTCTTTAACCATATTCTATGCTTTCAGATCCATTCTACTACGTATTTCATTCCCATATGGTGGATATTATGCTAACTTGCGTAATAACTCTAGTTTGCATTGGATGTGTGTTGTTGAAGTTGCTCGTGCCTTGGTTTGAGCTTCTTCATGTAGTTCATGCTTCATTGTGGATCTCAGACGTGCTTCATGTTATTCTATGAGCTTTCTGGATCACATGGAAGATAATAGGAAGTACTATTATGACTATGGCTCAGTTGTTAGCGTTTAATTCACTTTTTTATATTGGAGTGTATAGTCGTGTAGTTTTAAGTTATAAGAATGGCATGTCATTCTTATAGAGTGGTTACATGTAAGTTGCACGTGTTGTGCTTTTTGTCGCCCTGATCTGGCTGAGGGCATGGGAGTCACCCATGTCATTTGTACTTCATTGTTTTTTGGTGTAATTGAATTTTACCGGGGTGAATTAACCCTTTTACCCAAAAAAAAACCTATTCTTGAACGAAAATCAACTAATCTGAATTAGGATTAGCAGAGAAACGTTAATAGATAGGAAGAATTAGATAAAAAAGGTGATGGGACTAGCGGCCGGAAATCGCCTCTTTAGAGAGAGAACCTTTTTTTTAGTTTATAACTTTTTTGCATGTTTTTCTCAAGTAATTGATAATTATAGCTTTGGTAACCGATTGGGAGGCGTTTGGCAGTGATGGCATGGTCTTGGATTCACTTCACTCTGATGTTATTTAGGACCGTTTTTATAAACTATTTTTACTGGGCTTACTTTCGTACTTTTCAATAAATGTAAAACTTAATTACTATCGTTGACTATGTTTTTAAGTTATGGATTAGTATATTTTGTTTCGCTATGCTTGTGTTATGAATTTCGTAGCACCCCAAAGTTAGTAAAGTCTTCCGCTGAGCCTATTTTGGGGCTGTTACAGTTTAGGTCTCGTTTAGGCCCGTTTCTCTATAACTATAGCTCTGATACCAATCTGTAACACTCCTAATTTTGTAAATGTAGCGAAATTCAGACTGGTTGTTACTTCATGGTATAACAGTTATAAGAATAGAAAAACAAAATCTAATTGAGTCATTTTAAAAGATTTATCATTCGAATTTTATAAATATCAGAGTTTACAAAATGAGGTCCCAGTAGTTTCAAGGTTTATTAAATAAGTTTTTGAATGATGATAAAATTGTATCCTTCTTGAAGTATATGTGCCCTTCCGTGCCATCCTCATACATTAAGGAACTGAGATAAATATGCTAAAAATGGTCAACACAAAGGTTGGTGAATTCATAGAGTTTATAGTTTGAGATACGGACGACAAAATTTAACATTTTAATTGAATAGCAACTGAAATTGATATAACACATAACTCGACGTATCAAGAACAATAGCACGTAACTCAACGTATCAATAGTCAATTGATATAGCACATAACTCGACGTATCAATAGTCAATTGATATAGCACGTAACTCGACGTATCAAGAACAATAGCACGTAATCAAGAACAATAGCACGCAACTCAATGTATCAATAGTCAATTGATATAGCACATAATTCAACGTATCAATAACAATTGATATAGTACAAAATACAGCTTTTCAAGCAACTGTGGTCATTTTAAAAGTAGTAGCATGTAAAATAAGTAAGAATAGGGGCCATGAACTCACCTATAAACAACTGGTAAATGGTACTAGCAAAAGGATTGTGACATCCCGAGATTTTCCAGATATTTGTTTTTCAAGAAATTGTGTATGTTTTTCATTTACGAACTTTCCTGAGCTCATTCGATGTGAAAACGAGAAGTTATCTTGCAAAACGTGAAAAATTAGACACAACACGTACTAGCACAACCGACAATTCAATTTAATCATTATTTAATTTGCAAGAAATTAGTCATGTGAATACTCATTCTTATTTGAAAAATTATTCTGAATGCAATGACGTGATTTTTGTAATTTGAATCACCCATTTACGAACACAGTCGTAGATTAATAAAACCCTAAAAATTCTCTCTCTCTCTTTGGAGAAAAAGGCGAAAAAAACGCCCTCCATTCCTAATCGTTTTCTACATAAGATCCACCAATTCCCTTGTTTTTCTTTCATCAATCTGTTAGGATTGTGATTAACATTCGTGTTAATCAGTTTCTTGATCAAATTCGTGAAGATTAACAGGTCCTTGGTGTGTTTTTTGTGTAATTGTTTTTTTAGGGTTTATATAGCCGCCTGGTATCTTATTGTTTCTTTAAATCCTATTCTTATCATAGTCGGTTTAATTGCGTTAATTAAATCTACTTTATCATTGGAATGATTTGAGGTTGTGGTGAACTATTGGTTTAACGCTAAACAAATTCCTTTCTAGGGTTTGTTTATATTACGATTGTAAGTAAACCCTATTAGGGTTTAATCGTTTGTCACTGGTTTTTTGCAAGTTATTGGACGTGGGTTTTTGGAGAGATGGAGGCTGATTTTGTGAAGGTTAATATTGATGAGTTGAAGGCTCGTATGTTACGGTTAAAGGGTTTTGATGTCAATAACGTTTGTGTAACACCCCCAATTTCGTGATACGCAGCGGAATTCAAACTGGGTGTTACTTCATCGCACAACAGTCATAACAATAGAAAACGAACTCTAATTGAGTCGTTTGAAAAGATTTATCATTCGATTTATATAAATATCAGAGTTTACAAAAATGAGGTCCCAAATGGTTCCAAGTTAACAAAATAGGTTAAATTGGTTTTCGAATGATAATAAAATTTATAGCCTTCTTAAGTATCCGTGCTCCTCTGTGCCAACCTCGTACAATATGGACCTGATATACATGCTTAAAAGTGTCAACACAAAGGTTGAGTGAGTTCATAGAGTTTATTGTTAATTGTTGTGAAAACCTTGTAAAAATCATCGTTACTAGTATAAATTAATAGTAAATGTAGTTTTCTAGGATTCCAAGTGTATGACTATTGTAGTAAATACAATATCACATGTAGGTAGTGTTTTTGTTGCTCTTAGTTCTTGACATCGAAACCTTAAGTTTATGTTTCTGGTTTGTTCACAATTGTACCAAGTCGGTTGGTTTGATATTATACCAATTCTATTAGCTTTGAGATTTACACTAAATCCATTAGATCACATAACTTGTACCACGTACATGAAATCATCCCATTTTGTAGATTTCGATAACCTCGACAATCTACCCGGTAGCGGGCCACCAATCGTTTTGTGTCTAGGTTACGTTGTTATACACTGAAAGCGTTGAAAATCGTTTCTTATTGCACTATCTTTATGAAACAAAAATGTAAATCTCATACTAATAGAAATTGAAATAATTGTTGCAATCATAGTCTAGTAGGTAATATGCTCTTATACCTAGTGTTCTCAAATATTTGTTGCGTTTGTTTGTTCTAACTGAGTCAACTTAATAGTTACATTAATCCCAATAAATCTAATGATAATATTCGTGCTCACTACGCATAGTGCTTAATGATCCATGATATCGAAACTCTAAGTATGACAATACTGTTACTTAGTATAAATAAACATTTAGTTCAGATACAACATATAGTTTACAAATAATCATGATTGTTATAAAAGCAGTTAAAAGCATGTATCTCCCCTAAAGATAGTTCAAAAAAATTAAAAGAGGGGCCATGAACTCACCTGATAATAACCGATAAATGATACTAGAAAATTGGGCAGCGCTTCCGCATCTAAATTCAAAAACCCATTTCCTAAACTATAAAAACCTCTAAATCACCTCATATCTACCCCACAACTATCCCAATAGCTTCAAAAATAAAAACCCATCTTTAATATTGCCCGATCTATCCTTGCAAAAGTTTTGAGAATTTCCCGGGACCCACAGCTCCAACCCACCATTGTGTAGCTCTTAATCCAACCGTGGAAATACAAAATAAACTTAATTTTTACGTAGAGAATGGTTATGCCTTCAACTTATGTGTATAACTGGAAGCCTGAAAATCAAGTATGGAGGGTTGAGGGTGGCGGCATCAAGGAGGAGGAGGGGGTTTCGTGTGTTTTTCTGTGTAAATAATGAACTAGTTTTATTTCTATTTATAGGGAAAAAATATTTGAAAATATCTAGATATTTTGATGAATAGTGTTTAGATATTTTGATAAATAGGGTTTAGATATTTTGATGATTAGTGTTTAGATATTTTTGAAAATATCTAGATATTTATAAATAGTAACAAGATATTTATATATTATAAGTACAGAGTACATTGTTTATGCATGAAAATCATGTAAAAGTATTTACTTGTTCAATTTACGCGAAATTAGTAAATAATAAAAAAAATACGGTGAATAGTAACTTATGAATAGTAATTTTTTTCAGGGAAAAGTTTGAGTTTAAATAATGACTCAAAATACGATGAATAGTAAAAATGAATAGTGAAAATGAATAGTAATTGTAAATAGTGAAATCCGAGGTTGAATAGTTAAAACCCGAAAATGCGAATTGTTACAGTCTCCACCCCTTAAGGGAATTCCGTCCCGGAATTCAGTGTGTATTATATCTTAATGTACTAATATGTTCATGCAAAAAATAAAATGCCTAAAGGTCACATAATCGTCTGGAGGATGGTAGGCACGGAGAACGGAAGGCTATAAAATGTTTTTGTTTGTAAAAGTAGTTATAGTTTAAGTCTCAATTTAGACTCGTTTCTCTATAACTATGGATCTGATACCAATCTGTTACACCCCCAATTTCGTGATACGTAGCGTCATTTAAACTGGGTGTTACTTCATGGCACAACAGTCATAATAATAGGAAACGAACTCTAATGGAGTCGTTTTAAAAGATTTATCATTCGATTTATATAAATATCAGAGTTTACAAAAATGATGTCCCAAATGGTTCCAAGTTTACAAAATACATTAAATTGGTTTTCGAATGATAATAAAATTTATAACCTTCTTAAGTATCCGTGCTCCTCCGTACCAGCCTCGTACAATATGGACCTGAAATACATGCTTAAAAGTGTCAACACAAAGGTTGAGTGAGTTCATAGAGTTTATTGTTAAATGTTGTGAAAACCTTGTAAAAATCATCGTTACTAGTATAAATAAATAGTAAATGTAGTTTTCTAGGATTCCAAGTGTATGACTATTGTACTAAATACAATATCACATGTAGGTAGTGTTTCTGTTGCTCTTAGTTCTTGACATCGAAACCTTAAGTTTATGTTTCTGGTTTGTTCACAATTGTACCAAGTCCGTTGGTTTGATATTATACCAATTCTATTAGCTTCGAGATTTACACTAAATCCATTAGATCACATAACTTGTACCACGTACATGAAATCATCCCATTTTGTAGATTTCGATAACCTCGACAATCTACCCGGTAAGGGGCCACCAATTGTTTTGTGTCTGGGTTACGTTGTTATACACCCAAAGCGTTGAAAATCGTTTGTTATTGCACTATCTTTATGAAACCAAAATGTAAATCTCATACTAATAGAAATTGGAATAATTGTTGCAATCATAGTCTAGTAGGTAATCTACTCTTATACCTAGTGTTCTCAAATATTTGTTGCGTTTGTTTGCTCTAACTGAGTCAACTTAATAGTTACATTAATCCCAATAAATCTAATGATAATATTCATGCTCACTACGCATAGTGCTTAATGATCCATGATATCGAAAATCTAAGTATGACAATACTGTTACTTAGTATAAATAAACATTTAGTTCAGATACAACATATAGTTTACAAATAATCATGATTGTTATAAAAGCAGTTAAAAGCATGTATCTCCCCCAAAGATAGTTCAAAACAATTAAAAGAGGGGCCATGAACTCACCTGATAATAACCGATAAATGATACTAGAAAATTGGGCAACGCTTCCGCATCTAAATACAAAAATCCATTTCCTAAACTATAAAAACCTCTAAATCACCTCATATCTACCCCACAACTATCCCAATAGCTTCAAAAATAAAAACCCATCTTTAATATTGCCCGATCTATCCTTGCAAAAGTTTTGAGAATTTCCCGGGACCCACAGCTCCAACCCACCATTGTGTAGCTCTTAATCCAACCGTGGAAATACAAAAAAACTTAATTTTTACGTAGATAATACTTATGCCTTCAACTTATGTGTATAACTCGGAGCCTGAAAATCAAGTACGGAGGGTGTATGAAGGGTTGAGGGTGGCGGCATCAAGGAGGAGGAGGGGGTTTCGTGTGTTTTTCTGTGTAAATAATGAACTAGTTTTATTTCTATTTATATGGAAAAAAATATTTGAAAATATCTAGATATTTTGATGAATAGTGTTTAGATATTTTGATGAATAGGGTTTAGATATTTTGATAAATAGTGTTTAGATATTTTTGAAAATATCCAGATAATTATAAATAGTAACAAGATATTTATATATTACACTACAACAAAAGTGGCTTTTTAGGACCCTTTGTGTGGGACGGTATGATAATGGAGTCCTAAAAAACTATTTAATAGGACATATGAGCATTTAGGGTCCTTTTTAAATATTTGCTACTTAGGCGATGTCCTAAAAAGGTATATAATAGGATGGTCGATGATTTGGGGTCCTATTATCATATAACTTAATATGACACTTAAAATATGGATCCTAATAAATTACCTTTATAAGGCGTTTATTCATTATGGTTGTATTATAATAAACCATAATAGGACACTTGAGTTTTGAGTCATAAGACATCAGTTAGTTAAAACGCTTATTCACAAAAAGTTTTATTATAGCAAAATTTAATAGGACCTTTGACACGTGGGTATTATAACGTTAACCTTTATAGGACGCTTATGTACAATGGTTTTATAACATCATTTTTTTAAAATGATTATTTGCAAAAGTTTTATTATAACAAAACTTAATAGGACCCTTAAAGGATGCATATTAATTATGGTTTTATTACAATACACCATAATAGGACACTTGATATATAAGTCATAAAACATTAATTATTTAAAACGCTTATTCGCAAACGTATTATTAAAACATAATTAATATGACAGTTGACACTTGGGTCCCATAGATTGATACACCATCATAAGACACTTGATATTTGAGTCATAAAACATCGGTTTTATGGAACACTTATTCGCAAACGTTTTTTTTATAAGAAAAATGAATAGGACCCTTGACAATAGCGTCTTAGAACGTTAACCTTTATAGAACGCTTATTCATAATGGTTTGTTTATGATACACCACAATATGGCACATCTTTTTAGAGTCGTAAAACATCCGCTTTTTATAACGCTTATTCAGTTTTATAGAACGCTTAATTGCAAAAGTTTTATTTGAACAAAAATTAACAGTACCCTTGACACCTGTGTCTTTTAACATTAACCTTTATAGTACGCTTATTTGTTGTGGTTTTATTATCCTACGCCATAATAGAACACTCCTTTATTTGAGTCATAAAACATCAGTTTTTTAGAACGCTTATTTACAAAAGTTTTATTTAAACATTAGTTAGTATGACACTTGATACTTGGGTATCAAAACTTGATACACCATAATAGGACACTTGATATTTGAGTCGTAAAAGATCAGTTTTATGAAACGCTTATTCACAAAAGTTTTATTTAAACATTAGTTTTATGCCATGTAGGATTTCCACTAAATCCTTATTATAATAATACTTCCCCTATTATTTTTCCCCAATTATAAACCCTAAATAAATAAAAACATAAAATGTCTTCCTCCTCAAATAGGTTCCTCGACGTCGTAGACCAAGTTTCCTAGGCCGACGTAAACGTGCCCCGACGGTTCCTAGGCCGACGTAGAACGACGGAGCCTATTTCGAAACGACTAAGGTTCCTCGACGTCATTGACCGAGTTTCTTAGGCCGACGTAGACCTGCCCCGACGGTTTATCATTAACCTTGATATTAGTCACATTGAGTGTTTGTGTGACTAAATTCAAGATGTTATGTATGGTCACATGAAGGCGTACAAAATGTACGAAAGCGAACACAACGTAGCAAAACAAAGAAAAAAAGGAGAATGACATATGAAAACGAAAAAATCGTACAAAATATACAAAAACGTAATAAAAGTTTCATAACGTTTTAATACGAAGGAAAACGTTAAAAAAAGCTTGAAAACATATGAAAACGAGAGAAAATTGCCAAAACGTTCAAAAATAGATGAAATCGGTCGAAGAGGTCGAAATCAGTCGAACACGGTCGTAGTTGGTCTAAAACGGTCTAAAACTAGCGAGATTGGTCAAAATCAATTGAATGGTCAAAAGGGGACGAAAAATGTTACAAACGGATGGTAACGTAAAAAAAATACAAAACGTATAAAAATGTTGTATAGTATTTGTCTTAGTTTACAAAACCCAATGCACATGACCCATGACCCATGTTAATTACCAATTTTCGACCACCAGTCATGTACTGGTCGATAAAATGACAGTATAGCCACTACAACCCAATCACATGACCCATTACCCATGTTAATTACCCATTGTCAACAATCATGGATGTGTCGTAACATGACACTCTAAGCAACTATAACCCAATGCATATGACCCATATGATGTCAAATACCCATTAATTAATGTGACCAGTGATAACCAAATGTACATGAGCCATGACCCATTTGAATTGGCCATTATCACCGGTCATGCATGGGTTGCACCGGCTTGGTAGGTGTATAGTTATAGTGTGAAGGTTATATGAATTGTATTGGAAGTTATTAAAGGCGGTCATGCATTGGTTCCATTACACTATAAGCCACTACAACCCAATGCACATAACCCATGACCCATGTCAATTACCCATTGTCGATCACCAGTCATGTATTGGTCGATAATATGACACTATAAGCCACTACCACCCAATGCACATGACCCATTACCCATGTTAATTACTCATTGTCAACAGTCATGGATGTGTCGTAACATGACATACTAAGCAACTATAACCCGATGCATATGACCCATATGATATCAACGCCATCAACGGCGGTCAAAACCCACAAATCTTGTTAGAAGTACCCAAAACTCACCGTAAACTTATTTTGATCACTTATAGTATCGTTTTAATCTATTACAAGTTGTTTTTTAGAAAAATCTTCCCGAAAATACATAAAGCTCCCTAGAAATACACAAAACTTAGCGGAAATACCTAAAATTTTCCAAAAATGCCAATCCGATTAATCACCGATTAATCCCGCCTAGACCGATTACAAGCTACAAGGTGGTCGACCGCCCGACTACCGATTCTTGATTTTTGCAACCTTCTATATCACTTACAAGCTCGAAAACTCAACTATAACTTGAGTTGAACTTATATAAGGTTGATCTCAACTCATTAAACATTTCGAGTTCATTTGATAGGCTTGAGCTTGAGCTCAAAGCTTGATGAGAATAAGCTCGTACGAACTTTAGTTGGCTCGAGATCGGCTAGTTTATGCCACACGATATGCATTTAAAAGTGACAAATATACGTCACACACTTGAACAATATCACCAAATGTCATATATGGTCACACTAAATTAGTTTATTGAATTCATTTGTCAGTTAAATATTTATATACGTTTTTATTATTACTACCCCGTAATATAAATTTTTCCCCAAAATTTAGTCTCCCTCTCAAATTTTTCATCATATCCCGCCCACATTTTCCCCCAAAATCAAAATTACATTCTCAGATCACCAACTACAAACCATCTCATTCTGTAGTTTATCATCTTCTCCATACAACAATTGTTGCTCCGATTTTAAAGCTATTAATCTAGAAACCAGGTACTATAACATGTTATATATTCAATTTAGAAACCAAATTAAGGTGTTCATGGGTTAATTTATTATTCTTTTGATTTTCGTGGATAATAAACCTGATTTAAAACATGTTTTTGATTCACTTTCGTGTGGTATAAATGGATTAAAAGGGTGTGTGTTCTGTGTAGATTATATTTCAAGTCGGGTCAAACCCGTTTGACCACGGGTCAAACTGGTATCAAATCATTATTTGTTGTTATTGTTATTGTTTTGGTCACGGTTTGAACCTGGGTTTATTACTATATTATTGCCAACATATAGTCATTTAGCGGTAATATGTCCTCAGAGAATCAAACATTTTAACTTGACACATAGTTTGAGATAATTGACTATTTGTCAATTACATAGAAATCCGTTGATAAGTAAAGGAATTTTGTGGAGCCAAATCGATGTTATTTGTTTATTTATAATGAAGATAATGTAGAGATAAGTGAAATCTAGTTATGATATTTCGTAAGTTAATGTTTAATAAACATTTCAAAAGCTTGTTATGTTTTAAAGGTTAACTATTGATCCAGTATATTTATTTTTTTGCCGGTAACTACTGTTACTAGATCCCAATGCTTACCATCTTGAACAGGTCGAAGATCTCTCAAAGGAGCCACAAGTAGAACGTAAATTGATGCTCATTAAGATTAATGCAGATCCATGCTACTGTTTGGAGGTAATTATGCTATATGGTCTGCACTTTTTGGTTAATGAGCTATTCATAACATGCTGCTTTGTTTTGATAAATTGCGATAAGGTGATCTGTTCTTGTTTTATATGGTAAAGTTAAACACAGATAATATTTGTTGCAGTATATACCACTTCTAATGAGCGGAAAAAGTCATGTATTTGATCGGTTTGTTGTTTTATTATTGACTCGAGAGGTGCTCTTGTGGAAAGGTGAGCTGTTGTTTTTAGGGTTAGACTCATTGTTGGCCACTGTCTTATTATTGGCCAATTTTTATTTTATCTTTCGGACCTGTAAAAGATGTAACAATGTTTGGTAACTTACCTCTGTATGATATGATTTATTATGTAGGACCTTACCTTCCATGCTCGGATTTTGGAAAACAACAAGCAATGGGATGGAGAGAAATTGATCATATTGACTTGCAGTTTCACCCCTGGTTCATGTTCTTTGACTGCATATAAGCTCACTCCTACCAGATATGAATGGGGCCGTGCTAACAAAGATAATGGAAGCAAACCTCATGGGTATCTTCCAAACCACTATGAGAAGGTCCAGATGCTTCTAAGTGACCGTTTTCTCGTGTTCTACATGGTAAGCAACGATCACACATACATTAGGTTGAACTTAATTTATAGTCGAGTAAATTTTGCATAATTTGTCCCTGTGAATTGGTGGAATTAACGGAAACCGTCTATGCTTGATATCATCTGCATTGGTTAATTTGCTGTCACTTCTAGTCCCTTGATATGTAATTAGATTAGCTTTTGGCTGTAAATAGTAAACCAATTATGTACCAGAAGTGAAAGCAAGTTTCAGTGCACTCACACACCACATATGCAACAAAATATAGATGACGGGCGGTTTCTGTAATTTTCACCAAACCACTAGGACTATATAATCTCATACACTCTTGATATTTAAAGCGGAGCTTTTTATATTTCTACTATATATATGATGACTGGTAACTAATCTCTATATTGATTTTGTGCTTCAGGTTCCTGATAACGGTCCTTGGAACTACAATTTCATGGGAGCAGGCATGAAGTATGGGATAAAGCTTGTTTCCTGGTGCTTTTTCTCTGCTCAGTATCTGCAGTCTAACAGTTTCTGTGCTCTTGCTGATGATGTCTATTCACCCATTAAAGCTCATTAGGTACTCAAATAAAATGACTAGGAAATGTATAACTTTACACTATGTGAACACTTTGAGTAGCTCGCTGTATAAACTATTTAAATTATGTAGTCAACATTTACCTGGTTCTATGAACCCACAAAAAACTAAGGGAAAATTTGTTTTTTGCTTGCAAGGGTACAGGACAAGAGTTTGGAAAAGGCATGAAGGCTACATCTCAGGAAACAACCTAGCCAATGGAGCAGAGTTAACCATAGATGTTTATGTTCTTCCAGAAACTGCAGTTACATCAGATGATGCAGTGCAGATTCTTAAAAACAATAGCTCCACAAGAACCAAAACAGCATACATCTTCCTGTATTACAAGCTCTATCAATAGTTGCCATCTCAAGTAGGAGCCCAAGTACAGTAGAACATTATTTGGAAGAATGTGCCGATCTCCAGTGGTTCAAAAGCTTAGGTTCTAAGAAATTGTGTGGCCTTGGTCTTCCTCTTATGAAAGCTGATAAAGTTATCAAGGTACATGGCTCTATACGTTAATCTGCCTTTCATGTCTGTATGTTCTATAAAGCGTTGATATTTGCAGGAATATCCATGAAATGTTGGGCGACTCAATTGCTTGGGGTGGATGCACAATGATCTACTTTCTTGGTCAGCAACTCCATTTTGAGCTCTTTGATTTTTCATATCAAGTCCTAAATATTGCAGAAGTTGATAGTGCAACAATTGGACCGTCGAATAAGAGTGCTCACTTTTCTCAGGTTCAATTGCTTTTATCTTTTAGCTCAATTATGATATTTTTTTTCTCTTTCCATTGGATGTTCATTGATCCCCTACACATCTTTCCTTTTCCCTTATCATAAATGTGAGTATTGCCATAAGAATTATCAAGTGGGTCCAAAGGTGTTGAACATTAGAAATATTGAATTCATGTTTTCTAGTTTTGGCATTTGGGTTTTCGATCAATAGAATAGATGTGAGGTTGTTATGACCATGTGCCAGTATTTAAGCTCGTTTAATCATATAGCAGGTTGTAAAGTATAATACTTCATGAAGTTTGTTACAGTTTCTTGTCATATTAGAATCAACATTGTTGCAAATTTAAGTGTAATGAAGTCGCAATCATTTTTGGGAAGTAGTTTTCTAGTTTGAAAATGTTAATGCTGCCTTGAATAAATGTTACTGCTGCTGGAACAAATGTTACTGCTGCTAAAACAAGTTCTGCACATGAAGAATGTCGAAGCTCGGCCCAAGTACAAAGCATCCGAAGGCTTGCAACTCTACCAAAGATGAAGTTATTAGTTGATAGAAGCCTTGTACAATGTATTAGAATGTAGTCGTTATATATGAAGAACAAATGTTTGCTGAGATATCTGTTGGTGCAACCATAGCATGGCCTTGTCCCTTTATCTCGGTATGTCTTTGTTAATCTTGTGATACCAATAATTTTACTAACATGGAGCTTAATGCTTATACATGGGTGTTTATTTGTAGGTGGTCCGTGAGGATTGAGAGAGATGATGCATGATGACCACGGACTAAGCTTCTTGTTGCGTTAATGTATTGTTTAATGTTAACAGACTTTATGTTAGATTCTGTCTACCTTATTTATGTTTAGTGATTTTGTTATGACAATTGCTAATTTGAAATACAATTTCGTTTTATTCATTTAATATTTAGTTGATGTTTTATTCATATCGTAATAATAGAGTGTGCATGGTGAAAATAGCGTCCTATCATATGACTTGTCCGGACTTTGAAATTGTCCTATTAAACTTATTAACCGTCCTAACAATTAACTTAACATTGTAAAAGTGTCCTAATATGTTGTTATTAGGACGTTATTTGGTTGTTCATAGACATATTATGCGACCATAAATTTGGTTTCATAATCGTATTTGGGATATTAGGACCCTTTTCTTGGTGTTAAAGTAACTATAATGGTATATGATAACCGTCCTAAGAATTAACATTAAAGGACGCTTATATGTGTATCAAAAGATTAAAAGTAGGTTACCACATGTTAGAACATTGGAAAAGTGTCCTAATATGTTTTTATTAGGACGTTATTTGTGTTGTTTATAGACCTAAAATACGACCATAAAATTGGTATCATAATCTTATTTGAGTTATTAGGACCCTTTTCTTGGTTGCTAAAATAGCTATGATGTTACATCATAAGCGTCCTAACAATACTTTTAAGGACGTTTTTATGTGTCTCAAAAGATTAAAAGTAGGTAATCACATGTTAAAACATTGTAAAAGTGTCCTAATATGGTTTTATTAGGACGCTATTTGTGTTGTTCATAGACATATAATACGACCATAAAATTAGTTTCATAAAGGTTAGGACGCTTTGGACCTATTACAACCGCCTTACATGAAACGCTTTCATCCTTGGTCCTATTAAATGAAAGGTCCTAAAAAGTACCATTTTATCACGCTTATGGGGGTCCTAAAAAGCCACTTTTCTTGTAGTGTTATAAGTACAGAGTACATTGTTTATGCATGAAAATCATGTAAAAGTATTTACTTGTTCAATTTACGCGAAATTAGTAAATAATAAAAAAAATACGGTGAATAGTAACTTATGAATAGTATTTTTTTTCAAGGAAAAGTTTGAGTTTAAATAATGACTCAAAATACGATGAATAGTAAAAATGAATAATGAAAATGAATAGTAATTGTAAATAGTGAAATCCGAGGTTGAATAGTTAAAACCCGAAAATGCGAATTGTTACAGTCTCCACCCCTTAAGGGAATTCCGTCCCGGAATTCAGTGTGTATTATATCTTAATGTACTAATATGTTCATGCAAAAAATAAAATGCCTAAAGGTCACATAATCGTCTGGAGGATGGTAGGCACGGAGAACGGAAGGCTATAAAATGTTTTTGTTTGTAAAAGTAGTTATAGTTTAAGTCTCAATTTAGACTCGTTTCTCTATAACTATGGATCTGATACCAATCTGTTACACCCCCAATTTCGTGATACGTAGCGTCATTTAAACTAGGTGTTACTTCATGGCACAACAGTCATAATAATAGGAAACGAACTCTAATGGAGTCGTTTTAAAAGATTTATCATTCGATTTATATAAATATCAGAGTTTACAAAAATGATGTCCCAAATGGTTCCATGTTTACAAAATACATTAAATTGGTTTTCGAATGATAATAAAATTTATAGCCTTCTTAAGTATCCGTGCTCCTCCGTACCAGCCTCGTACAATATGGACCTGAAATACATGCTTAAAAGTGTCAACACAAAGGTTGAGTGAGTTCATAGAGTTTATTGTTAAATGTTGTGAAAACCTTGTAAAAATCATCGTTACTAGTATAAATAAATAGTAAATGTAGTTTTCTAGGATTCCAAGTGTATGACTATTGTACTAAATACAATATCACATGTAGGTAGTGTTTCTGTTGCTCTTAGTTCTTGACATCGAAACCTTAAGTTTATGTTTCTGGTTTGTTCACAATTGTACCAAGTCCGTTGGTTTGATATTATACCAATTCTATTAGCTTCGAGATTTACACTAAATCCATTAGATCACATAACTTGTACCACGTACATGAAATCATCCCATTTTGTAGATTTCGATAACCTCGACAATCTACCCGGTAAGGGGCCACCAATTGTTTTGTGTCTGGGTTACGTTGTTATACACCCAAAGCGTTGAAAATCGTTTGTTATTGCACTATCTTTATGAAACCAAAATGTAAATCTCATACTAATAGAAATTGGAATAATTGTTGCAATCATAGTCTAGTAGGTAATCTACTCTTATACCTAATGTTCTCAAATATTTGTTGCGTTTGTTTGCTCTAACTGAGTCAACTTAATAGTTACATTAATCCCAATAAATCTAATGATAATATTCATGCTCACTACGCATAGTGCTTAATGATCCATGATATCGAAAATCTAAGTATGACAATACTGTTACTTAGTATAAATAAACATTTAGTTCAGATACAACATATAGTTTACAAATAATCACGATTGTTATAAAAGCAGTTAAAAGCATGTATCTCCCCCAAAGATAGTTCAAAACAATTAAAAGAGGGGCCATGAACTCACCTGATAATAACCGATAAATGATACTAGAAAATTGGGCAGCGCTTCCGCATTTAAATTCAAAAATCCATTTCCTAAACTATAAAAACCTCTAAATCACCTCATATCTACCCCACAACTATCCCAATAGCTTCAAAAATAGAAACCCATCTTTAATATTGTCCGATCTATCCTTGCAAAAGTTTTGAGAATTTCCCGGGACCCACAGCTCCAACCCACCATTGTGTAGCTCTTAATCCAACCGTGGAAATACAAAAAAACTTAATTTTTACGTAGAGAATACTTATGCCTTCAACTTATGTGTATAACTCGGAGCCTGAAAATCAAATACGGAGGGTGTATGAAGGGTTGAGGGTGGCGGCATCAAGGAGGAGGAGGGGGTTTCGTGTGTTTTTCTGTGTAAATAATGAACTAGTTTTATTTCTATTTATATGAAAAAAAATATTTGGAAATATCTAGATATTTTGATGAATAGTGTTTAGATATTTTGATGAATAAGGTTTAGATATTTTGATAAATAGTGTTTAGATATTTTTGAAAATATCTAGATAATTATAAATAGTAACTAGATATTTATATATTATATGTACAGAGTACATTGTTTATGCATGAAAATCATGTAAAAGTATTTACTTGTTCAATTTACGCGAAATTAGTAAATAATAAAAAAAATACGGTGAATAGTAACATATGAATAGTAATTTTTTTCAGGGAAAAGTTTGAGTTTAAATAATGACTCAAAATACGATGAATAGTAAAAATGAATAATGAAAATGAATAGTAATTGTAAATAGTGAAATCCGAGGTTGAATAGTTAAAACCCGAAAATGCGAATTGTTACAGTCTCCACCCCTTAAGGGAATTCCGTCCCGGAATTCAGTGTGTATTATATCTTAATGTACTAATATGTTCATGCAAAAAATAAAATGCCTAAAGGTCACATAATCCTCTGGAGGATGGTAGGCACGGAGAACGGAAGGCTATAAAATATTTTTGTTTGTAAAAGTAGTTATAGTTTAAGTCTCAATTTAGACTCGTTTCTCTATAACTATGGATCTGATACCAATCTGTTACACCCCCAATTTCGTGATACGTAGCGTCATTTAAACTGGGTGTTACTTCATGGCACAACAGTCATAATAATAGGAAACGAACTCTAATGGAGTCGTTTTAAAAGATTTATCATTCGATTTATATAAATATCAGAGTTTACAAAAATGATGTCCCAAATGGTTCCAAGTTTACAAAATACATTAAATTGATTTTCGAATGATAATAAAATTTATAGCCTTCTTAAGTATCCGTGCTCCTCCGTACCAGCCTCGTACAATATGGACCTGAAATACATGCTTAAAAGTGTCAACACAAAGGTTGAGTGAGTTCATAGAGTTTATTGTTAAATGTTGTGAAAACCTTGTAAAAATCATCGTTACTAGTATAAATAAATAGTAAATGTAGTTTTCTAGGATTCCAAGTGTATGACTATTGTACTAAATACAATATCACATGTAGGTAGTGTTTCTGTTGCTCTTAGTTCTTGACATCGAAACCTTAATTTTATGTTTCTGGTTTGTTCACAATTGTACCAAGTCCGTTGGTTTGATATTATACCAATTCTATTAGCTTCGAGATTTACACTAAATCCATTAGATCTCATAACTTGTACCACGTACATGAAATCATCCCATTTTGTAGATTTCGATAACCTCGACAATCTACCCGGTAAGGGGCCACCAATTGTTTTGTGTCTGGGTTACATTGTTATACACCCAAAGCGTTGAAAATCGTTTGTTATTGCACTATCTTTATGAAACCAAAATGTAAATCTCATACTAATAGAAATTGGAATAATTGTTGCAATCATAGTCTAGTAGGTAATCTACTCTTATACCTAGTGTTCTCAAATATTTGTTGCGTTTGTTTGCTCTAACTGAGTCAACTTAATAGTTACATTAATCCCAATAAATCTAATGATAATATTCATGCTCACTACGCATAGTGCTTAATGATCCATGATATCGAAAATCTAAGTATGACAATACTGTTACTTAGTATAAATAAACATTTAGTTCAGATACAACATATAGTTTACAAATAATCACGATTGTTATAAAAGCAGTTAAAAGCATGTATCTCCCCCAAAGATAGTTCAAAACAATTAAAAGAGGGGCCATGAACTCACCTGATAATAACCGATAAATGATACTAGAAAATTGGGCAGCGCTTCCGCATCTAAATTCAAAAATCCATTTCCTAAACTATAAAAACCTCTAAATCACCTCATATCTACCCCACAACTATCCCAATAGCTTCAAAAATAGAAACCCATCTTTAATATTGCCCGATCTATCCTTGCAAAAGTTTTGAGAATTTCCCGGGACCCACAGCTCCAACCCACCATTGTGTAGCTCTTAATCCAACCGTGGAAATACAAAAAAACTTAATTTTTACGTAGAGAATACTTATGCCTTCAACTTATATGTATAACTCGGAGCCTGAAAATCAAATAGGGAGGGTGTATGAAGGGTTGAGGGTGGCGGCATCAAGGAGGAGGAGGGGGTTTCGTGTGTTTTTCTGTGTAAATAATGAACTAGTTTTATTTCTATTTATATGAAAAAAAATATTTGGAAATATCTAGATATTTTGATGAATAGTGTTTAGATATTTTGATGAATAGGGTTTAGATATTTTGATAAATAGTGTTTAGATATTTTTGAAAATATCTAGATAATTATAAATAGTAACTAGATATTTATATATTATATGTACAGAGTACATTGTTTATGCATGAAAATCATGTAAAAGTATTTACTTGTTCAATTTACGCGAAATTAGTAAATAATAAAAAAAATACGGTGAATAGTAACTTATGAATAGTAATTTTTTTCAGGGAAAAGTTTGAGTTTAAATAATGACTCAAAATACGATGAATAGTAAAAATGAATAATGAAAATGAATAGTAATTGTAAATAGTGAAATCCGAGGTTGAATAGTTAAAACCCGAAAATGCGAATTGTTACAGTCTCCACCCCTTAAGGGAATTCCGTCCCGGAATTCAGTGTGTATTATATCTTAATGTACTAATATGTTCATGCAAAAAATAAAATGCCTAAAGGTCACATAATCCTCTGGAGGATGGTAGGCACGGAGAACGGAAGGCTATAAAATATTTTTGTTTGTAAAAGTAGTTATAGTTTAAGTCTCAATTTAGACTCGTTTCTCTATAACTATGGATCTGATACCAATCTGTTACACCCCCAATTTCGTGATACGTAGCGTCATTTAAACTGGGTGTTACTTCATGGCACAACAGTCATAATAATAGGAAACGAACTCTAATGGAGTCGTTTTAAAAGATTTATCATTCGATTTATATAAATATCAGAGTTTACAAAAATGATGTCCCAAATGGTTCCAAGTTTACAAAATACATTAAATTGATTTTCGAATGATAATAAAATTTATAGCCTTCTTAAGTATCCGTGCTCCTCCGTACCAGCCCCGTACAATACGGACCTGAAATACATGCTTAAAAGTGTCAACACAAAGGTTGAGTGAGTTCATAGAGTTTATTGTTAAATGTTGTGAAAACCTTGTAAAAATCATCGTTACTAGTATAAATAAATAGTAAATGTAGTTTTCTAGGATTCCAAGTGTATGACTATTGTACTAAATACAATATCACATGTAGGTAGTGTTTCTGTTGCTCTTAGTTCTTGACATCGAAACCTTAAGTTTATGTTTCTGGTTTGTTCACAATTGTACCAAGTCCGTTGGTTTGATATTATACCAATTCTATTAGCTTCGAGATTTACACTAAATCCATTAGATCACATAACTTGTACCACGTACATGAAATCATCCCATTTTGTAGATTTCGATAACCTCGACAATCTACCCGGTAAGGGGCCACCAATTGTTTTGTGTCTGGGTTACGTTGTTATACACCCAAAGCGTTGAAAATCGTTTGTTATTGCACTATCTTTATGAAACCAAAATGTAAATCTCATACTAATAGAAATTGGAATAATTGTTGCAATCATAGTCTAGTAGGTAATCTACTCTTATACCTAGTGTTCTCAAATATTTGTTGCGTTTGTTTGCTCTAACTGAGTCAACTTAATAGTTACATTAATCCCAATAAATCTAATGATAATATTCATGCTCACTACGCATAGTGCTTAATGATCCATGATATCGAAAATCTAAGTATGACAATACTGTTACTTAGTATAAATAAACATTTAGTTCAGATACAACATATAGTTTACAAATAATCACGATTGTTATAAAAGCAGTTAAAAGCATGTATCTCCCCCAAAGATAGTTCAAAACAATTAAAAGAGGGGCCATGAACTCACCTGATAATAACCGATAAATGATACTAGAAAATTGGGCAGCGCTTCCGCATCTAAATTCAAAAATCCATTTCCTAAACTATAAAAACCTCTAAATCACCTCATATCTACCACACAACTATCCCAATAGCTTCAAAAATAGAAACCCATCTTTAATATTGCCCGATCTATCCTTGCAAAAGTTTTGAGAATTTCCCGGGACCCACAGCTCCAACCCACCATTGTGTAGCTCTTAATCCAACCGTGGAAATACAAAAAAACTTAATTTTTACGTAGAGAATACTTATGCCTTCAACTTATATGTATAACTCGGAGCCTGAAAATCAAATACGGAGGGTGTATGAAGGGTTGAGGGTGGCGGCATCAAGGAGGAGGAGGGGGTTTCGTGTGTTTTTCTGTGTAAATAATGAACTAGTTTTATTTCTATTTATATGAAAAAAAATATTTGGAAATATCTAGATATTTTGATGAATAGTGTTTAGATATTTTGATGAATAGGGTTTAGATATTTTGATAAATAGTGTTTAGATATTTTTGAAAATATCTAGATAATTATAAATAGTAACTAGATATTTATATATTATATGTACAGAGTACATTGTTTATGCATGAAAATCATGTAAAAGTATTTACTTGTTCAATTTACGCGAAATTAGTAAATAATAAAAAAAATACGGTGAATAGTAACTTATGAATAGTAATTTTTTTCAGGGAAAAGTTTGAGTTTAAATAATGACTCAAAATACGATGAATAGTAAAAATGAATAATGAAAATGAATAGTAATTGTAAATAGTGAAATCCGAGGTTGAATAGTTAAAACCCGAAAATGCGAATTGTTACAGTCTCCACCCCTTAAGGGAATTCCGTCCCGGAATTCAGTGTGTATTATATCTTAATGTACTAATATGTTCATGCAAAAAATAAAATGCCTAAAGGTCACATAATCCTCTGGAGGATGGTAGGCACGGAGAACGGAAGGCTATAAAATATTTTTGTTTGTAAAAGTAGTTATAGTTTAAGTCTCAATTTAGACTCGTTTCTCTATAACTATGGATCTGATACCAATCTGTTACACCCCCAATTTCGTGATACGTAGCGTCATTTAAACAGGGTGTTACTTCATGGCACAACAGTCATAATAATAGGAAACGAACTCTAATGGAGTCGTTTTAAAAGATTTATCATTCGATTTATATAAATATCAGAGTTTACAAAAATGATGTCCCAAATGGTTCCAAGTTTACAAAATACATTAAATTGATTTTCGAATGATAATAAAATTTATAGCCTTCTTAAGTATCCGTGCTCCTCCGTACCAGCCTCGTACAATACGGACCTGAAATACATGCTTAAAAGTGTCAACACAAAGGTTGAGTGAGTTCATAGAGTTTATTGTTAAATGTTGTGAAAACCTTGTAAAAATCATCGTTACTAGTATAAATAAATAGTAAATGTAGTTTTCTAGGATTCCAAGTGTATGACTATTGTACTAAATACAATATCACATGTAGGTAGTGTTTCTGTTGCTCTTAGTTCTTGACATCGAAACCTTAAGTTTATGTTTCTGGTTTGTTCACAATTGTACCAAGTCCGTTGGTTTGATATTATACCAATTCTATTAGCTTCGAGATTTACACTAAATCCATTAGATCACATAACTTGTACCACGTACATGAAATCATCCCATTTTGTAGATTTCGATAACCTCGACAATCTACCCGGTAAGGGGCCACCAATTGTTTTGTGTCTGGGTTACGTTGTTATACACCCAAAGCGTTGAAAATCGTTTGTTATTGCACTATCTTTATGAAACCAAAATGTAAATCTCATACTAATAGAAATTGGAATAATTGTTGCAATCATAGTCTAGTAGGTAATCTACTCTTATACCTAGTGTTCTCAAATATTTGTTGCGTTTGTTTGCTCTAACTGAGTCAACTTAATAGTTACATTAATCCCAATAAATCTAATGATAATATTCATGCTCACTACGCATAGTGCTTAATGATCCATGATATCGAAAATCTAAGTATGACAATACTGTTACTTAGTATAAATAAACATTTAGTTCAGATACAACATATAGTTTACAAATAATCACGATTGTTATAAAAGCAGTTAAAAGCATGTATCTCCCCCAAAGATAGTTCAAAACAATTAAAAGAGGGGCCATGAACTCACCTGATAATAACCGATAAATGATACTAGAAAATTGGGCAGCGCTTCCGCATCTAAATTCAAAAATCCATTTCCTAAACTATAAAAACCTCTAAATCACCTCATATCTACCCCACAACTATCCCAATAGCTTCAAAAATAGAAACCCATCTTTAATATTGCCCGATCTATCCTTGCAAAAGTTTTGAGAATTTCCCGGGACCCACAGCTCCAACCCACCATTGTGTAGCTCTTAATCCAACCGTGGAAATACAAAAAAACTTAATTTTTACGTAGAGAATACTTATGCCTTCAACTTATGTGTATAACTCGGAGCCTGAAAATCAAATACGGAGGGTGTATGAAGGGTTGAGGGTGGCGGCATCAAGGAGGAGGAGGGGGTTTCGTGTGTTTTTCTGTGTAAATAATGAACTAGTTTTATTTCTATTTATAGGGAAAAAAATATTTGAAAATATCTAGATATTTTGATGAATAGTGTTTAGATATTTTGATGAATAGGGTTTAGATATTTTGATAAATAGTGTTGAGATATTTTTGAAAATATCTAGATAATTATAAATAGTAACTAGATATTTATATATTATATGTACAGAGTACATTGTTTATGCATGAAAATCATGTAAAAGTATTTACTTGTTCAATTTACGCGAAATTAGTAAATAATAAAAAATATACGGTGAATAGTAACTTATGAATAGTAATTTTTTTCAGGGAAAAGTTTGAGTTTAAATAATGACTCAAAATACGATGAATAGTAAAAATGAATAATGAAAATGAATAGTAATTGTAAATAGTGAAATCCGAGGTTGAATAGTTAAAACCCGAAAATGCGAATTGTTACAGTCTCCACCCCTTAAGGGAATTCCGTCCCGGAATTCAGTGTGTATTATATCTTAATGTACTAATATGTTCATGCAAAAAATAAAATGCCTAAAGTTCACATAATCGTCTGGAGGATGGTAGGCACGGAGAACGGAAGGCTATAAAATATTTTTGTTTGTAAAAGTAGTTATAGTTTAAGTCTCAATTTAGACTCGTTTCTCTAAAACTATGGATCTGATACCAATCTGTTACACCCCCAATTTCGTGATACGTAGCGTCATTTAAACTGGGTGTTACTTCATGGCACAACAGTCATAATAATAGGAAACGAACTCTAATGGAGTCGTTTTAAAAGATTTATCATTCGATTTATATAAATATCAGAGTTTACAAAAATGATGTCCCAAATGGTTCCAAGTTTACAAAATACATTAAATTGATTTTCGAATGATAATAAAATTTATAGCCTTCTTAAGTATCCGTGCTCCTCCGTACCAGCCTCGTACAATATGGACCTGAAATACATGCTTAAAAGTGTCAACACAAAGGTTGAGTGAGTTCATAGAGTTTATTGTTAAATGTTGTGAAAACCTTGTAAAAATCATCGTTACTAGTATAAATAAATAGTAAATGTAGTTTTCTAGGATTCCAAGTGTATGACTATTGTACTAAATACAATATCACATGTAGGTAGTGTTTCTGTTGCTCTTAGTTCTTGACATCGAAACCTTAAGTTTATGTTTCTGGTTTGTTCACAATTGTACCAAGTCCGTTGGTTTGATATTATACCAATTCTATTAGCTTCGAGATTTACACTAAATCCATTAGATCACATAACTTGTACCACGTACATGAAATCATCCCATTTTGTAGATTTCGATAACCTCGACAATCTACCCGGTAAGGGGCCACCAATTGTTTTGTGTCTGGGTTACGTTGTTATACACCCAAAGCGTTGAAAATCGTTTGTTATTGCACTATCTTTATGAAACCAAAATGTAAATCTCATACTAATAGAAATTGGAATAATTGTTGCAATCATAGTCTAGTAGGTAATCTACTCTTATACCTAGTGTTCTCAAATATTTGTTGCGTTTGTTTGCTCTAACTGAGTCAACTTAATAGTTACATTAATCCCAATAAATCTAATGATAATATTCATGCTCACTACGCATAGTGCTTAATGATCCATGATATCGAAAATCTAAGTATGACAATACTGTTACTTAGTATAAATAAACATTTAGTTCAGATACAACATATAGTTTACAAATAATCATGATTGTTATAAAAGCAGTTAAAAGCATGTATCTCCCCCAAAGATAGTTCAAAACAATTAAAAGAGGGGCCATGAACTCACCTGATAATAACCGATAAATGATACTAGAAAATTGGGCAGCGCTTCCGCATCTAAATTCAAAAATCCATTTCCTAAACTATAAAAACCTCTAAATCACCTCATATCTACCCCACAACTATCCCTATAGTTTCAAAAATA
The DNA here is from genome assembly GCA_019973895.1 of Chrysanthemum seticuspe. Lineage (NCBI taxonomy): Eukaryota > Viridiplantae > Streptophyta > Magnoliopsida > Asterales > Asteraceae > Chrysanthemum > Chrysanthemum seticuspe. The sequence continues at coordinate 228,373,119 of BPTQ01000007.1, read as the reverse complement.
GAAACCCATCTTTAATATTGCCCGATCTATCCTTGCAAAAGTTTTGAGAATTTCCCGGGACCCACAGCTCCAACCCACCATTGTGTAGCTCTTAATCCAACCGTGGAAATACAAAAAAACTTAATTTTTACGTAGAGAATACTTATGCCTTCAACTTATGTGTATAACTCGGAGCCTGAAAATCAAATACGGAGGGTGTATGAAGGGTTGAGGGTGGCGGCATCAAGGAGGAGGAGGGGGTTTCGTGTGTTTTTCTGTGTAAATAATGAACTAGTTTTATTTCTATTTATAGGGAAAAAAATATTTGAAAATATCTAGATATTTTGATGAATAGTGTTTAGATATTTTGATGAATAGGGTTTAGATATTTTGATAAATAGTGTTGAGATATTTTTGAAAATATCTAGATAATTATAAATAGTAACTAGATATTTATATATTATATGTACAGAGTACATTGTTTATGCATGAAAATCATGTAAAAGTATTTACTTGTTCAATTTACGCGAAATTAGTAAATAATAAAAAAAATACGGTGAATAGTAACTTATGAATAGTAATTTTTTTCAGGGAAAAGTTTGAGTTTAAATAATGACTCAAAATACGATGAATAGTAAAAATGAATAATGAAAATGAATAGTAATTGTAAATAGTGAAATCCGAGGTTGAATAGTTAAAACCCGAAAATGCGAATTGTTACAGTCTCCACCCCTTAAGGGAATTCCGTCCCGGAATTCAGTGTGTATTATATCTTAATGTACTAATATGTTCATGCAAAAAATAAAATGCCTAAAGTTCACATAATCGTCTGGAGGATGGTAGGCACGGAGAACGGAAGGCTATAAAATATTTTTGTTTGTAAAAGTAGTTATAGTTTAAGTCTCAATTTAGACTCGTTTCTCTAAAACTATGGATCTGATACCAATCTGTTACACCCCCAATTTCGTGATACGTAGCGTCATTTAAACTGGGTGTTACTTCATGGCACAACAGTCATAATAATAGGAAACGAACTCTAATGGAGTCGTTTTAAAAGATTTATCATTCGATTTATATAAATATCAGAGTTTACAAAAATGATGTCCCAAATGGTTCCAAGTTTACAAAATACATTAAATTGATTTTCGAATGATAATAAAATTTATAGCCTTCTTAAGTATCCGTGCTCCTCCGTACCAGCCTCGTATAATATGGACCTGAAATACATGCTTAAAAGTGTCAACACAAAGGTTGAGTGAGTTCATAGAGTTTATTGTTAAATGTTGTGAAAACCTTGTAAAAATCATCGTTACTAGTATAAATAAATAGTAAATTTAGTTTTCTAGGATTCCAAGTGTATGACTATTGTACTAAATACAATATCACATGTAGGTAGTGTTTCTGTTGCTCTTAGTTCTTGACATCGAAACCTTAAGTTTATGTTTCTGGTTTGTTCACAATTGTACCAAGTCCGTTGGTTTGATATTATACCAATTCTATTAGCTTCGAGATTTACACTAAATCCATTAGATCACATAACTTGTACCACGTACATGAAATCATCCCATTTTGTAGATTTCGATAACCTCGACAATCTACCCGGTAAGGGGCCACCAATTGTTTTGTGTCTGGGTTACGTTGTTATACACCCAAAGCGTTGAAAATCGTTTGTTATTGCACTATCTTTATGAAACCAAAATGTAAATCTCATACTAATAGAAATTGAAATAATTGTTGCAATCATAGTCTAGTAGGTAATCTACTCTTATACCTAGTGTTCTCAAATATTTGTTGCGTTTGTTTGCTCTAACTGAGTCAACTTAATAGTTACATTAATCCCAATAAATCTAATGATAATATTCATGCTCACTACGCATAGTGCTTAATGATCCATGATATCGAAAATCTAAGTATGACAATACTGTTACTTAGTATAAATAAACATTTAGTTCAGATACAACATATAGTTTACAAATAATCATGATTGTTATAAAAGCAGTTAAAAGCATGTATCTCCCCCAAAGATAGTTCAAAACAATTAAAAGAGGGGCCATGAACTCACCTGATAATAACCGATAAATGATACTAGAAAATTGGGCAGCGCTTCCGCATCTAAATTCAAAAATCCATTTCCTAAACTATAAAAACCTCTAAATCACCTCATATCTACCCCACAACTATCCAATAGCTTCAAAAATAGAAACCCATCTTTAATATTGCCCGATCTATCCTTGCAAAAGTTTTGAGAATTTCCCGGGACCCAATGCTCCAACCCACCATTGTGTAGCTCTTAATCCAACCGTGGAAATACAAAAAAACTTAATTTTTACGTAGAGAATACTTATGCCTTCAACTTATGTGTATAACTCGGAGCCTGAAAATCAAATACGGAGGGTGTATGAAGGGTTGAGGGTGGCGGCATCAAGGAGGAGGAGGGGGTTTCGTGTGTTTTTCTGTGTAAATAATGAACTAGTTTTATTTCTATTTATAGGGAAAAAAATATTTGAAAATATCTAGATATTTTGATGAATAGTGTTTAGATATTTTGATGAATAGGGTTTAGATATTTTGATAAATAGTGTTGAGATATTTTTGAAAATATCTAGATAATTATAAATAGTAACTAGATATTTATATATTATATGTACAGAGTACATTGTTTATGCATGAAAATCATGTAAAAGTATTTACTTGTTCAATTTACGCGAAATTAGTAAATAATAAAAAATATACGGTGAATAGTAACTTATGAATAGTAATTTTTTTCAGGGAAAAGTTTGAGTTTAAATAATGACTCAAAATACGATGAATAGTAAAAATGAATAATGAAAATGAATAGTAATTGTAAATAGTGAAATCCGAGGTTGAATAGTTAAAACCCGAAAATGCGAATTGTTACAGTCTCCACCCCTTAAGGGAATTCCGTCCCGGAATTCAGTGTGTATTATATCTTAATGTACTAATATGTTCATGCAAAAAATAAAATGCCTAAAGTTCACATAATCGTCTGGAGGATGGTAGGCACGGAGAACGGAAGGCTATAAAATATTTTTGTTTGTAAAAGTAGTTATAGTTTAAGTCTCAATTTAGACTCGTTTCTCTAAAACTATGGATCTGATACCAATCTGTTACACCCCCAATTTCGTGATACGTAGCGTCATTTAAACTGGGTGTTACTTCATGGCACAACAGTCATAATAATAGGAAACGAACTCTAATGGAGTCGTTTTAAAAGATTTATCATTCGATTTATATAAATATCAGAGTTTACAAAAATGATGTCCCAAATGGTTCCAAGTTTACAAAATACATTAAATTGATTTTCGAATGATAATAAAATTTATAGCCTTCTTAAGTATCCGTGCTCCTCCGTACCAGCCTCGTACAATATGGACCTGAAATACATGCTTAAAAGTGTCAACACAAAGGTTGAGTGAGTTCATAGAGTTTATTGTTAAATGTTGTGAAAACCTTGTAAAAATCATCGTTACTAGTATAAATAAATAGTAAATGTAGTTTTCTAGGATTCCAAGTGTATGACTATTGTACTAAATACAATATCACATGTAGGTAGTGTTTCTGTTGCTCTTAGTTCTTGACATCGAAACCTTAAGTTTATGTTTCTGGTTTGTTCACAATTGTACCAAGTCCGTTGGTTTGATATTATACCAATTCTATTAGCTTCGAGATTTACACTAAATCCATTAGATCACATAACTTGTACCACGTACATGAAATCATCCCATTTTGTAGATTTCGATAACCTCGACAATCTACCCGGTAAGGGGCCACCAATTGTTTTGTGTCTGGGTTACGTTGTTATACACCCAAAGCGTTGAAAATCGTTTGTTATTGCACTATCTTTATGAAACCAAAATGTAAATCTCATACTAATAGAAATTGGAATAATTGTTGCAATCATAGTCTAGTAGGTAATCTACTCTTATACCTAGTGTTCTCAAATATTTGTTGCGTTTGTTTGCTCTAACTGAGTCAACTTAATAGTTACATTAATCCCAATAAATCTAATGATAATATTCATGCTCACTACGCATAGTGCTTAATGATCCATGATATCGAAAATCTAAGTATGACAATACTGTTACTTAGTATAAATAAACATTTAGTTCAGATACAACATATAGTTTACAAATAATCACGATTGTTATAAAAGCAGTTAAAAGCATGTATCTCCCCCAAAGATAGTTCAAAACAATTAAAAGAGGGGCCATGAACTCACCTGATAATAACCGATAAATGATACTAGAAAATTGGGCAGCGCTTCCGCATCTAAATTCAAAAATCCATTTCCTAAACTATAAAAACCTCTAAATCACCTCATATCTACCCCACAACTATCCCAATAGTTTCAAAAATAGAAACCCATCTTTAATATTGCCCGATCTATCCTTGCAAAAGTTTTGAGAATTTCCCGGGACCCACAGCTCCAACCCACCATTGTGTAGCTCTTAATCCAACCGTGGAAATACAAAAAATCTTAATTTTTACGTAGAGAATACTTATGCCTTCAACTTATGTGTATAACTCGGAGCCTGAAAATCAAATACGGAGGGTGTATGAAGGGTTGAGGGTGGCGGCATCAAGGAGGAGGAGGGGGTTTCGTGTGTTTTTCTGTGTAAATAATGAACTAGTTTTATTTCTATTTATAGGGAAAAAAATATTTGAAAATATCTAGATATTTTGATGAATAGTGTTTAGATATTTTGATGAATAGGGTTTAGATATTTTGATAAATAGTGTTGAGATATTTTTGAAAATATCTAGATAATTATAAATAGTAACTAGATATTTATATATTATATGTACAGAGTACATTGTTTATGCATGAAAATCATGTAAAAGTATTTACTTGTTCAATTTACGCGAAATTAGTAAATAATAAAAAATATACGGTGAATAGTAACTTATGAATAGTAATTTTTTTCAGGGAAAAGTTTGAGTTTAAATAATGACTCAAAATACGATGAATAGTAAAAATGAATAATGAAAATGAATAGTAATTGTAAATAGTGAAATCCGAGGTTGAATAGTTAAAACCCGAAAATGCGAATTGTTACAGTCTCCACCCCTTAAGGGAATTCCGTCCCGGAATTCAGTGTGTATTATATCTTAATGTACTAATATGTTCATGCAAAAAATAAAATGCCTAAAGTTCACATAATCGTCTGGAGGATGGTAGGCACGGAGAACGGAAGGCTATAAAATATTTTTGTTTGTAAAAGTAGTTATAGTTTAAGTCTCAATTTAGACTCGTTTCTCTAAAACTATGGATCTGATACCAATCTGTTACACCCCCAATTTCGTGATACGTAGCGTCATTTAAACTGGGTGTTACTTCATGGCACAACAGTCATAATAATAGGAAACGAACTCTAATGGAGTCGTTTTAAAAGATTTATCATTCGATTTATATAAATATCAGAGTTTACAAAAATGATGTCCCAAATGGTTCCAAGTTTACAAAATACATTAAATTGATTTTCGAATGATAATAAAATTTATAGCCTTCTTAAGTATCCGTGCTCCTCCGTACCAGCCTCGTATAATATGGACCTGAAATACATGCTTAAAAGTGTCAACACAAAGGTTGAGTGAGTTCATAGAGTTTATTGTTAAATGTTGTGAAAACCTTGTAAAAATCATCGTTACTAGTATAAATAAATAGTAAATTTAGTTTTCTAGGATTCCAAGTGTATGACTATTGTACTAAATACAATATCACATGTAGGTAGTGTTTCTGTTGCTCTTAGTTCTTGACATCGAAACCTTAAGTTTATGTTTCTGGTTTGTTCACAATTGTACCAAGTCCGTTGGTTTGATATTATACCAATTCTATTAGCTTCGAGATTTACACTAAATCCATTAGATCACATAACTTGTACCACGTACATGAAATCATCCCATTTTGTAGATTTCGATAACCTCGACAATCTACCCGGTAAGGGGCCACCAATTGTTTTGTGTCTGGGTTACGTTGTTATACACCCAAAGCGTTAAAAATCGTTTGTTATTGCACTATCTTTATGAAACCAAAATGTAAATCTCATACTAATAGAAATTGAAATAATTGTTGCAATCATAGTCTAGTAGGTAATCTACTCTTATACCTAATGTTCTCAAATATTTGTTGCGTTTGTTTGCTCTAACTGAGTCAACTTAATAGTTACATTAATCCCAATAAATCTAATGATAATATTCATGCTCACTACGCATAGTGCTTAATGATCCATGATATCGAAAATCTAAGTATGACAATACTGTTACTTAGTATAAATAAACATTTAGTTCAGATACAACATATAGTTTACAAATAATCATGATTGTTATAAAAGCAGTTAAAAGCATTTATCTCCCCCAAAGATAGTTCAAAACAATTAAAAGAGGGGCCATGAACTCACCTGATAATAACCGATAAATGATACTAGAAAATTGGGCAGCGCTTCCGCATCTAAATTCAAAAATCCATTTCCTAAACTATAAAAACCTCTAAATCACCTCATATCTACCCCACAACTATCCCAATAGCTTCAAAAATAGAAACCCATCTTTAATATTGCCCGATCTATCCTTGCAAAAGTTTTGAGAATTTCCCGGGACCCACAGCTCCAACCCACCATTGTGTAGCTCTTAATCCAACCGTGGAAATACAAAAAAACTTAATTTTTACGTAGAGAATACTTATGCCTTCAACTTATGTGTATAACTCGGAGCCTGAAAATCAAATACGGAGGGTGTATGAAGGGTTGAGGGTGGCGGCATCAAGGAGGAGGAGGGGGTTTCGTGTGTTTTTCTGTGTAAATAATGAACTAGTTTTATTTCTATTTATAGGGAAAAGAATATTTGAAAATATCTAAATATTTTGATGAATAGTGTTTAGATATTTTGATGAATAGGGTTTAGATATTTTGATAAATAGTGTTGAGATATTTTTGAAAATATCTAGATAATTATAAATAGTAACTAGATATTTATATATTATATGTACAGAGTACATTGTTTATGCATGAAAATCATTTAAAAGTATTTACTTGTTCAATTTACGCGAAATTAGTAAATAATAAAAAAAATACGGTGAATAGTAACTTATGAATAGTAATTTTTTTCAGGGAAAAGTTTGAGTTTAAATAATGACTCAAAATACGATGAATAGTAAAAATGAATAATGAAAATGAATAGTAATTGTAAATAGTGAAATCCGAGGTTGAATAGTTAAAACCCGAAAATGCGAATTGTTACAGTCTCCACCCCTTAAGGGAATTCCGTCCCGGAATTCAGTGTGTATTATATCTTAATGTACTAATATGTTCATGCAAAAAATAAAATGCCTAAAGTTCACATAATCGTCTGGAGGATGGTAGGAACGGAGAACGGAAGGCTATAAAATATTTTTGTTTGTAAAAGTAGTTATAGTTTAAGTCTCAATTTAGACTCGTTTCTCTAAAACTATGGATCTGATACCAATCTGTTACACCCCCAATTTCGTGATACGTAGCGTCATTTAAACTGGGTGTTACTTCATGGCACAACAGTCATAATAATAGGAAACGAACTCTAATGGAGTCGTTTTAAAAGATTTATCATTCGATTTATATAAATATCAGAGTTTACAAAAATGATGTCCCAAATGGTTCCAAGTTTACAAAATACATTAAATTGATTTTCGAATGATAATAAAATTTATAGCCTTCTTAAGTATCCGTGCTCCTCCGTACCAGCCTCGTATAATATGGACCTGAAATACATGCTTAAAAGTGTCAACACAAAGGTTGAGTGAGTTCATAGAGTTTATTGTTAAATGTTGTGAAAACCTTGTAAAAATCATCGTTACTAGTATAAATAAATAGTAAATTTAGTTTTCTAGGATTCCAAGTGTATGACTATTGTACTAAATACAATATCACATGTAGGTAGTGTTTCTGTTGCTCTTAGTTCTTGACATCGAAACCTTAAGTTTATGTTTCTGGTTTGTTCACAATTGTACCAAGTCCGTTGGTTTGATATTATACCAATTCTATTAGCTTCGAGATTTACACTAAATCCATTAGATCACATAACTTGTACCACGTACATGAAATCATCCCATTTTGTAGATTTCGATAACCTCGACAATCTACCCGGTAAGGGGCCACCAATTGTTTTGTGTCTGGGTTACGTTGTTATACACCCAAAGCGTTGAAAATCGTTTGTTATTGCACTATCTTTATGAAACCAAAATGTAAATCTCATACTAATAGAAATTGAAATAATTGTTGCAATCATAGTCTAGTAGGTAATCTACTCTTATACCTAATGTTCTCAAATATTTGTTGCGTTTGTTTGCTCTAACTGAGTCAACTTAATAGTTACATTAATCCCAATAAATCTAATGATAATATTCATGCTCACTACGCATAGTGCTTAATGATCCATGATATCGAAAATCTAAGTATGACAATACTGTTACTTAGTATAAATAAACATTTAGTTCAGATACAACATATAGTTTACAAATAATCATGATTGTTATAAAAGCAGTTAAAAGCATGTATCTCCCCCAAAGATAGTACAAAACAATTAAAAGATGGGCCATGAACTCACCTGATAATAACCGATAAATGATACTAGAAAATTGGGCAGCGCATCCGCATCTAAATTCAAAAATCCATTTCCTAAACTATAAAAACCTCTAAATCACCTCATATCTACCCCACAACTATCCCAATAGCTTCAAAAATAGAAACCCATCTTTAATATTGCCCGATCTATCCTTGCAAAAGTTTTGAGAATTTCCCGGGACCCACAGCTCCAACCCACCATTGTGTAGCTCTTAATCCAACCGTGGAAATACAAAAAAACTTAATTTTTACGTAGAGAATACTTATGCCTTCAACTTATGTGTATAACTCGGAGCCTGAAAATCAAATTCGGAGGGTGTATGAAGGGTTGAGGGTGGCGGCATCAAGGAGGAGGAGGGGGTTTCGTGTGTTTTTCTGTGTAAATAATGAACTAGTTTTATTTCTATTTATAGGGAAAAAAATATTTGAAAATATCTAGATATTTTGATGAATAGTGTTTAGATATTTTGATGAATAGGGTTTAGATATTTTGATAAATAGTGTTGAGATATTTTTGAAAATATCTAGATAATTATAAATAGTAACTAGATATTTATATATTATATATACATAGGACATTGTTTATGCATGAAAATCATGTAAAAGTATTTACTTGTTCAATTTACGCGAAATTAGTAAATAATAAAAAAAATACGGTGAATAGTAACTTATGAATAGTAATTTTTTTCAGGGAAAAGTTTGAGTTTAAATAATGACTCAAAATACGATGAATAGTAAAAATGAATAATGAAAATGAATAGTAATTGTAAATAGTGAAATCCGAGGTTGAATAGTTAAAACCCGAAAATGAGAATTGTTACAGTCTCCACCCCTTAAGGGAATTCCGTCCCGGAATTCAGTGTGTATTATATCTTAATGTACTAATATGTTCATGCAAAAAATAAAATGCCTAAAGTTCACATAATCGTCTGGAGGATGGTAGGCACGGAGAACGGAAGGCTATAAAATATTTTTGTTTGTAAAAGTAGTTATAGTTTAAGTCTCAATTTAGACTCGTTTCTCTAAAACTATGGATCTGATACCAATCTGTTACACCCCCAATTTCGTGATACGTAGCGTCATTTAAACTGGGTGTTACTTCATGGCACAACAGTCATAATAATAGGAAACGAACTCTAATGGAGTCGTTTTAAAAGATTTATCATTCGATTTATATAAATATCAGAGTTTACAAAAATGATGTCCCAAATGGTTCCAAGTTTACAAAATACATTAAATTGATTTTCGAATGATAATAAAATTTATAGCCTTCTTAAGTATCCGTGCTCCTCCGTACCAGCCTCGTATAATATGGACCTGAAATACATGCTTAAAAGTGTCAACACAAAGGTTGAGTGAGTTCATAGAGTTTATTGTTAAATGTTGTGAAAACCTTGTAAAAATCATCGTTACTAGTATAAATAAATAGTAAATTTAGTTTTCTAGGATTCCAAGTGTATGACTATTGTACTAAATACAATATCACATGTAGGTAGTGTTTCTGTTGCTCTTAGTTCTTGACATCGAAACCTTAAGTTTATGTTTCTGGTTTGTTCACAATTGTACCAAGTCCGTTGGTTTGATATTATACCAATTCTATTAGCTTCGAGATTTACACTAAATCCATTAGATCACATAACTTGTACCACGTACATGAAATCATCCCATTTTGTAGATTTCGATAACCTCGACAATCTACCCGGTAAGGGGCCACCAATTGTTTTGTGTCTGGGTTACGTTGTTATACACCCAAAGCGTTGAAAATCGTTTGTTATTGCACTATCTTTATGAAACCAAAATGTAAATCTCATACTAATAGAAACTGAAATAATTGTTGCAATCATAGTCTAGTAGGTAATCTACTCTTATACCTAATGTTCTCAAATATTTGTTGCGTTTGTTTGCTCTAACTGAGTGAACTTAATAGTTACATTAATCCCAATAAATCTAATGATAATATTCATGCTCACTACGCATAGTGCTTAATGATCCATGATATCGAAAATCTAAGTATGACAATACTGTTACTTAGTATAAATAAACATTTAGTTCAGATACAACATATAGTTTACAAATAATCATGATTGTTATAAAAGCAGTTAAAAGCATGTATCTCCCCCAAAGATAGTTCAAAACAATTAAAAGAGGGGCCATGAACTCACCTGATAATAACCGATAAATGATACTAGAAAATTAGGCAGCGCTTCCGCATCTAAATTCAAAAATCCATTTCCTAAACTATAAAAACCTCTAAATCACCTCATATTTACCCCACAACTATCCCAATAGCTTCAAAAATAGAAACCCATCTTTAATATTGCCCGATCTATCCTTGCAAAAGTTTTGAGAATTTCCCGGGACCCACAGCTCCAACCCACCATTGTGTAGCTCTTAATTCAACCGTGGAAATACAAAAAAACTTAATTTTTACGTAGAGAATACTTATGCCTTCAACTTATGTGTATAACTCGGAGCCTGAAAATCAAATACGGAGGGTGTATGAAGGGTTGAGGGTGGCGGCATCAAGGAGGAGGAGGGGGTTTCATGTGTTTTTCTGTGTAAATAATGAACTAGTTTTATTTCTATTTATAGGGAAAAAAATATTTGAAAATATCTAGATATTTTGATGAATAGTGTTTAGATATTTTGATGAATAGGGTTTAGATATTTTGATAAATAGTGTTTAGATATTTTTGAAAATATCTAGATAATTATAAATAGTAACTAGATATTTATATATTATATGTACAGAGTACATTGTTTATGCATGAAAATCATGTAAAAGTATTTACTTGTTCAATTTACGCGAAATTAGTAAATAATAAAAAAAATACGGTGAATAGTAACTTATGAATAGTAATTTTTTTCAGGGAAAAGTTTGAGTTTAAATAATGACTCAAAATACGATGAATAGTAAAAATGAATAATGAAAATGAATAGTAATTGTAAATAGTGAAATCCGAGGTTGAATAGTTAAAACCCGAAAATGCGAATTGTTACAGTCTCCACCCCTTAAGGGAATTCCGTCCCGGAATTCAGTGTGTATTATATCTTAATGTACTAATATGTTCATGCAAAAAATAAAATGCCTAAAGTTCACATAATCGTCTGGAGGATGGTAGGCACGGAGAACGGAAGGCTATAAAATATTTTTGTTTGTAAAAGTAGTTATAGTTTAAGTCTCAATTTAGACTCGTTTCTCTAAAACTATGGATCTGATACCAATCTGTTACACCCCCAATTTCGTGATACGTAGCGTCATTTAAACTGGGTGTTACTTCATGGCACAACAGTCATAATAATAGGAAACGAACTCTAATGGAGTCGTTTTAAAAGATTTATCATTCGATTTATATAAATATCAGAGTTTACAAAAATGATGTCCCAAATGGTTCCAAGTTTACAAAATACATTAAATTGATTTTCGAATGATAATAAAATTTATAGCCTTCTTAAGTATCCGTGCTCCTCCGTACCAGCCTCGTATAATATGGACCTGAAATACATGCTTAAAAGTGTCAACACAAAGGTTGAGTGAGTTCATAGAGTTTATTGTTAAATGTTGTGAAAACCTTGTAAAAATCATCGTTACTAGTATAAATAAATAGTAAATTTAGTTTTCTAGGATTCCAAGTGTATGACTATTGTACTAAATACAATATCACATGTAGGTAGTGTTTCTGTTGCTCTTAGTTCTTGACATCGAAACCTTAAGTTTATGTTTCTGGTTTGTTCACAATTGTACCAAGTCCGTTGGTTTGATATTATACCAATTCTATTAGCTTCGAGATTTACACTAAATCCATTAGATCACATAACTTGTACCACGTACATGAAATCATCCCATTTTGTAGATTTCGATAACCTCGACAATCTACCCGGTAAGGGGCCACCAATTGTTTTGTGTTTGGGTTACGTTGTTATACACCCAAAGCGTTGAAAATCGTTTGTTATTGCACTATCTTTATGAAACCAAAATGTAAATCTCATACTAATAGAAATTGAAATAATTGTTGCAATCATAGTCTAGTAGGTAATCTACTCTTATACCTAATGTTCTCAAATATTTGTTGCGTTTGTTTGCTCTAACTTAGTCAACTTAATAGTTACATTAATCCCAATAAATCTAATGATAATATTCATGCTCACTACGCATAGTGCTTAATGATCCATGATATCGAAAATCTAAGTATGACAATAATGTTACTTAGTATAAATAAACATTTAGTTCAGATACAACATATAGTTTACAAATAATCATGATTGTTATAAAAGCAGTTAAAAGCATGTATCTCCCCCAAAGATAGTTCAAAACAATTAAAAGAGGGGCCATGAACTCACCTGATAATAACCGATAAATGATACTAGAAAATTGGGCAGCGCTTCCGCATCTAAATTCAAAAATCCATTTCCTAAACTATAAAAACCTCTAAATCACCTCATATCTACCCCACAACTATCCCAATAGCTTCAAAAATAGAAACCCATCTTTAATATTGCCCGATCTATCCTTGCAAAAGTTTTGAGAATTTCCCGGGACCCACAGCTCCAACCCACCATTGTGTAGTTCTTAATCCAACCGTGGAAATACAAAAAAACTTAATTTTTACGTAGAGAATACTTATGCCTTCAACTTATGTGTATAACTCGGAGCCTGAAAATCAAATACGGAGGGTGTGTGAAGGGTTGAGGGTGGCGGCATCAAGGAGGAGGAGGGGGTTTCGTGTGTTTTTCTGTGTAAATAATGAACTAGTTTTATTTCTATTTATAGGGAAAAAAATATTTGAAAATATCTAGATATTTTGATGAATAGTGTTTAGATATTTTGATGAATAGGGTTTAGATATTTTGATAAATAGTGTTGAGATATTTTTGAAAATATCTAGATAATTATAAATAGTAACTAGATATTTATATATTATATGTACAGAGGACATTGTTTATGCATGAAAATCATGTAAAAGTATTTACTTGTTCAATTTACGCGAAATTAGTAAATAATAAAAAAAATATGGTGAATAGTAACTTATGAATAGTAATTTTTTTCAGGGAAAAGTTTGAGTTTAAATAATGACTCAAAATACGATGAATAGTAAAAATGAATAATGAAAATGAATAGTAATTGTAAATAGTGAAATCCGAGGTTGAATAGTTAAAACCCGAAAATGCGAATTGTTACAGTCTCCACCCCTTAAGGGAATTCCGTCCCGGAATTCAGTGTGTATTATATCTTAATGTACTAATATGTTCATGCAAAAAATAAAATGCCTAAAGTTCACATAATCGTCTGGAGGATGGTAGGCACGGAGAACGGAAGGCTATAAAATATTTTTGTTTGTAAAAGTAGTTATAGTTTAAGTCTCAATTTAGACTCGTTTCTCTAAAACTATGGATCTGATACCAATCTGTTACACCCCCAATTTCGTGATACGTAGCGTCATTTAAACTGGGTGTTACTTCATGGCACAACAGTCATAATAATAGGAAACGAACTCTAATGGAGTCGTTTTAAAAGATTTATCATTCGATTTATATAAATATCAGAGTTTACAAAAATGATGTCCCAAATGGTTCCAAGTTTACAAAATACATTAAATTGATTTTCGAATGATAATAAAATTTATAGCCTTCTTAAGTATCCGTGCTCCTCCGTACCAGCCTCGTATAATATGGACCTGAAATACATGCTTAAAAGTGTCAACACAAAGGTTGAGTGAGTTCATAGAGTTTATTGTTAAATGTTGTGAAAACCTTGTAAAAATCATCGTTACTAGTATAAATAAATAGTAAATTTAGTTTTCTAGGATTCCAAGTGTATGACTATTGTACTAAATACAATATCACATGTAGGTAGTGTTTCTGTTGCTCTTAGTTCTTGACATCGAAACCTTAAGTTTATGTTTCTGGTTTGTTCACAATTGTACCAAGTCCGTTGGTTTGATATTATACCAATTCTATTAGCTTCGAGATTTACACTAAATCCATTAGATCACATAACTTGTACCACGTACATGAAATCATCCCATTTTGTAGATTTCGATAACCTCGACAATCTACCCGGTAAGGGGCCACCAATTGTTTTGTGTCTGGGTTACGTTGTTATACACCCAAAGCGTTGAAAATCGTTTGTTATTGCACTATCTTTATGAAACCAAAATGTAAATCTCATACTAATAGAAACTGAAATAATTGTTGCAATCATAGTCTAGTAGGTAATCTACTCTTATACCTAATGTTCTCAAATATTTGTTGCGTTTGTTTGCTCTAACTGAGTGAACTTAATAGTTACATTAATCCCAATAAATCTAATGATAATATTCATGCTCACTACGCATAGTGCTTAATGATCCATGATATCGAAAATCTAAGTATGACAATACTGTTACTTAGTATAAATAAACATTTAGTTCAGATACAACATATAGTTTACAAATAATCATGATTGTTATAAAAGCAGTTAAAAGCATGTATCTCCCCCAAAGATAGTTCAAAACAATTAAAAGAGGGGCCATGAACTCACCTGATAATAACCGATAAATGATACTAGAAAATTAGGCAGCGCTTCCGCATCTAAATTCAAAAATCCATTTCCTAAACTATAAAAACCTCTAAATCACCTCATATTTACCCCACAACTATCCCAATAGCTTCAAAAATAGAAACCCATCTTTAATATTGCCCGATCTATCCTTGCAAAAGTTTTGAGAATTTCCCGGGACCCACAGCTCCAACCCACCATTGTGTAGCTCTTAATTCAACCGTGGAAATACAAAAAAACTTAATTTTTACGTAGAGAATACTTATGCCTTCAACTTATGTGTATAACTCGGAGCCTGAAAATCAAATACGGAGGGTGTATGAAGGGTTGAGGGTGGCGGCATCAAGGAGGAGGAGGGGGTTTCATGTGTTTTTCTGTGTAAATAATGAACTAGTTTTATTTCTATTTATAGGGAAAAAAATATTTGAAAATATCTAGATATTTTGATGAATAGTGTTTAGATATTTTGATGAATAGGGTTTAGATATTTTGATAAATAGTGTTTAGATATTTTTGAAAATATCTAGATAATTATAAATAGTAACTAGATATTTATATATTATATGTACAGAGTACATTGTTTATGCATGAAAATCATGTAAAAGTATTTACTTGTTCAATTTACGCGAAATTAGTAAATAATAAAAAAAATACGGTGAATAGTAACTTATGAATAGTAATTTTTTTCAGGGAAAAGTTTGAGTTTAAATAATGACTCAAAATACGATGAATAGTAAAAATGAATAATGAAAATGAATAGTAATTGTAAATAGTGAAATCCGAGGTTGAATAGTTAAAACCCGAAAATGCGAATTGTTACAGTCTCCACCCCTTAAGGGAATTCCGTCCCGGAATTCAGTGTGTATTATATCTTAATGTACTAATATGTTCATGCAAAAAATAAAATGCCTAAAGTTCACATAATCGTCTGGAGGATGGTAGGCACGGAGAACGGAAGGCTATAAAATATTTTTGTTTGTAAAAGTAGTTATAGTTTAAGTCTCAATTTAGACTCGTTTCTCTAAAACTATGGATCTGATACCAATCTGTTACACCCCCAATTTCGTGATACGTAGCGTCATTTAAATTAGGTGTTACTTTATGGCACAACAGTCATAATAATAGGAAACGAACTCTAATGGAGTCGTTTTAAAAGATTTATCATTCGATTTATATAAATATCAGAGTTTACAAAAATGATGTCCCAAATGGTTCCAAGTTTACAAAATACATTAAATTGATTTTCGAATGATAATAAAATTTATAGCCTTCTTAAGTATCCGTGCTCCTCCGTACCAGCCTCGTATAATATGGACCTGAAATACATGCTTAAAAGTGTCAACACAAAGGTTGAGTGAGTTCATAGAGTTTATTGTTAAATGTTGTGAAAACCTTGTAAAAATCATCGTTACTAGTATAAATAAATAGTAAATTTAGTTTTCTAGGATTCCAAGTGTATGACTATTGTACTAAATACAATATCACATGTAGGTAGTGTTTCTGTTGCTCTTAGTTCTTGACATCGAAACCTTAAGTTTATGTTTCTGGTTTGTTCACAATTGTACCAAGTCCGTTGGTTTGATATTATACCAATTCTATTAGCTTCGAGATTTACACTAAATCCATTAGATCACATAACTTGTACCACGTACATGAAATCATCCCATTTTGTAGATTTCGATAACCTCGACAATCTACCCGGTAAGGGGCCACCAATTGTTTTGTGTTTGGGTTACGTTGTTATACACCCAAAGCGTTGAAAATCGTTTGTTATTGCACTATCTTTATGAAACCAAAATGTAAATCTCATACTAATAGAAATTGAAATAATTGTTGCAATCATAGTCTAGTAGGTAATCTACTCTTATACCTAATGTTCTCAAATATTTGTTGCGTTTGTTTGCTCTAACTGAGTCAACTTAATAGTTACATTAATCCCAATAAATCTAATGATAATATTCATGCTCACTACGCATAGTGCTTAATGATCCATGATATCGAAAATCTAAGTATGACAATACTGTTACTTAGTATAAATAAACATTTAGTTCAGATACAACATATAGTTTACAAATAATCATGATTGTTATAAAAGCAGTTAAAAGCATGTATCTCCCCCAAAGATAGTTCAAAACAATTAAAAGAGGGGCCATGAACTCACCTGATAATAACCGATAAATGATACTAGAAAATTGGGCAGCGCTTCCGCATCTAAATTCAAAAATCCATTTCCTAAACTATAAAAACCTCTAAATCACCTCATATCTACCCCACAACTATCCCAATAGCTTCAAAAATAGAAACCCATCTTTAATATTGCCCGATCTATCCTTGCAAAAGTTTTGAGAATTTCCCGGGACCCACAGCTCCAACCCACCATTGTGTAGTTCTTAATCCAACCGTGGAAATACAAAAAAACTTAATTTTTACGTAGAG
The DNA here is from genome assembly GCA_019973895.1 of Chrysanthemum seticuspe. NCBI lineage: Eukaryota > Viridiplantae > Streptophyta > Magnoliopsida > Asterales > Asteraceae > Chrysanthemum > Chrysanthemum seticuspe. The sequence goes on along the minus strand of BPTQ01000007.1, from coordinate 228,355,551 downwards.
AATACTTATGCCTTCAACTTATGTGTATAACTCGGAGCCTGAAAATCAAATACGGAGGGTGTGTGAAGGGTTGAGGGTGGCGGCATCAAGGAGGAGGAGGGGGTTTCGTGTGTTTTTCTGTGTAAATAATGAACTAGTTTTATTTCTATTTATAGGGAAAAAAATATTTGAAAATATCTAGATATTTTGATGAATAGTGTTTAGATATTTTGATGAATAGGGTTTAGATATTTTGATAAATAGTGTTTAGATATTTTTGAAAATATCTAGATAATTATAAATAGTAACTATATATTTATATATTATATGTACAGAGTACATTGTTTATGCATGAAAATCATGTAAAAGTATTTACTTGTTCAATTTACGCGAAATTAGTAAATAATAAAAAAAATATGGTGTAGTAACTTATGAATAGTAATTTGTGAATAGTAATTTTTTTCAGGAAAAAGTTTGAGTTTAAATAATGACCCAAAATACGATGAATAGTAAAAATGAATAGTAATTGTGAATAATGAAAATCCGAGAATGAATAGTTAAAACCCGAAAATGCGAATTGTTACAGTTTGTATATCTCAGCCAATGAATAATGATGATTTTGCATCAACTGGGAATAATTCTATGGTAGAACCTGTTAACGTGAGAAGCAATTATGATGAGGGGTGTCGTAATAGTTTTGGTGAGTTGGTCGTTGAATCGATGATGAACCCTATTACACCTTCTATACTACCTACTGATTGTGCGTGTCCTTAATGATGGCGGGGGTATGTTTGTGAATTCTGGTATTGGTTCTTTTTCTGAATTTGATGCTATGAATTTCATGCATACTACCACACATGATAAACACACTGAACAAAGGTGTGTTGAATCAGATCCTGTCGTGCCTTTATTCTTACATGTTTGAATTATCTGCTGATTTGCATGTTTTGGAATTGATTGATGTTGCTATACCTTTTCTTAAGGGTAAGGGACATTACATGGAAGTTCTTGACGTCGAGTATGAATGGTGGCCATCTTGGTGTTCTAGGTGTGTTTGTTTTAATCATGATGATGATGTTTGTCCTCTTAGACGAAAGCTGGTTACTAAGGATTCGGACTCGACTAATAAAGATATGGAGGTAAATCGTAACGTTCATTCTAACAAGGCTGGTAAAACAATTGAAAAAGGTTATAAAGGGTTTTGGGGGTTTAAGCCTAAACCCAAACTTTCGTTTCAACCTGTTTCTAAACCGGCTACCAAAAAGAAGAGTAATGGTCTAAAACAGGATTTGGGGGCTGATCGTGTTAATCAGCCTACAAATGATGGTTCTAACTCACTTGGTACATCAAAGGATGCTTTAATGAGTGATTCTGGTCCTATTAAGGTGGTGGAAAGGGTATCGAATCAAATTGAGCAGCTTGAACCGGTGGACGCTAATTCTTCTTTGGAAGGTGTGGGGCTGTATTACTAAGGTACCTTTGCATAGCACTATTGATACTTTGTGGGAGCATTTTTCTAACACCGATGTTGCTTCTACGAGTATGGATTATTCAGCCTTTACTACTTCAGTCACGTTATCTAATGTAAATGATAAGGAAACATGTTCTTATCCTGTTACAAGTGAAGTGGTTAAGAGTTCTATTATGGAGTGCGCTCCTATTATGGATAGGGTTACTGAAAGTGATGATGAAGTGGATGAAGTCTTTGAGAACTACGATGATACAAAGAAGTATTCCAAGATCAAGAGTGGTTCTTCAAGAGATTTCAAGGTGCAAGGACGCAAAAAGAAATAGTTATATGACATGTCATTTATTTTTTGTGTTTCTTGTTTGTTAGGTTTCTTGGTTTAGCATGTTTATGTTGGTTAGTTGCACATGGTGTGCATGTCAGTTTAAGAATGGTATGTCATTCTTATAGTGGTTTCTTGTAAGTGTCCTAAGGGACTGAGATGAGGGAAGTCACCCTCATCCTTTGTACTTCAATGTTTTTGGTGTAATGCATTTTACAAGGGTGAAAAATCCCTTTTACCCAAAAAAAAGAATCACCCGTTTACTAGTCTAAATGTGTGCCGAACTGTAAATGTTAAAAGATTGAGGAAATTATAGTTATGGTACATGCAGTTAAAATTCCTTGTGCTCCCTGCACTTTTGCATATTACAGATTGGTCTTTGTGTTTTTTATAAGGAAGAAAAGTGCATCTAGGGTTAGGGTTTTTGGTCATAAATCATCTCAGCCTCCATATCCCCTCCCCTCTCCACATTCTGGCTGCCGCTACGGCTGATATTCCGGCCAACGCCGTCAGCCACCACCACGCCATCAACCACCTTCTCTCTCGCTTACCACGACCATGTTGTTTAGAATCGAAGAAGAACAAAAAAAAAAGAATTTATCGGAGTTTGATCCCGGGAGTGATTCGTGTTTGTGTGTTACTACTTACTAGGTCGAGCTCATCTCGCCACTTTCCTCTCGTATCTCTCTTCTCTCTCTCGATTGGGTATGTCGAAACCTGCTTTAGTTAATTTTTCTTGTTCAAAACGGATATAAGCAATTTATTAGAGTTTTCGTGGATACAAATCAGGTTAGAATTATGTTTTGAAAACTTCTTGTGGTTATAGACGAGTTAAAACCTATGAGTATTGTCAATTTCGTGTGGTAACTCATTATTGAATGCTGTTCATTTGATTTGGTTTGGTTTGGTCTTGGGTCGAGTGTAAAACACGTATGGTTCACAGGTTAGTATTGATTTGCTTATTTTTTACCTTATGGCTTATAGTGTTATGTCATAGCTTATCTTGTTGTGACTAAATTTTGGTAAGCAAAAAGAAAAACCAAAAGGGAAGCCGAGAGTTGTTGTAATTTGTTCCAGCCATTTAGAGTGTCGTTAAGTCTTGCTCATCGGTTTCCATGTTTCTTGCTTATATTGTTTCGTTTAGGTTGCGGATTCGTATGGATGTGGCTAGTCTCGATTGTATTTTTAGTCATGTCATAGATGCGGTTTATCAAATATGCCAGGGTGGTGTTGAAAAATTTGCATTTATACATATGTTGTATCTGTGTTGTGATTTCGTTTGGGATTGTGTTTGTGTTTGGAGTTAGTAACATGCCTCATGTCAACATTATTTAAGAAGTCGGTTAAAAATGATTTGCAAGTTGTGAGATTTTGAGAAATAAAATTTATTTGGGCATGTGATTGTATTTCTCGAATATGAAGCATTTGACTAACGAGTTTTATTTGATTTTGACATTGAAGCTTGGTATGTTTCGGATAATACTTGGGACTTGGTACTGGGTTATTGGATATCGTATTTATATAGTTACATCTCGGACTTGGTATATTTGGATTGTGATGACTTGACATTCAAATTGTTATTGGATTTATGATATTGGACTATGGAAATTATTGGACATTTTGGGACAAGACGGTATAATATATTAGACACAATAAGAATTTAATATATTAGACACGGATCGGACACAAAATATTCAATAAAGCCAAAGAATAATAATTACGTGAATGATAACTATAAACAAAGCATATAAAATATTGTAATTAAAATTTAGTTTATTCAAAAGTCACGATAACTTGGGAATGTTTTATAAATGGAAGCCTCATGCCAAAATTTATAAAAATATTCTAAATTATATTTTTAAATTCAAATCTATTTTATTGTTATAAAACCCAAGAATCGAAACAATTGTTCTTTTTAAGTGATCAAACCCTTATTGTTTGAATTGCAAATTCAAACTTATCATTGATTATAAAACATGTTTGTTTATACGAGCTATTTGGGACTATAGGCTAAATACCGAAACTTACCAATTTAATTACTTTTTGACATGTTTCTTCGTCGTCGCTTTCTCAATTTCTTTCTTGTCACTGTCTTCTCGACGCGAGTCTTAGTCAATACTCCTTAACTGTTCCGCATAATATATTGAGATATATATTATGCTTTGGTGTGAGTTACGTTTGGTGTGAGTTACATTTGGATGCATATTATACTTTTGGCATAAGTTGTATGCCGACTCTGTTTTTTCTTACCACCACACGAAACGTTAAAACTAAACTTTTGAGATATTGATAAGGAAATTTTGAAATTAATGATGCGAGTATTCCACGAAATCTAAGACACGTTGTCTTTCGGAAATTATTTTGCTTTGCTAGACGTTTTTTGAGATAGCGAAATACAATTAGGTTGTGTTGATGTTGTACCGTTGTGCTTGTACTTGTTGGATATCGTTGTGCCTTCCTTGTGAGACTGTTGTGCTTTGCTCACTGATTCCAGTTGTGATTCTTGCGTTACTTCTTTTGAGGTGAGTTTATGGCCCTACTTTTACTTGCTTTGAAACAGTTTCGGGAGATACTACATGCTCGTTTTTTCTAAATGAAAGGTTTGATTGATTTGAATAAGCAGTTGTTACTATATTTGGTGAAATACGTGATTTGTTAGAATACGTTTTTATTTGGACACAAGTGGTTGAAAACTATTTTGATTAGACCTGGAAATGTTTTTGTGAGCTGTTACGTGCAAGGTTAAGATTAGTAACCTGAACGCTGTTTTGAATTGTTTCATCCTGGCTCAGGATGGTGCGAGTGTTATAAATAGATCTATTGGGAATGGCCACCCCGTCCAGAGTTAGAAGCGCCTACTGGTCAGACGTATAGCATGTCGATTGTTGTGTGTGATTTGAGACAGTTATGACTCGTGCTTTCTAGCGTTAGTTTCATGTCTCAGCATGTGTAATAGTTAATCTTGCGTGACACTATATTCGTTGTAGTGTTTGCTTTTTGATATGGTCTAAGTGATTGTTTATGAGCTATTTTGCGGATAAATGTTTTGATATTGTGAATTAGGCAGGGTATGCCTCGGTTAAATTTGACTTGTTTATGAGAAATGATTTGCACTTGAAAACCTTGTGGTCCACCTTACTATTTTGCTCAAAGGTAAACTTTTTTTTTCGCGACATTGTGGGATTCACAATGATCGAAAGGAACTTTTGAACTCGCTATACTTTTATGCAAACCTATGAACTTATTTTTGGGTAAAGGGGAGTAATCCTGCACCTTGGTTAAGTATATTATCCAAAAAACATTGAAGTAAAAAAGACGAGTGTGAATTCCCTCGCCACAGTCCCTTAGGACACTTACAGACTCATATATAAGAATGACAAAACATTCTTATAACTAACCATTAACCACTATATAAGAGTGACAAACTACACTTATAACAAATAATAGAGCATAGACTACAACGCCAAATAAAATAAACAAATTAACCGCTATTCAAGTAGAAACACTTGATTCTTCAAAAGGCGTCATAGAACTCTAACTACCAATTAGCAAACCCTCGAGGACCTCATGATCAGAATTGTGACCAAGAATCTGATTGACCTATCACACATACCAGTCCGTAGCTCCCATGACCACATTAATGATTATAAAGAAAACTCCAAACCCACGCAACGATCAATGGTTGCCACACTAACACTATGGTTAAACTCTGAGCAACATCAGCAATCACAAGCATAATCGAAGAAGAATGAGACCAATGTGATGAGAATCTGCCATAGACAAAACATAGAGTTTACACACCCTAACTTTCAGCCACCATATGATCCGCACAGTAGCAGTAATCAACAGTAGCAGCAATACAAATCGGATCAAAACAGTAGCAAGGGAATAGAGTTAACCAAAAATCCTAACATCCCAATAATCACTCGACTATCCACAAACAAACCACACACAAATTGACAGTAGAATCACCACCAGGTCTGATAAGATGATGAGTCCATAATCACCAAATAGGGTTACATAAACCCTAACCAAAAACCCTAACGTCTCTAGTATTCAAAGTCTTCTTGAATTTGCATGTTAGAAGCTTAAGTCGAACCGTAGACTTGATAATATCAATAACTTGAACTTCCGATCATCTTTGATGCTTAAAAATCTTGTTGTTTCTTTCTTGCCAGATGAAGTAGGAAGAAGCCGCAAAAAGAAGCTTGGAGACAACACTTTTAACCGACCGACACTTTGATATAGGAATGAGAAAGTGAATCACATCATCCAACGAATCCGGAATATCCTGAAAACCTGCAAACATCTTCAAAGAAAACCAAACCTGAAAAGAGAACACACAATCAAAGGAAGATGATCGTGAGAATCAGGTTGAGTCCTGCAAAGAGGACACACCAACATATCACTATTAGTATCATTATGGCCATCATGATATCTCAACATGTCTTGAGTCCGTAATCTTCTTTTTAAGACCAACCAAAGATGGAACGCATGCCTCGAAATACGATGAGAAAACCAAACAAGATGATACAAATCCACCTCAAGACCCCTAGGGAGAATACAGTCCCACGCAAGAGAAACCGAAAATGGCTTTATGGAATCACCATAACGCCAAAATAACTTATCCTCCACATCATCAATTAAAATAGGGACCGTATTAGAAAAAATACCCAGATAACGATCACTCCAATTACTAGGCCACGACCATGAATCCCTATTAATCACATCATGAACAGTAGAAATAGGAGAAAAGCACGCACGATGCATGTCTCTAGAAGAAACAACAAGCAACAAAGGTCCCTCCGGGCACCACTGATCAAACCAAGGAGACGCCGACCTCCCATCACCCAGCTTATACCAAAAGAACCTACGAACAAGCGGTCTAAGCTGAAGAATCTTCTGCCAACTTCATGTCATATTACCCCGACACGGGGTATCCCAAAAGTTACGCCCTCTCAACCTATACATATGGATCCACTTAACCCATAGGGAATCCTTACAAGTAAACAAGTGCCAAATATGCGAAGCAATGAGAGTATTATTAAATTAAAGAATACGACGAATACCAAGTCCTCCCTCATGCTTGAGCAAACAAAAAACTTCCCACTCAACCTTAGACTAACCTCTCGCACCATCACCATAACTCCATAAAAACCCTCTCATAAGCTGCTTAAGGTCATGAACAATATTAGATGGGAGAATAAATATAAAAGCCTAATAAATATGCATAGACGACCAAACCAACTGAATAAGCTGTAAATGACCAGTGAAGGACAATGATTTGTTGCGCCAATCCTTGATACGATTAGATAACCTCTCTACTAATTCCTTGCAATCCCTAAAAATCAACAGCGTAGTAATCAAAGAAACCCCAAGATACTTCAATATAGAACAACAACATACACTATATAGGACTTCAATACAGCTTCCGTAACAGACCAAATACCAACAGACCTAGGGTTATTGACTAACCCTAACCACGTAAAAGCATGAATGCATCAATCCCGATGATCCAACAGCAGTAGCACTTGGGTAGCAGTGATGAGTGTCTAAATACTCATCAATCTTGTACAAAACAAACTGCAAAATCATCTGAAAACACTCAGAAACACATCAAAATGATCAAAATATCACAAATCAGTGTTTTATGTGTTTTAAATGCAAAAATTTCAAAATCAGATGAAAAACATATCAAATTTGCAAAAATTGCAGTTTTAGTCCCCCAACTTTCAAAAATTGTCAAAAATAGTCCCTGAGTCAAAATTTCAAAAGAAAAGTCACCAAAGGTCCTTTTGGAAACAATAATTATCACATTTAGTCCTTTGGTGGAAAATCTAAAAGTTTTGAGAAAATTACAGTTTTGGTCCCTGGGCTTTTAAAATGGTCAAAATTAATCCTTGGAGTTTCAAAAATGTCAAAGTTAGCCCTTGGATTATTGAAGTTTGGCAAGACAAACCCTTTGACTACTCTTCATAAGTTACATGATTGGTCCCTTGGAATTCCAAATAGTACATTAGTAGTCCTTGTGTTACTAATATTCTACAAACCATCCGGACCCTAATTAAAATACCCAAGCCCAATCTTAAACACCCATGGCCCAAACTGTTTTACCCGGTCCAACCCTTGACCCGACCAACCCAAACCCACAGTTTAAACAAACAAACAACCCGCCCCTAAAACCTGCCATCCCCGACCATTATGTCTGTCTTCCCCCTCCTCCAGCCACCTTCCATAGCCACCCTACCTCACCCTTTGTCTCCCCCACCTCACCTAACAACTAATTTGCATTAAATGCAATCTCTTCCCTGTCCAAAATATCAAGTACCAAGTTTCCCGCCAAAACCTATCCAAAGGCTAGAATGCACCCAAGTCATCCAATGGTGGAGATTCTTGTTGGGATTTGATCAGAGATGAAAGAGAAACAACTGGAGCTATAAAAGGAAGGGAAGAAAGAAGAAAAGGAGCTAGCTAGTTTATTTTTATTTTCTGTAATGTCGTTTTTAATAAAATGTTCTTAGTTTTTAGTTAAAACATTGTAATTTCAGTTTCTTGGTAACACATTTGTGTTAAAACAACTTTGTAATCTGTTTTAAGCATCAATTAAGAGTTTCATTTCAGTTTCCAGTTTTTATGTATACTGTGTAAAATTTCAAAGTCAAACTATATTGTCCTAGCTTCTAATAAATTATATTTAAATACTTATAAGCTCACTTAAGCTTCATATAGCTTTTGATGAGCTTTGGAATCATTTTCAAGCAAGTTTGTGAAAAAGTCAACAAAAGTCAACTGTTTAAGCTTAGTTGGATTTGAGCATGGTTTGGTGTCGCAGACATCTGATATGGGTTGGATTAGGTTCAATTAGTGTAGTCATGGGTTTGGTTTTGGTTTGCAAGCAATTTGGATACACATGAGTGAGTTTCTCCGTTTCCATTTTTGAGCCATTTTGCATATTAAGCTTGCATCTGTATTTGTGTTTGATTTTAGTGTCTACTTGCTTCTTCAGTGATAATTAGGTTATTTAGATTGGGTTTGATCCTTATCACATGATTGGCTCATCAGTTTGCTCAGTTTTAAGTTCATTTCATAGTTTAAAGTAGTGTTTGGATAGATCAGTTTGTTGAGCTTGGGATTGATTCAGAAGTTAAGTCTTATTGATATAAGTTTAGTTAAGTCTAGTGAATACAAATCAATCTTGTTCTTGCACTCAAACTCTCAAAAAGTCAAAATCAATTGAAAACTGCTCTTGAGTACACATCTGTTGAAAATCAGTAGGTACAAAGTAGCTTATTGGCTTTAGAATAAGTAGATTAAGCTTGCTGTAATCTTCATTAGTTGTTAAACTTCAAAATCAGTGAATTACTTTGGATAAAAACTCAATAAAGTCAAACATAGAAACTGCTCTTGAAAGTCAAATTCATGACTGCACCAGTTTTCTCAGAACTTGCAGAGCTTGTGTAGGTCTCAAATCAGTGAATTAGGGTTTGATTTTTGGTACACTTGTAGTATTCTAGGTGTTCTTCAAGAACCCATATCTGTTTTTAGCTTAAGCACTTCTGATAAGTCCTTGTATAAGCTCAAAGTTGTTCCCTGTCTTACTGTTTCTGTTCTCAGCAGCCCTGCTCCACTTTTGCAATTTTTATTTTGCTCTGTAACTGCTTCATTGCTAGTCCTTATTTGCTGAAAATTGGTACACATGTTCTCTACCAGGTGGTCTTGAGATCTCCATTTTAGGTTTTCTCTTTAGCTTATAGAATAAGCTGCTGCTACTGCTCAAAGTTAGGGCCTGTTTGCTTATTAGCTTAAATATCAGTTTGCTCAAATCTTAGGAAGACTGCTCTTTAGGTGTTAGGATTAGATGTAGATGCTTGCCTTAGAGTAGTTTTAGAGTAGTTTAGCTTATGTTATCAGTTGGTGTACTGTAGAGCTTATTTGCTTATTGTAGGACCTTAGTTTTATCAACCTTATCACTTTACCAATCAAACCCAACACAAATACCACGTTACACAAACTGTTATGCGTAAATAAGAAAGATTAAGATTAGATGGTGACTTGATGTATAATTCGTGTATATGTTTAGAGAGGTAGAGAGAAGAAAGATGAACCAATAAGTTGTATATTGCTTCAAAGGAAAAACACACACACACACACACTCAAGCACACCCCTCAAATGACATACTTGAGGGGTATTTATAGTAAGAGAGATGATGCCCTAAGGCTTGGCCATGGGCCTTGAGATGGACTTGGATTGGGCTTGGGTTTCACGAACTAGACAAGGCTAGCTTAACATAACTTATGCCCAATTAGCTTAGCCCAATCCACGAGCCCGTTGACTATTCTATCACGATATCTAACACACATTACAAAGTTCCTAATCGTGAATGACCATCACTTCTAATAAAAGTAATCAAGGCTAACAATCTCCCCCTAAGGGGTGGTCATTCAAAAGATGCTCCACTTGAATATGTCTTTAATCTTTTTGAGCTTGAACTTTGTGAGTAGATATAGAATAGTCTTGATTTTTGTTCCTTCATGCTTTGTGATCAGTTAATGTGGTTGTTTGCCGTTGTCAACTTCGTTGGTTAGGTGTCTCCACGCCTTTCTCCACCATGCTCACACTTCTATTTGACTTTGATTACCAATGATGTAGTTCTCGAGTCTTTAAACTTTGTAGATTCTTTGACATTGACGAAGAATCATCTTTAACTTTGAGTTGCCTTTGATTTTGATGAGAACTTTCATGTGTTGTTGGTATGAGCATGTGGCGAGTCTGCACGATCCATCCGCTCCAGAGCTTCCATAAGAAGAAAACATAAAACATTGTTAGTAATAAGCGGATTCCGGCACTTACAAGTTTGAATTTCGAGGGTGTTAACAGCATAGTGTGAAAACACGTCTCTAATTCTCACAGAGGCCGTTCCTGAACTGGAGTCCCACAAGTGAGATAACGCGATGTACCGAAATACACCTACAGTTCAGATGAGTCGCTGAGGTACACCGTAGCATCACCCCACGACTGTAGACCGTTTGAGACACACTAAGCGTAATCCACGGAATTACCGAAGTGACCTGCTGTCAGGGCTGCTTGATGTTGACCCTGGCAGGAGTTTCCATTCAATCACTGAAGATCACATATGTGAAACTTCTCATAAATGTTCTGGCAGATTGCTAAGATCTGCGTAGGACTCTAAAATATATCACTTGTGTCCTTATTGATGAACAACAAGCGATGTCATGTCAAGTGTTCCTATGAGATCTTTTGATGAATCTCGTGGCTCTAGACTCAATAGTGCATTTTGGTTTTCCTGAGCGGAGACTAGGGAGAGGGTCTCCTTCTTCAATATCAACAATCTCTAAGAGAAAGTCGATACATTATGTAGGGTTCCCAGTGAGAATGAAACAAATCCTTTTAAGAGGAATTGAGTGGCTAGAAGGTTTAGTGCAGTGCGTCACTGGGTCCATGACTTCTTTGTCTTCAATACCAGTGTCATCTAGTGACAACCAGTAGCATATGAATTGAACCCGGTTTCTGCCCTAAGGTTGAATATGGAGGGCTATTTCTTTTCACCCTTTCTCATTACATTTCTTTTTAATTCTTCAACCCCTTCTTTCTCCTTTCTCACATTACTCCTTTTTTTTCAATCATTCCTAAGGACTTCTAATACTAACTATTTGTGATGTCCTTGGGTAGATCCCTCCGGCTCTGGCGGATCATAGGACGAATTTCTTATCCTTAGTCACCTTATAACTCCATGACTGTCCTATTGTTGCCATAAAACCATTTTTCTTGAAAATCTCTCAGAGTGTTTATGATAGAAAACATGTTTGAAACACTCCGTGAGTTTTATATTTTCATAAACACTCCCCCTTCACATGTGCTTATATGTTTTGACAGAAATCTGCACATAGAGGGTAGAGTTCGCACTTTTTGAATTGATCGACTTTAAATGAACAAGACCGATTTGAGACACGTTTACATCACTAGAGAACTAGCTTGAAATTATTACCCGTCCTGGTCAAGTCCATAGAAAGTTTCTCGAGATGGTACATGATTCCTCGTCAATTCATTGGTTCCGTCTGAGTCGAGCTTATTTGAGATTCAAACAACGAACATTAAACTTTTTGATCACATTTTAATCACGTTTCTCCCCCTCAAAAATAGCATATCCATGATGTTTTTGAAACAAAATGATTAAAAGATATGTTTTTCGGAAAGCATTTGGAGAGAAACTGATTTAGCATGAATTTTGGAACAATTTTAGATTTATACTCCCCCTTAACGAAAGCATATTTTTCATTCAGAAATTTTAGAATCAATTAAGGGTTTAGAGGGAGTTATCTTGGTACCAAATGTGAGAGATTTTGAAAAATCTTTTTGAAAAATTTCGAATCAATGGTACGCAAGATGAAGATTTTAAAAAATCTTTTGAAGATATTTAGAGAAAAAATGATCTTCATTTGTTTTAGGATAAGTGCTCGATATTTATGAAAATCGATTTTGCGTAGCACTTTCCTTTCTTTGAAGAGCGGGTCCTGAACTGATGTGTTCATAAGCCATTAATTTGAAGTCCGGGTTTCGTACTGAAGTATACGAAAGCCATTATTGAAGAAATTTTTAGAAACGACATGTTTTGGAAAACATTTAAAGAACTCTCGCTCAAGCATCTGTACATGCCCGTATCATTGTTGAATGACATTTCTAGAAACGTACAGAATATCGATTATACGAGAGACATGTCGTGAGAAGAATATTTTTGGATTTTTGATTTTCTATTGTTTTTGTATTTTTGAAAATTTTCTGATTTTGTATTTGGTTTTTGCTGGTTTTTCAAATTTTGTATTTTGGTTTTTCAAAAATATTTACAAAGAAGATTTGAAGAAAGAGAAATTACGTTGGGACAAGTAAAAGTGGAGTTAAGAGTGGAACTAGAAAAGGATTTCCACATGCGAAATTTGCATAAAATTCTTCTTTACCACACGGGGTATAAGAACCTTCAACACTTTTACAAGTACCTGCATCCACAGAAGAAGAATTTTCACAAATAACAGTGTTAGAAGTACATGTTTCCTCACGGTGAGGGTGATCACTATCAACGGTTGTAGTGGATCTGACTTCCTTATCCGAATGATTGTCACTATTATCTGTGTTGGAGCAAGTATCAAAAATCTTTCCTGTGGGAATCCATCTAAGACCTATGTTGTTGAAAACTTTTCCCGTGGGAATCCACCTTAGGTAAGATCTAGGAGTTGTTTTCTTATCAGATTCAGCGGAAGACTCATTTTTTGAAAAACTACGTCCTGAAGAGATCCACCTATTAGGTTTCCTTTTGATGTTCATCTTGTCAACGGGTTTGTTTCTATTTGGTGTCTTAGTGGATTGTGCCTTGGCACGAGAATTATCTTTCTTGAGATATTGTAAGGCACATGCTTCATGATTAGCTGAAAAGACACATTTTTTACATGTAGTACAGACAAATTCAATATTCTTGTTTAAAACAGCAACTTTAACTTTGTCACTACAGTCTTTTGGAAATTGATTCTTGTTCGAAAAAGACCTAGAATTCCTAGTGTTGTTTTCTAAGGGCATAGCATTTTCTTTTGCGCAACTACTCTTAGATGCAAGCCAATCCCTAGTCTTTTGTAGAGTGTTCCTAGGTAATGGTTTACTACTACTAGCAGTGCCTTGAAATCTTGTAGAATTCATCACCCTAGATGTTGCACCTAGAATTCCATCTTTTCGAGTCTGTGCCTTTTTCCTAGCTTCTTCTAGATAGTGATTGTTGACCATGTTGTTAGAACCAACAGATTCTTTAACTGGATTTTTGGTCACATTCCGTGTACTATTCTTAGAAATGCCAGGTGTAATCACTTTTTCTTTCTCAAAAACAGGTTTTTCAAAACCTTTGATAATTCTCTTTTTAATAGGCAGGGACTGTGGAGTGACTGTTTTTGACAAATCATATTTCTCATTGACTTTTGGAGGAGGCTGAGAAATAGACATTTTTGGTTTGAAAACCGATTTTGGAACATTTGTATTCTCCTCAGTCAATGGTTTTGCAAACTTAGTATCCACAGCCTTTCCTTTTAGACATCCCAGCTGAGCTCTCAAAAGATCATTTTGCTCTTGCATGTCCTTGTAGGCACGCTCATACGACAGTTTGTCATACTTGCATTCCTCTGTTTTTCGATCAAGCTGTTTAAAATAGGACACGTTTTCTTTTTCAAGTTTCATAAGAGCTTTTTCATATTTTGAAACAATTTCGGAGGTCTCATCCTGGAGTCTTTCATGATCTTCAACAGAATATGTTTGTAAAATAATGGACATGATATCGGTTGTCATAACATCTTCGAAGAGAGAATCATTCAAATTTTCCAAAACTTTGATGTGTTCAAAACTTTCATTAGCTTGCTTTACCAGGGATTTATGGTCCTTGACAAAGTCAGCTGTTTCTTTCAAAAGTGCTTGTTCAACATGAATTACCCTTGAGTTGATGTTATTCAGCTGAGGGGCAATTTGAGTTTCAAAAAACTTTCTCTGTTCGATATCAAAAGTAGAGAACCAGTTGTTAGGTGTCATAGTGGTTTTAGTTTTAACAGTCTCTTGAAGACTCCCAATTCTAGTTTTAACATCGTCTAAAATGCTTCTAGTATCACTTGTGTTAAAAGGATTGTTTGAAGACATTTGTTCGATTTTCGAAAGAGATTTGGAAACTACAACTGGTTTTGAAACTGGTTTTGAAACTTTGTTTGAAACACTTGGTGTGATGGAAAACTTTGACGTTTCTTTTTGATTAACAAAAGTAATCCCATTAATTTTGTTCCATTTGTTATAATCAATCGGTTTAAGATCTGGATTCTTTTGTTTCATTTTTGATCTACTCTCCTCAGCTAGTTCCAACGTTTCAAGAGAATCACGAACAATTATGGGTTCATGCAAAGGTTGTCCATTGTTCAACACATTCCGTTCTTTCTGAGCTTTCTTGAGGAACGAAGGAGGTGAGTTACCAAGAGCCATTTTATGTGAAGTGTGAAAAATCGGATTTGCTTGATTAGAAAGCATCTTGTTTGTTTTAGCAGAATGACCCGTTGTAAGAAGCAAATTATCCAATTTTTTGATAGTTTCATTTTTATCCAGAATTTCATCAAGAAGAGAATCTTCTCGTTTTGAAAAATCAGCAATCAACTGTTTCTTCTCTTTTTCAAGATCAGAAAACAGTGCTTTTTGTTTAGAAAGTTGGTTGTTTAGATCAGAAATTTCCTTGTTTAAAGATTTTATTTTCAAGTTCAAATTCACATCAAGTGTGTCATACTTGAGTTGCAATTGTTTTTCTCTTAAAACAGAATCTCGATAACCAATTTCTAATTCTGAAAGTTTGTTTGTATGAAATTCATAGGCTTTGGCGTGTTCCTTGTAACTCTCAAGCTCAGCGGTCAATTTTTTATTCGCGGCCTTAACCTCGCGATTGACCGTTCTTACTTTTTCAACTTCAATGCCACATTGATTGATTAATGATTCAAAATAAGCACGAGTTTCCTCATCATTAGCACCATTCTGTATCACTTGACCTCCATTAGGATCCATATATGGAGTTTCAGAGTTAACATTGCTGTTAAATTGCTCTCCCACATATGTGTCATAATAAGGTTCGGGAGACACAGAATGTGGCTTCTCATGAGTAAACGAATGTGGTACCTCATTGAGTGAATCTGTGTCGTAGACAGGAGTTGTGTCATAAGTATCGTTTGATGTTGTGGCCTGTTGATTGATTGTGTGACTGGAGGTTGCAGTATCGTTTGCTTTATCTTCCCATTTTGGGTACCTGAATTTTATTTCCTCAGCAGTCAACTCAATTCCCAACTCTTCTTTTTCTGCTAACATCAACATGTACTGGATCTTTTCAAGCTTTGTCATTGGTATGACACTAGATCCTGAATCTTGTCTTTGAGGTTCGGAGGTAGCATTCTGAACAGAAGTCATAAAACAGTTATTCCGATTTTGATATCCCATATTCTGATTCACAATCTGACCCCCTTGATGTCCATCTCCATAATTCCCAACGGCTGGAGCTGCAACATTGCCATTCTGATTACCCACTGCTCTATTCCCAACATTCTGTCCCATCTGATTTCCAACATTCTGACCCGACTGATTACCCTGATACGGAACCGCATGATTACCGATGCGACTGTTAACTGCTTTATCCAATACAGAAAATATCTGATGCAAGGTCGCTTCTGGGTCAGTTTCAGGATCAGTGATTCCTTGTTCCTGGTATTGTTGATCTGGATAGAATTGTTGTTGTGGTTGTGGAATGTATTGCTGCAAGTTGTTGTTGTTGGAAGATGATGAAGCTTGTTGTTGTGTATTCACTGTAGTTTGAGTCTTAGCAATAAGTGCCAATTTTGCCAATTTTTCTTTTCTGACTTCATTCGCTTCAGCTTGGTTTTGTTTTAGAAAATCATTCAGTTGATCAAAGTTCACCTGATGTAAGTCTTTTGTTTGGTTGACAATAGTGACATATCGTCCCCATTCTTCTGGAAGATTATTCAGGAACTTGATGTTTTGAACGATTGTTCTGGGTGCCAACTTGTTTCTTAGAAGCTCATTCATCAAAGTGCAAAACCTTCCATAGTAGGATTCAATGGATTCTCCTGGTGTAGATGTAAACTTCTCCCATTCAGTTAGCAGCTTGTTCTCCATGTCTTGTTTACCAATTTCTGTTCCAAAACATAGTCGTCTAACACGTTCCCACATATCGAAAGCAGTTTCACAACTGTCTACCGTAGCAAAGATGTCTATTGGTAAACCCAGTTGGATAATATGAATTGCCATGTCATCTGCATCGACTTGTTTCTGATCCTCTTCAGTGTATTCTGATTCAGTTTGAAGATGAGAGGATGGTGGGATGGGAGGTGTTGCATCTGCATATCCAGGGACATGAACTTGTCGTGGCTGGAAGGGTCCATCCTGAATGGATTTAATCATGAGTTTTCCATTAGGTTTGGTCTTGATGTAGCGGAGCATTCGACTTGTCCATTGAAGATAACCACCTTTTGCCAACATAGGAGGTCGGTTTTCGGCACCGGCTGCATGAATGTCTTGTTGAGTTGCCATTGATGAAGGTATGATCTGATAAAGTTGATGTAGGATCGATTCAACGATAAAGGAGTTGTGGTTGATGAAGATTAAGCTCAGTTGAGGTGTTTCCGAAAGTCGTACTCGTAAACTCGGTTCTTAAAAAATTTGTGCCCAAAATTTGAAATTCACTATAAAATTCAATTCTAAGGTCGTATGAAAAATTTGAGTTATGACAATTTTGACGCCAAATTTGACCCGAAAAATTTGAATTTAGGCCCAAAAATTTGAATTTTTGACCAAAATTTTCACAGTTAAACCAAAATTTGAATCTCGCGTAAAAATTGAACGTTTAGTCTCCTCAAAAAATTAAATTTTACTCAAGTTTTCCCGCCAAATTAAATTTTATGACAATTTTTTTTTTTTTTTTTTTTTTTTTTTTTTTTTTTTTTTTTTAAACCTTAGGCGTAGAAAGAGCTTAGGCGTAGACCAAAGAAGTTACGAGTAAGATATGGTTACGAGTAGGATATGGTTACGAGTAGGATGTAGTTACGAGTAGGATGTAGTTACGAGTAGGATCTTATGCGTAGGAAGCTTAGGCGTAGGATTCCTTAGGCGTAGGATCTTATGCGTAGAAAGTATCTTACGCGTAACCTTAAGCTTATGCGTAGACAAAAAGTTACTCGTAAACCTTACGCGTAATTGTGAAGTTATGCGTAGAGTTACTCGTAAGCTTTTAGCTTATGCGTAAACTATGGTTAAGAACCAAAAATCCTTTACACTGTCACAGCGTAAGAGATATCCACAAGTCGAAGTGTTCCACACACTTATCCAAGTGAGGGAAGCACTGAGTAACAGTTATAGCACGAAGATTCTTCACCAAAAAGTTACGAGTAGAAAAGTTATGAGTAGAAAAGTTATGAGTAGAAAAGTTATGAGTAGAAAAGTTATGAGTAGAAAACTAGGGTTTTGACTTTTTGACTTCTACTCGTAAGAAATTTCCAACGATTCAAATGATTTCTTTTGCACAGATAGCCTTAAAAACACTCGAATAACCCAAAAATGGTGACCTTTTTCACCCAAAGTGGCTAAAAAAGTTACGAGTAGAAATGACCAATAACCAAAAACGAGCTTAAAAATGAAGAAAAACACGTAAAGCTTCGAACTTTTTGCAAAAAACTGAAACTTTAGCACCAAATAAACCTTAAATCACAAGAATCTTGAATTTTTGAGTGCAAAAATTAAAGCTTTAAGCTTGACAACTATAAAAAACGAGCCTTATGTGTAACCCTTCAAAACAAACACAAACACTCCTAAACCATTGTTAGGCGATTGATACCAATTGTAGGACCTTAGTTTTATCAACCTTATCACTTTACCAATCAAACCCAACACAAATACCACGTTACACAAACTGTTATGCGTAAATAAGAAAGATTAAGATTAGATGGTGACTTGATGTATAATTCGTGTATATGTTTAGAGAGGTAGAGAGAAGAAAGATGAACCAATAAGTTGTATATTGCTTCAAAGGAAAAACACACACACACACACACTCAAGCACACCCCTCAAATGACATACTTGAGGGGTATTTATAGTAAGAGAGATGATGCCCTAAGGCTTGGCCATGGGCCTTGAGATGGACTTGGATTGGGCTTGGGTTTCACGAACTAGACAAGGCTAGCTTAACATAACTTATGCCCAATTAGCTTAGCCCAATCCACGAGCCCGTTGACTATTCTATCACGATATCTAACACACATTACAAAGTTCCTAATCGTGAATGACCATCACTTCTAATAAAAGTAATCAAGGCTAACACTTATTTCATTTGCTTATTCTCATACTAGTTTACACTACAGCTTCAGATTCCCTCACATAAGCCCTTCTTTTTATATTTTTTATAGCTTTAGAATTAGATTTTAGAATTTCCATGCTATTTTCATAATTTTTAGACACTGTTCACTATTTTTCTTTATTAAATATAGTTTTTAAGCCCTTTTAAATAGCTTTAATTGCAAATAATTGAGAAAAAGTTCCAAAAAAATAATTTTTCAATTTTCTTAAGTTAAGATAAATATAAAAAGAAAAAAAAAATATTTTTCTAGATTTTTCTTAGTTAAATTTGTATTTTTAAATATTTTAATTAGTTTTAAATGGTTTTTAATTCATAAAAAATAGAAAAATAATCATAAAAATACAAAAATAGTTTTGAAAAGTCTATTTTGATATTTTAGACTTTTCTAAGTCTTAATTTTATTTTTCTAGCTTTATTTCCTAATTTCTTGTATTTTAGATAATTATTTAATAGTTAAAAATAGTTTTTTATTAATAATAATTAATTAAATAGTTGTAAAAATAATTTTCTTTTTCTAAAAAGTTTCTTTTATCATTAGGATTGTAAAAATGTATTTTTCATATTTTTAGGATTTATCTTGTGTAATTTTCACGTTTTTATTTGTACGTTTACGTAATTTTTATTTAAACGTAAGTTTTAGGTTTTAAACGTTCATCACTTTAAAAATAGTGATAGCGTTTATTTAATAGATTTTATCTTTTTAACTTTCTTTAATTTGCATTTAAGCCGTTTTAATTTGTTGGCTTTTTCCTGTAGTTATAATCTATCTCAATCTCCTTTTCCGTTCAAATCTCGCGATCACTATACGTTTGATAATCCATTGCATAGCTCGCTGGGACATAACGACCCGGGGAAACACTATACTCCTCTGATCTTCATTGCATTTGTGTCTGAACTGTTTTAAGTCTGTTACGACTGGTCATTCACAAGTGATCAGTTTGTGTGATTAGACTTGACTGTTTTGCGCAGATCAAATTGAGGATATGATGAGTAATTTTAAGAATCAAGTGAGTAATGAAAAGACCATGGGAGAATTGCTGGCCGAAGAACGAGAAGAACGAGAAGCTCGCAAATCTAGGGAAGAATTATTAATCCTAGAGCAAGCAGCTCTAAGGCGTTCCCAATTTCTCAAGGCAGCTCTTTATGACGATGACGAGGAGAGTTTTTATCCTTTTATAGATAATACTTCTCAACTCCCTCAGTCAGTTGATATTCCAGCAGTTGAGATTCCATCTCAATCAACTGCTATCACACCCGAGATTCACACTCACTCTCCTATTATGGGGGACGAGCATCTCGACACTGTTCCTGAAAAGGAATCGGACGAATTGATAAAGTCTAGTGTTGAGGACCTTGTCCCAATCCCAGGAGAGTCACAGGGAATTCTTGATCATGTGTGTGATATTCCTCCTCCTCTTGTCTTCCAAAATGATCATGTTGAGATGTCCTCCGATTCTGATGATGATGATTCGTTATCTTGTGGAGACATCATTTATGTGGAAGATTCACCTTCTGAGCTTGTTAGCTTAGAAGAAGAGAATGATGAAGTTACTGACACTGAAATCAAAGATGAAGCTCTTCGAGCAACATTATTGAATGTCAGTCTTCTCATTTCTAAAATCGAGGCTTTCAAAGAGAAACCTATTTCATCTCCTATCCCCATTAAGGATAGTGACATTCTTTCCGATGATTCTATTCCGGAAATGAAAGCCTCCTGTTTTGATAATATGGGAGAGAAGACTAGTGGCAGTACCACTTTTCATTCTCATAATTCTCTCCCCGATCATGAATCATTTGCTTTTGAGGAGTTCGCCAGTGAACCCACTCATATCAATTCTGAATATGATTCATTCACTTTTGAGGAGTTCTCCGGTGAACTCACTCATATCATATCTCCGCGGGAGTATGATAAATTCTACTTTGATCTAGACACTCCCGAGATTTGTCTTGATCACATAAGCTTAAATGATGAGACTCATAATCCTGAAATTATGGATCCTCCTATAGATGAAGATGAGTTAGTCATGATGATTATCATGATTTTCTATCTCTTCTTCACCTATCCCGTGATTTCTCCTGTTCTTCACTCCTTCGGGAATGAAGACATTATCTTTGATCCCGGCATTCTCACTTACCATTTTTGAGCCGGTTCTATGTATATCTCATCGGTGTGGAACTTTCACGTGCTTCAAATGTTTGTCCAAACATCTTGAATGAAAGTCCGATGGAGATTGTTTCTTCCACTTTGCTTCCCCATGAACCAATGAATTCGGGGTCGAGTCAAGCTAGCGACTCGGAAATCAAAAACAGTAGCACGCACCATATGGGTTTTCACCCATATTTCTGACTTCTTACCCCTTTCTACCACCTAAGTGTGGGGGAGTTACCCCACATGTTAAAAAAAAAAAAAAAAAAAAAAAAAAAAAAAAAAAAAAAAAAAAAAAAAAACTTTCTAAATAATGGCCGTGGTATTTCCCTTTTACGTTCTTTGTTTCGGCATAACCGCCGGTACTTTGAATATTGAGGGCAATATTCATTTCTAAGTGTGGGGGGGAATTCTCACGAATTTCATGTATTATCTACCCAATTCCCCCGTTTTTGGCCAAAATTTTTTTTTTGGAGTAAGTGTTTTACACTTTCTCATTTGGTTATCAGTCCGCCATGTCTGTAAGACAAAAGGATTGGCTAATCCAGGAGCAAACGGCTCTTGGTAAAGATATATCAAATCCGTTTATATGGCTTGCAATTTGCCCAAAATTGTATGGTATTCAGCTCACCATATCCTAAAAAGTGAAGAGTTGGCTAGCCCGCAAGTTTATGGCTTGTGGTAAAGGCAGTGGAAAATCCATAATTGGTAATCAGCTCACCAAAGATAATATTGATAATTTATCTAAGAGTTGGCTAGTCCAGAAGGGTACGGCTTCTGGTAAAGACAAAATCAAATCCGTTGAAAGCTGGTGGTTTGCTCAAAATCACATGGTTATCGGTGTACCATGGTTCTTACTTGAACTGAAACATTTGGCTACTCCAGAAGTAATGGCTTTTGGTAAAGAGATTAAAATCCATTATGTTTTCTCAAATCATTGCTAGGGACTAGCAATATCTCAGTGTGGGGGATTGATGAGTGTCTAAATACTCATCAATCTTGTACAAAACAAACTGCAAAATCATCTGAAAACACTCAGAAACACATCAAAATGATCAAAATATCACAAATCAGTGTTTTATGTGTTTTAAATGCAAAAATTTCAAAATCAGATGAAAAACATATCAAATTTGCAAAAATTGCAGTTTTAGTCCCCCAACTTTCAAAAATTGTCAAAAATAGTCCCTGAGTCAAAATTTCAAAAGAAAAGTCACCAAAGGTCCTTTTGGAAACAATAATTATCACATTTAGTCCTTTGGTGGAAAATCTAAAAGTTTTGAGAAAATTACAGTTTTGGTCCCTGGGCTTTTAAAATGGTCAAAATTAATCCTTGGAGTTTCAAAAATGTCAAAGTTAGCCCTTGGATTATTGAAGTTTGGCAAGAAAAACCCTTTGACTACTCTTCATAAGTTACATGATTGGTCCCTTGGAATTCCAAATAGTACATTAGTAGTCCTTGTGTTACTAATATTCTACAAACCATCCGGACCCTAATTAAAATACCCAAGCCCAATCTTAAACACCCATGGCCCAAACTGTTTTACCCGGTCCAACCCTTGACCCGACCAACCCAAACCCACAGTTTAAACAAACAAACAACCCGCCCCTAAAACCTGCCATCCCCGACCATTATGTCTGTCTTCCCCCTCCTCCAGCCACCTTCCATAGCCACCCTACCTCACCCTTTGTCTCCCCCACCTCACCTAACAACTAATTTGCATTAAATGCAATCTCTTCCCTGTCAAAAATATCAAGTACCAAGTTTCCCGCCAAAACCTATCCAAAGGCTAGAATGCACCCAAGTCATCCAATGGTGGAGATTCTTGTTGGGATTTGATCAGAGATGAAAGAGAAACAACTGGAGCTATAAAAGGAAGGGAAGAAAGAAGAAAAGGAGCTAGCTAGTTTATTTTTATTTTCTGTAATGTCGTTTTTAATAAAATGTTCTTAGTTTTTAGTTAAAACATTGTAATTTCAGTTTCTTGGTAACACATTTGTGTTAAAACAACTTTGTAATCTGTTTTAAGCATCAATTAAGAGTTTCATTTCAGTTTCCAGTTTTTATGTATACTGTGTAAAATTTCAAAGTCAAACTATATTGTCCTAGCTTCTAATAACTTATATTTAAATACTTATAAGCTCACTTAAGCTTCATATAGCTTTTGATGAGCTTTGGAATCATTTTCAAGCAAGTTTGTGAAAAAGTCAACAAAAGTCAACTGTTTAAGCTTAGTTGGATTTGAGCATGGTTTGGTGTCGCAGACATCTGATATGGGTTGGATTAGGTTCAATTAGTGTAGTCATGGGTTTGGTTTTGGTTTGCAAGCAATTTGGATACACATGAGTGAGTTTCTCCGTTTCCATTTTTGAGCCATTTTGCATATTAAGCTTGCATCTGTATTTGTGTTTGATTTTAGTGTCTACTTGCTTCTTCAGTGATAATTAGGTTATTTAGATTGGGTTTGATCCTTATCACATGATTGGCTCATCAGTTTGCTCAGTTTTAAGTTCATTTCATAGTTTAAAGTAGTGTTTGGATAGATCAGTTTGTTGAGCTTGGGATTGATTCAGAAGTTAAGTCTTATTGATATAAGTTTAGTTAAGTCTAGTGAATACAAATCAATCTTGTTCTTGCACTCAAACTCTCAAAAAGTCAAAATCAATTGAAAACTGCTCTTGAGTACACATCTGTTGAAAATCAGTAGGTACAAAGTAGCTTATTGGCTTTAGAATAAGTAGATTAAGCTTGCTGTAATCTTCATTAGTTGTTAAACTTCAAAATCAGTGAATTACTTTGGATAAAAACTCAATAAAGTCAAACATAGAAACTGCTCTTGAAAGTCAAATTCATGACTGCACCAGTTTTCTCAGAACTTGCAGAGCTTGTGTAGGTCTCAAATCAGTGAATTAGGGTTTGATTTTTGGTACACTTGTAGTATTCTAGGTGTTCTTCAAGAACCCATATCTGTTTTTAGCTTAAGCACTTCTGATAAGTCCTTGTATAAGCTCAAAGTTGTTCCCTGTCTTACTGTTTCTGTTCTCAGCAGCCCTGCTCCACTTTTGCAATTTTTATTTTGCTCTGTAACTGCTTCATTGCTAGTCCTTATTTGCTGAAAATTGGTACACATGTTCTCTACCAGGTGGTCTTGAGATCTCCATTTTAGGTGTTCTCTTTAGCTTATAGAATAAGCTGCTGCTACTGCTCAAAGTTAGGGCCTGTTTGCTTATTAGCTTAAATATCAGTTTGCTCAAATCTTAGGAAGACTGCTCTTTAGGTGTTAGGATTAGATGTAGATGCTTGCCTTAGAGTAGTTTTAGAGTAGTTTAGCTTATGTTATCAGTTGGTGTACTGTAGAGCTTATTTGCTTATTTCATTTGCTTATTCTCATACTAGTTTACACTACAGCTTCAGATTCCCTCACATAAGCCCTTCTTTTTATATTTTTTATAGCTTTAGAATTAGATTTTAGAATTTCCCTGCTATTTTCATAATTTTTAGACACTGTTCACTATTTTTCTTTATTAAATATAGTTTTTAAGCCCTTTTAAATAGCTTTAATTGCAAATAATTGAGAAAAAGTTCCAAAAAAATAATTTTTCAATTTTCTTAAGTTAAGATAAATATAAAAAGAAAAAAAATATTTTTCTAGATTTTTCTTAGTTAAATTTGTATTTTTAAATATTTTAATTAGTTTTAAATGGTTTTTAATTCCTAGAAAATAGATAAATAATCAGAAAATTACAAAAATAGTTTTGAAAATTCTGTTTTGATATTTTAGATTTTTCTAAGTCTTAATTTTATTTTTCTAGCTTTATTTTCTAATTTCTTGTATTTTAGATAATTATTAAATAGTTAAAAATAGTTTTTAATTAATAATAATTAATTAATTAGTTATAAAAATAATTTTCTTTTTCTATAAAGTTTCTTATATCATTAGGTTTGTAAAAATGTATTTTTCATATTTTTAGGATTTATCTTGTGTAATTTTCACGTTTTTAATTTG
Source organism: Chrysanthemum seticuspe (assembly GCA_019973895.1). Classification (NCBI taxonomy): domain Eukaryota; kingdom Viridiplantae; phylum Streptophyta; class Magnoliopsida; order Asterales; family Asteraceae; genus Chrysanthemum; species Chrysanthemum seticuspe. The sequence goes on along the minus strand of BPTQ01000007.1, from coordinate 228,330,697 downwards.
TACGTTTACGTTATTTTCATTTAAACGTAAGTTTTTAGTTTTAAGTTTTAAACGTTCATCATTTTAAATATAGTGATAGCGTTTATTTAATATTTTTAATCTTTTTAATTTCTTTTAATTTTCTTTTTAGCTCTTGTAGTTTATGTCCTTTTTCCGTAGTTATAATAATTCCAATCCTCTTTTCCGTCCAAATCTCCCGATCACTAAACGTTTGATAATCCATTGCATAGCTCGCTGGGACATAACGACCCGGGGAGACCCTATACTCCTCAGATCTTCATTGATTTCGTGCTGAAGCTGTTTTAAGTTTTCTTACGCTTGCGTGAGAGAACTTGACGGTTTTGCGCGCATCAAGCAGCACGATGCAACATAAATCAGAAAGTAGGGTACCATCTATATCGAATCATCCAGTATCCCTCAGGTAACTAAGTGATGAGTTTCCAAATACTCATCATTTTTGTATAATCTAAACTGCAAAATCATCTGAAAACACTCAGAAACACATCAAAATGATCAAAATATTACAAATCAGTGTTTTATGTGTTTTAAATGCAAAAATATCAAAATCAGATGAAAAATGATTCAAGTTTGCAAAATTGGCAGTTTTAGTCCCCCAAGTTTTAAAAGTTGTCAAATCTAGTCCCTGGAATTCAAAAATGTGGAAATTTATCATTCAAGGTCCCTGAAGTATTCTAAGTTGTTTAAAATGATCCTTGAATGATTCTTTGGTCAATTGGCAAGAAAGGTCCCTAAACTTTGAAAAATTGCAAATTTAGTCCTTGGACCTTTAAAAATGGATTTTATGCAAAAAGGGCCCTTGTATTATCAATGAATGGCAAATTTGGTCCTTGTGAGAAGTTTGGAAAAGTTGCATGATCAGTCCTTGAAGTTTAGTGAAATTGCACTTTTGGTCCTTGTTTACTAAACTAAACCAAACCGGATCCTATTAATACCTTGGCCCAAATCCAACATAAGCCCAATCCACTTGACCTTGACCCTTTGCCCTTGACCTCCAGTCCACAACTCATTCTGACCCCAGCCACAACCCATTTTGACCCCCTTGTTATTATTTATCCCCGGTCAAACCAAAGTCAAAACCCACCCTCGCGCTAAAAAAAACCAGATGCACTGTAGCTCTGTCTCTTCCCCAACAGAAACATCAAAACCAGAGATGGTTTTCACCATATTTTCAACCCCCCTCCATGCTATGTTCCCTCCACCCCCCTCTACACTCCAAATCCTTTAATTACCTCAACCAAACCCAATTAAAGCAAAAACCTGCTAAATGGAAAAATGGCGCCAAAATGCAAGGTGGACGGTTATGATTAATTTGAGTGATCCAAGGGCTTAGGTGTGGTGGGAAAGTCTCAGAGTACATCAAGGAATGCTGAAAAGTCTATAAAGGAAAAAGAGATGCATTGTATCAAAAATCTAAGTGTAATTTTATTTTTCTTAGTCATTTTCTTTAATTTAAGCTTTTGAATGTATGTTTTTATTTCCAAGTACCTTATTTAAGTCTCTCAAGTGTATTTGAACTTCTTTTAATAAGTAATTCCTAGTTTTAAAGTTTACTTCAGTTTATGCAGTTTTCAATTTCAAAAATATCATATGAATCAAATGTTGTTTTTAGTAGATTATATGGATTAAAATAGGTCACATAAGCTCCCATATAGCTTTTATAAGCTATTAGAAACAAAAAAATTCAGTTTAGCTTCAAAAACAGAAAAAATCACAAAAATACCAAGAAAATAGTTAAAAATTAAAAATCCATGGTGAAGAAGATCAAGAAGCTGGAGCAAAGTTTATCTTGGATGGCCTTGGTTTAGAGCTCTGTGGAGAGCATTTAGGATTGGTTCTCAGTTCCTAGTTCTTAGTTTGTGCCTCAAAACCTTTTGTAAGCACTTTTGTTCAATTTGGCATTTCATTGTTTTAGTTGTTAATTAGCTTCAATTTCTGTTTCTTTGTAATAACTAGTTATAATATAGTGTGTTTAAGCCTTAAAACTAGTAGCTTGTTCTTTCAAATTTGTGTTTTATGAAAATTCCATTTTAACAGTTAAAATTGCATTTTGGTCATTGTTAAGTTTTATGTTGTAAGAGTGGTTGTTTAAAGCTTAATTAGTCATAACAAGTGATTATAAAAGATTTGAACTCAATCTCATGGTTTTAATTTGTGTTTTACTCTAAAAAACTTCATAACAGTTAGCCTAAAGGGCTGTTTGGTTTGTTGTGTTTAAAGGTAATCTAGTCATTGGTCTTGTTGGAAATCTGCATAACTTGGTTTCAACCACTAATTTCAGTCAAGATAACAAGTCTTTGTTCAAAGAAAGTCAAAATTTCATTTGATTGTGCCTTATGCAGTCACTGTTGAGATTTCATGATCCATGATCATCATTTTGTGTTCAAAAGTTGTTAACCTTGCTTAAGTTAGTCTTATCTCACCTTAAAACAACATATTAAGTACTTAAGATCAGATCAAATCTCATTTTGGTCAACTTTTAGTTTCTGTCAAAAAGTCAAAATCTCAATAGGTCGTTTTTGAATAAACTTTGGAATTTCACTAGGGGTTTAATATTAAGATTCAACTTATAAGCTCTGGAGGTATTGTAGTTTAGTTGCTAAAGAAAAATACAAAAATGCTAGTTCTTGGTTTCTCAGCTGTTTAAGTGCTTATTTCTATGCTTTTTGTGAGGTACCTGTCTGCATATCTGTCCTGTGCACAGAAAGTGGTACCAATTTGATAAGCTCACACTGAGCTTATTAGTTGTCCAAATCTCTTGTTCTCTGGTTCTTTGGAAAGCCAACCTGGTCCTCTTGGATTGTCAAGTCTTAGATTTCACTTTTGAGCTTGTTAGCTAGGGCTGCTACTAGCTTGTATCTTGTCCCATTTCTGTTTCAAAGCCAAGTGCTTATTTGTTTGTTTTAGCTTATCAGTTTGTTTCTTTGCATATTTTAGCCTCATTTCAGTTTCTTAAGCTTGTTTGCATATACTTTGAGCTTTTGTTTCAGTGTACAAGCTTGTTTGAGCTTATTTCCATCAAATAAGCTCATATAAGCACTGTTGGATCATAAGCTCATCAAATTTGCTTATTGGTGCTTTATAAATTTTTTGTCTTTATTAAAGTTTCATATTATTAGTATATAAGTAGTTTTCAAAAATAAAAACCAGAAAAACATCAATATAAAAATAGTGATAGCGTTTATTTAAGATTTTTTAGCTTTTTGATTTTTCTTTTCAACTTTTTAATAAGCAAATCTTGTTTTTCTATTTTTCTTAGGTTTCTGTCATCATATAGGATTTTTAGAAAAAGTTTCAGATTTTTCTCTATCTTTTTAGTATTTATTATAATTATAAATAGTTAATAAATAATAAATAATTAGTAATAAATAATTAAAAAGTCTAAAAAATATATTTTCTGTTTTAAAATTAGTTTTATCATATTTTAGATTTTTCAAAGTTAAAATTTTATTTTTCCAAGTTTATTTTCTATTTTCTAGTATTTAAGTGCATTTTAAATAATAATTAATTAGTAATAATTATATAAAAAGTGTGAAAAATATATTTTTAGTTTTAAAATTAGTTTTATAGTATTTTAGATTTTTCAGAATCATAAGTTTATTTTTCTAGCCTTATTTCCTATTTTCTTTTATTTTAGAGTATTTATTAAATAGTTAAAATAGTTTTTAATTAATAATAATTAATTAAATAGTGTTAAAAATAATTTTCTTTTTCTAATAATTTTCTTTTATTTTTAGGATTCCAAAAATGTTATTTTCATATTTTTAGGCCTTTTATTTCTTAGTTTTCACTTTTTATTTTGTACGTCTGCGTAGTTTTTTAAAACTTACGTTTACGTTTCTTTCTTCTGATTGTTGTGCTTTCCAATTCTGTGTCCAATTCTATTCCAAATCAATCAGTAGTGTAATTTCTAATCAAAACCTTTACAGATCACTATCCTTAGTGATCATTCCATCTTCTGAGTTTGTTTAACACACCATTGAGTCTCCTTGGGACTAAACGACCCGGGAATTCAATCTATTCTCCAGGACTTCATTGCATTTGTGTCTGAGCAGTTTTAAGTCTGTTTGACTTGACGGTTCACCACAGATCACTAAGCCTAAGCATAAACCTTTCAAGTTCTCTAACTTTTTGGTTCATAAAGATGGGTTCCTTGATACGGTTACTGCGGGGTGGAATTTAAATGTTCATGGTTGTGCTATGTATCATGTTGTTCAACGTTTGAAGGGGCTGAAATCCCCTATTCGTAAGCTTTTGCACAATCAAGGTAATCTTCATGAGAGGGTGGATAGGATTCGCAAGGAGTTAGATGATGTCCAAAAGGCCATTGATAAGGATCCATCTAATTCAGCCATTCGGGATGAGCATGCTCACTATCTTCTTGCATTTAAAGAGGCTACATTAGATGAAGAACGGTTCTTAAAGCAGAAATCTAAAGTTCAGTGGCTTCATGCTGGTGACTCTAACACTGCTTACTTTCATAATATTGTTAAAAGTAAATGTGCCCGTAATCGAATCGAATTGGTTCGAGACTCGAACAATATACTGTACGAAGGTAACCAGGTAGCAGGTGCATTTTTTGTGCATTATGAACAGTTTCCTGGTATTGAAGGGGATTGTAGCTATTTTGATGCTTATGATATATTTTCTAATGTTCTTCTTAACCAATTGGCTGTTTCTATGGTATGTCATGTCACGGATGCGGATATTAAAGAAGCTTTGTTTTCGATGGGGAATGATAAAGCTCCTGGTCCTGATGGTTACACCGCCGCTTTCTTTAAGAAAGCGTAGGATGTTGTAGGTAATGAGGTTACGTGCGCTATCCGGGATTTCTTCACTAATGGTAAGTTACTTAAGGAAATCAATCATACCATTATATTCTTGATCCCTAAAGTGTCTACCCCGTCAAAGATTAATGACTATCGGCCTATTTCCTTTTGTAATGTACTTTATAAATGCATTAGCAAAATTATTCCTAACCGTATTAAAGAGGGACTTGATATGTTGGTTAGTATTAATCAGTCAGCATTTGTTCCTGGGCGCCGTATTTCTAATAATATATTACTTACCCAAGAGCTTATGCGGAATTATCATAGAGGGAGAGGTCCGCCTAGGCGTGCTTTTAAAGTTGATATCGAAAAGGCATATGACACGGTTGATTGGGCTTTTCTTAAAGCTATTCTGATTGGGTTTGGCTTTCACGCCAAAATGGTTGATTGGATTATGGTGTGTGTCTCTTCTACATCCTATTCTATATGTGTTAATGGAGATCTTCATGGCTGGTTTAAAGGTAAGTGGGGTCTTAGGAAAGGTGACCCATTATCCCCCTACTTGTTTACGTTGGTGATGGAGGTGCTAACTCTTATTTTGCAGAAAAAGGTTTCTAATTCATCGGATTTTCGGTTTCATCATTTGTGTGAATAACAGAAAATTATTAACCTTTGTTCTGCAGATGACCTCTTCTTGTTCTCTAGAGGCCATCCGGAATCTGTTAATGTCATAATGCATGCTTTGGAGGAGTTCAAGAATGTCTCGGATCTTGTTCCGAGCATACCTAAAAGTACAGCTTTCTTTTGTAATGTTCCTAATGCTATAAAAGCTGCTATTCTCCAGTCTATGCCATTTGCAGAAAGCTCTCTCCCTGTCAGGTATCTTGGGGTCCCTCTTATATCATCGTGTCTACTTTATAGGGATTGCAAGGTTCTTGTTGAAAAGTTGAAGGTCGTGTGAATGATTGGCATAATAAGTTTTTATCTTTGCGGGTAGGCTTCAGTTGGTCAGGTCTGTGTTATCTTCGATGCATCTATATTGGGCCTCTGTTTTTATTCTTTCTACCCGTATCATTCATGATTTGGAGCAGCTTATGAGGGGTTTCCTTTGGTGTTAAGGAGAAATGAAAAGGGGTAAGGCCAAAGTTGCTTGGGAGTCTGTTTGTAAGCCTAAACATGAGGGTGGCCTGGGTATTCATAGACTGGATGACTTTAACATTGCTCTTATGACTACGCATATTCGGAGTATTTTGACACGTAAAGAGTCATTATGGGTACAATGGATTCATTCTTATAAACTTCGTGGTAGAAGGTTTTTGGGATGTCTCGTACTTGGGGGATGTTAGTTGGGGATGGTGCAAGCTCCTTGCGATTAGAGCCAAGGTTCATCCTTTCATTTGGCATAAGATTAATAATGGAAAGGCTACCTCTGTTTGGCTTGATATGTGGTGTGAGTTAAGCCCTATTCGTGATTTGCTTACTGCTAGAGACATTGCTCGAGCTGGGTTAAGTTTATCAGATTTGGTTTGTGATGTGATTACTAATGGTGTTTGGCGATGGCCTCCTGATTGGTTATCTAGGTTTCCATTATTAGCTGCTATTCCGGTACCTAATCTTAACGAAATTGATGATAGTTTATTATGGCGCACTTTGGATGGTAAGCTTAGTCGTTTCTCGGTTTCGACTGCTTGGGATTCCCTTCGCCTAAGTGCAGACTTGGTGGAGTGGTATCATATTCCTTGGTTTTCTCATTGTATTCCGAGACATGCTATACATTTGTGGCTTGTTATTAAGCAAAAATTAAAGACTCATGATAGAATGCGGCAATGGGATGTTGGTCCAAATGTTGACTTAGACTTGATTATGCGCCCACTATGTGAATTGGTTCTGGACTCTCACTCTCACTTGTTCTTTGAGTGCCAGTTTTCTATGCAGGTTTGGATGCAGGTTCGTGGTTTATCTTGTATGGATAATGTCCCACCTTTGTTGGAGAATGTTGTTACATTCCTTATTCCTATTTCAAAGGGGCGGTCGATTTGTAGTATCATATCTCGGTTGATTCTTGCTTCTACTTCATACTACATTTGGATGGAACGCAATTCAAGACTCTTCAAGCAAAAGAAGTCTACAGTAGCTGAAGTGGTCCAAATTATCGTCTCTACCATTCGGTTGAAGCTGGTTACCTTCAGGTTTAAGAAGATAACCCCGCTGGCTCATCTGATTCTTGATAAATGGAAGATTCCAAGTGTTTGTATTATACACGAAGGGAGTGCCAGGTAAGGGTTGTACTCTTTTTCCCTACTCCAAGGTTTTTCCCTTTGGGTTTTTCTTGGAAAGGGTTTTTTAAGGAGGCAGACTTCCTGGGTCGACTTGCCCCCTTCGTGTAATGGCTAAGATGCGGGATGCTCGCTTGTTACAAGTTTTTTCTTGTCTTATGCCTAGTTAGGTGATGTAATATAACTAGGTTAATTGTGTTTATGACATGTCATAAACACTAGGTTATCAAGCTTCTAGCTTGAGGTTAATGTGGTACTTCTGCCACATTCCATTTGTACTTAACATTATTTTTTGGTTATATATTTACCGGGGTAAAACCCTTTACCCAAAAAACCATAGTTTTTCCAAAATTTATGTCATTGCATTATTTTTCGGCTCGATAACAATCAATTCAAGACACAAAATTTATGTCATTGCATTCAAAATAGTTTTTCCAATAAAAACAAGTATTCACACGACTAGTTTTTCGTAAATAATATAACAATTAAATCAAATTGTTTAATGAGTTTACAGTTGTGCCGGTACGCGTTGTGTGTAGTTTTCATGTTTTGCGAGATAACCGTTTTCAAGTCCAAATGGGTTCAAAATAGCTCGTAAATGGAAAGTAATCAATAAAAGTCATAATTAGTCATAAAAATATGCCTCGAAATAATAACCTGAAGGCACGATCTTTACAAACACAACATTGGATTAATGAATCACTTAGACATAACGTTTAGGATAAATAATAACCTGAGATGCAGTAACAGGGCCATATGCGCAACCACGAGTATTAAACACCATCACACTCCAGCCATTATTTATTGCCGTCAACAAAATATGCCGTAGATATGAATAATCATCTCCTCTCATCAAACCTCGCTGCCAACATTAAACACATTTTTCCTGTCTAGGTAAACGCTTAAACTTTGGGGAGCAACAACAATCATAAAATAATGCATTTCACCGTACCATCTTTAACAGACTAATCAACAACTTATGCACAACCCATACAACAACAGATTTCTTAACAGATTATTCAGAATACTTTCACTGAACAAATCCGCATAGCTAAATATTTATAACACGAACTAAAGCAAAAAACCATAATCAAATACTTCGTTTCCTCAAGATATTCACTATGAAAATCTCAAAGGATATGAAAAAACTTATATATCAAAACTAGATTATCATAAATTAATCAAAAATTATCAAAACTAAAATATAAATAAAATTCCAGAAACTAAAACCACAAATTAATCGACATAAATTTTCACTTACGAATAAATAAACTCCACTTATATAATCATCACTGGAATATATTATCTAAAATTAATCAACATAAACTTACAATTTCGAATAAAGATGAACCTCCTACGTACAATTGAAGCTTTGTATGTAATCTTCGTCTTCTTTCAATCCCGAAAATTAGGCACCAATCTACAAGCAATTTGAACCTACCGTGAAACACAAAATCTCACACACAAAGTCTCAGAATAACACTCACTATCTCTCTCTTGCACTCTTACACGAGTCTCATTTTGTGGGTGATGATCCGGTGCACACATATTCTTGAGGAGTATGTATCTAAGACACATGCCTATGTATTTAACACACGTATAAGCTAAGATAGAAAGAAAAATGGCGTCATTTTCATCCAAGGTTATACATAAACATGAAACATCATCGTTGGAAGCAAAGGAAAGAGTGAAAAAATCAAAACGACATCGTTTTGGAGCCGCATAAAATGGCCTCTTTTCTCACACTAATTATATAATAGAGTTATTACCAGATAAAATCTGAAATTTATAAAGAGTTATGATATATAGGTCTAATTGACAATCCTAAAAACATACCTACACCATTCATAACTCTACGTGTGGCATATGCATGTTATCACTCTTCATCATTATAATTAAATGATGCAAAATCTTTCTGTAATTGTCCAGACTATGACCAATTAAATTTGTCAGCATATTAGTAGGCATATTAATTAGACACAAGTATCATTTTTCATTTATATTTAAACACTTTTAATTTATATGTTTTATGAAACTTATTGATATTTAAATTTATTATTTGTTTGCAAATACTAAATAGTTAAAGGGTGAGAAGTGAAACTAATAAGAATAGTTAACAAACTACTTAGCATATATATATATATATATATATATATATATATATATATATATATATATATATATATATATATATATATATATATATATATAGAATCCGGATCGATTGAGAAGGTTTTTATTTTGAGAAGATTGAGAAGGTTTTCAAAAACGAATCATCTGTACAAAAAAAATTTGAATCAATGCTAAAAATCTCACGATTTTGCAATATATGTAGAATACTGAATCATCTGTACAAATTTAATGAATCATCATCATAACTCGATTTTAACAATGATTTGTGAATCAAATTTGTGATTTATAGATTTGATTCATCATAAAATGATGTTTACTTGTGAATCAAATCAAAAACATGAATCAATTTGCTCAAACGAAGATTTCTCAATCTTCTCAAAATAAAAACCTTCTCAATGGAACCGGAGCCTATATATATATATATATATATATATATATATATATATATATATATATATATATATATTAGATTAAAGATAATTTACATACCAAATCTTCTTATATACTAAGAGATTAATCTACACCCTCTATTTTTATTTGATTTAATGGATGAAATTAATCCCAATAATTTAAAAAACTCACTTTCAGCTTTTTTTTTTTTTTTTTTTTTTCAAATATTAATATCTTTCAAACTGTTAATCGTTAAGCGAAAAAAAAATATTATTGCGACGAGCATTTAATTATCTTTCTAAAGATAGACACTTAGATGTATTTCTAAAAAAAAAATCGTGTTTTCACGTTTTTTTTTCATTTTTTCGCTTTTTTTTTTTCGTTATTGAAATTTGCATGAAAAAATCACATGTGATTAACACTAGATGGATATTCTAATAATATCACATGTGATATTATTATAATATTCAACCTTGTGTTTAATGACATGTGATTTTTCATGCAAGTTTTAACCACAAAGAAAAAAAAAGATGAAAAAATTTGAAAAACAAAAAAAAAAATTGTCGAAAGTATATCAAAGTGCTCGTCTATAAAAAGATAATTAAATGCTCTTCGCGATGGTGTAATTACTTTCGATTAATTATTAACTGTCTAAGAAATATTTAAATTATAAAAAATATGTGAAATATTTAAATGCTTTTATTTTTTTGGGTAAAGGGCCTTCTGCCCGGTAAGAGATATATTACACCAAAAAAGTGTTGAAGAACAATGGATGAGGGTGAATCCCCCACCTAGGCCCGATCAAAGCTAAAACAAATGCACCATATGTGCATCAAAACAATCCTAACAAGCTAAACAACTGGCAAACAAGAAAAAAAAAATGTTATGACATGCCATAAACATAGATAAGAACTACTTCTTTTTGCGAGGCTGAACCTTGAAGTCACTAGAAGAACCACCCTTATCCTTAGAGCTTGTAGACTTCAAGTAAGTAGAAATATCATCGTATCTATCAAACACCTCATTATCGCTATCCGTATCCACAACCATAAATGGATCAACAACCTTGTTTGAATCTATTTCCACTTCCACTTGATTCTTGCTAGAGCTCGCGACCTTTTCATGCACATTTGTTTCTTCGAATCCAGAAGCAAAGACATTGGATAAAACACCATACTTATTGGATGTATTGACAACATTAATAGGAGCTGAACCAATTACCTCTTTACCTTTCTTGGAAACATTTTTTCCATTCTTTGAAGTAGCCACATAAAAAGGATTGGAGTACTCTTTGGGGACATATTGAACCTTGGAACCAACAAAAAAACTAGGTTTACCACCACCTTTCACACCACCAGATTTACCACTTTGGCGCTTGCCTACCTTTTGAAACCCATCACTAGATTTTTCCACATAAGGGGCTGATTTAGGAAAATTAGTTAGGCAAGACTCATTAGTGTGGCCGAAGAACTGACATATATCACATCTAGGAGGTTTCCTTTCTTATTTGACTCGCACCGTTTCAATAGTAAAACCCTTACCATCAAGCAAAGGAATAGCAATCGTGATATTTTCCTTCAAAACATCATTAGCCCTAACCTCAATTAAACAACGAGCAAAACTACATCGACCCCAAGATTCCATGCACATCGTACTAGTAAGAGAGTCGAGCATAATATGCTTACCAAGTTTTGTCGCGATGAGGCTAAGACCATCTTCTGAAAACGCAGCCATAGGAACATCATGAAGCTTTACCCAAACAGGAATTTGAGTAAGATCCTCCTTCAAAAGATTGGTGTCCATCGTCCTAGTTTTAAGAATTATGGGAATGTTTCGGATCATCCATGGTCCCTCTTCAAGAACATCTTCAAGTTCCTTTAGAGTATCAAACTTGAAGAAGAAGAATCCTTTAGTGTTCATCATAACTTTTTTAAGCTTGTATTTAGCCCATGCATTCTTTACATAATACTCCACAACCGGAAATGCAAGTCATTTTCCAATGAAATAGCCATATAACGTGTGACCAAAGCGATTGCTGATCTCTTCAACCATGACACGTGGAATAGAAAGCTCAGCCCTCTCACATGTATTTTCAGTTTCCAAGGTACGAAAATTAGCCTTACACTTCGATACATTAGGCCTAATAGCACTAGCATAAGATATTGGCGCATGATGATGATTTTGAATATTAGAACCCTTTATTGACTCGCCAATATCATTCGCACTAGATTTTGCATTACCCACATCATGTGAATTCGTTGCAGCCCTTGTTTCCATCGAAATTTTATTGATTCCAATCACAGGTTCGTCATTCTTGGAGTTAATTTGTTCACTTGTTGTCCCAAACAACACTTCAGTTGCATCCTTAGTAGTGTTATGGGTACCATGATTTGCAGTTGAGCTTAACACCCCAACATCATGCAAATCTGATTCATTAATAACCTGTGTAGTTGACACAATACTTGGTTCAACAACAGTAGTCCATACACGACTAGAAGCAACATAATTAGGCGGATTAGTTTTATGTGAAATCGGCTTCACATGTTCTTCATTGTTAGTCACGTTATGTGAACACTAGAGGCGGAAATCGTAGCCCCACTTTTATCTACGTTTTTAACTAAATTGGGGTGAGAATCATGCTACTGTTTTTGGACCTTTAAAACTATTTGGATTTGCTTGTGTGCTTGATTGTTTAGATAGATGTGCGGTAGTTGTTGCCTTAGACTAGGGTAGCAATCCTAATTGCTATAACTGTTGCCTAGCTAAGAATAGACTTCTACCTCGACCTAGTCCGGGGTTGGCAATTGTTCTAGATTTTGCCACGACAGTGCTGCACTAGAGTCGCTGGGCCCGAGTGATCCCTGGATGCGGGATATGGATTGTGATCCGGTTAGGATCGGTTGGTGATCCGGTTAGGATCGGTTTGTGAATGATGTTTTACAATCTTAGGTCTTGCATATCAAATCAACTCCTATAGGTCCACTATGATTTTATTGAATCTAAACCTATGAACTCACCAGCGTAAGCTGACCTTTAAGCATGTTTTCTCAGGTATTTAATTGACGTTTGGAGATGTTACAGATTGGTATCAGAGCTCAAGGTTATAGAGAACTAGGTATTTTATAAACCCTAAACTATAACCACTTTTTAAGAAAATTGATCATCGACCGACGCATGCCCGCTTGCCAAGCCGAAGCTTCTTATTTGATTATGGTATGAACTGCGATTTGACTTATGAAACGTTATGTTTTGGGATATGATTATTGATTTTGGGTAAATGTGATGCGATTATCGAGACATTACGGATTTGATTTGAATTATCAATATGTTATGATTTTGAGATTTTGAACTCGATTGATTTGATATGGGATTATGTGATAGAATTGAACTTACATGTTTTATTTAAAGGCATATTTTGAGTAATGCGGTACCTCTATTTTTAAAAAATTTCATTATGTGATACATGTTTTGGTTGAGTTGATGCGCTTATTAAAACTAGTTATTTTCAAACAAATATACCTACCCTATGCCATTGTCACAGACTATGCCTTCACTAGCTTTTAATATGTCTGAGGAGGTCCTTGCTGTTACTAGTTCCCCATCATTGACTCTCATGACGGTTGCGCAGGGTGATCCCTATGAGATCACCTGTCACTCTAGTTCATCATCATCAGATCGCCCTAGCTCATCTAGCCAGCTCACATTACATCAGGTCTTAGCACGAGCCCAGACTCCTAGACTTGCTTATAGTACTGCCCACATGACTGTGAGACCACCACCATCACCTATTCGTTTAGCAGCCCGCTCTCTTCTGTCATCACCACCAGCATCACCATGTCTTAGAAGACCTAGATCCCCTACTGTACCACCTCAGGATTTACCCGCACAGACTCCGAATCATGGACTCTCCCTCTGAGGATGAGGGCGGAAGGAGCATGAAGTCGAGGAGGAGCATGAGATTGAGGAGCAGTATGTAGATGAGGATGAGGATCCTCAGGAGGAGGATGATTAGGATATCCCAGAAGGGGGTACTCCTCCATTGCAGAGTCTTGTATATTCTCCAGGACCAGGTTCTCCTTTGGCTGATCCTGATTCTCCTGGACAACCTTTTGATTTTGATTCACCTCCACATTCACCTGAGATAGGTAGCCCATTAGGATCTGAGATACCATCGGAGATTGCTTCAGAGCCCGAGGAGTATGGTGAGACAGGTCTGATCTGGAAGAGGATTATATCCCAGAATATTAGTCTTAGTAGGTTGTCAGATCGATTAGACGGAGTAACGAGGACTGGTGTAGAGGACTTGAGGATAGATTTGACTAAGATGGAGAAGAAGTCGATGGCCTTAAGAGAGGGTCGGTCGGGACTTTATGAGCAGGTAGGAGACCGGCACGCAGGGTGTTTGATAGCCCTAGAGGCAGACCAAGTGCTTCGGCGCAAGGTCGACGGGTTGGAGAAGGAGGTCGTTTAATCTTAGGAAAGATTGCGACTCTCAGCGTTTGGGGATTTTGTCACTATGGAGAGTGATGGATGATGTTTGGAGATCATTTAGGAGTGCCCGTAATCGTGGCTAGATAGTGTTAGATTCATGGCTTCGTACCATCCTGAAACTAAGTAGTACTTGGTTCGAGATGTAGGTTTATCCTAGTTATCTTATTAGTATCGTTGTTAGGATCATTTTTGATTTCCCTGTATCCTTTAATGTATTCCACCTTGAAACCTATGAGTTATGGTTATTGCAACGGGCATCCTTTAGTTATGATTCGGTCTATGATTGATTTGTTTTGGTATAGCGTTATCCTGGTTGACCTTGATTATGTATTCGAGCGTTATTTGGTGATCCTTGGAACCCAACTCTATCTTTTAGAGTGTGACTGTGAACTTATGAAACTGTTATTCTTGCCTTCAGAATGATGGCAACAAGATGAAACCCGTCTAGGAACAACCGAGCTGCTCCTACTGTTGAGGTTGCCCCTGTCCGTCGAGGTCGTCGTCCGGCCCCGACCACTTCACCTGTTGAGAACCTGAACACTGATAACCCAGCTGTAGGAAACCCGAATGTGAACGACCGTGCTGAGAATGGTCCTGTTCCCCAAAACCCTCCACCTGTGAACCCAGCCCACATTGACCAGCTTGTGACGCAGCGTGTCGCTGAACTGCTAGCTGAGTCAAATCTCTCTAACCCCTCTGGTGGAACCCCAATGCTGAACCAAACTCGAGGTTGTACCTACAAAGAGTTCCGATTATGTGGTCCCATCGAGTTCGGAGGAACTGAGGGAGTAGTTTACCTAACTAGGTGGTTGGAGAAAACTGAATATGTGTTTGACGTTAGTAATTTTGATGAGGATTGTAAGGTTAAGTATGCAACATTTACTTTGAAGGACGAAGCGTTGACCTGGTGGAACAACTATCACAGATCAGTAGGAAGTGATGTAGCTTATAGCATGACTTGGACTCAGTTTAAGACTCTCCTAATCAAGACTTACTTTCCTAGGAATGAAGTTAAGAAGTTTGAGATTGAGTTCTGGAACCATAAGGTTAAGGGTACTGACAAGACGACTTACAATCGTCGTTTCCAAGAGTTATCGTTGCTTTGCCCTGATATGGTTCGCACTGACGACCTTAATATTGAGAGGTATACGGATGGATTGCCTTTAGCTACTCGAAATGATGTCATCGCTGCGAAGCCAGTTAATTTGCATGAGGCAATTACTGTGGCTCAGTGTTTGATGGACTCTTATGTATTAGAAGTAGGAGACAAGGGTAAGAATGATATGAGTGATAAGAGGAAGAGGAATGAAGTTGTTAAAGGGAATGACAACAAACGGCATGAGACAGCCAGGGTGTTCTCCATAGGAAATGGAGAAAGGAAAGGTTATGAAGGTAGTAGACCCATGTGTGGTCGTTGCAACCGACACCACCATGGACTATGCCCGAACGTGTGTAGGAAGTGCTCTAAGGTAGGACACTTGGCTAAAGACTGTAGGTCTCGACCAGTTACTGCAGCTCAAACTGCACAAGGAACGGACTGGAAGGCCACTGTCACATGTTTTGGATGTGGAAAGAAGGGGCACTTCAAGAATGAGTGCCGAGAGCCGTGGATAAGAGAAAATCCCGATAATGTAGGAGGATTTGCTAACCGAGGTGTGGGAAATAATGGCTTAAACCTTGTGAAGCGTGAGGTTGTGGAGAACCAGGGAAATCATGGTGCTAGGAATCAGCAGAGAGACATGGGAACAGAGCGTGTGTATGCTATTAGGAAGGAAGCTGGTGAGGACCCTAATGTAGTTACAGGTTTGTTCCTTCTCAATAATCGCTATGCTTCCATACTGTTTGATACTGCTGCGGATATGAGTTTTGTATCCACCAACTTTATGCCATTACTAGGAATCTCCCAAACACCTCTAGGGTTTAGTTATGATGTGGAATTAGCTAATTGGAATAGGGAGAAGATAGACACCGTAGTCCAAGGTTGTACCTTAAGTTTTCTAGACCGCCCGTTTAGCATAGACCTATTGCCAGTTACCTTGAGAAGTTTTGACGTCATTATCGGAATGGATTGGTTATCGAAGAACGGTGCATACATCATCTGCGATGAGAAGATCGTGCATTTACCGTATGGCAGAAACGTTATGAGCATACAAGGAGATCGGAGCGACCGTAGATGTCCTTCCCGGTTGAGCATCATCTCTTGTATTAAGGCCCAGAAGTACATCGATAGAGGAGGTTGTTGTCTTAAAATCTAGACAATCAAGCGAGAACCCTAATTCTCTCTCTCCCCTATGGAGATTTCCGGCCGCCCCTTCCTTCTAAATTTCCGGCCATAAAACATCTCCTACACGTCCTCTCTACCCTCAAATTCGTTATAGGGTATGCAATACGTTGTATGGGATTTGTTTTCATTTCCAAGGAAGTGGCGGCTGATCTTATCTTCTCTCTATATCATGGAATCTCCATATCACCTGTTTTATAAACCCTAATCGTTTTTCCAGTCGGTTTTATAATCGATCTTTAATTAGGGTTTATTTTTTCTATTTAACCTTTAACGATTACTTTCTATTGAGTATTTTTTGTAATCGTTTTAGGGTTTTCTTGGTTTGGTGTGGGGCTTGATCGTAGGGTTTTCATGGTTCCATCTTTGCTGTACGATCATTGGTGGCCTTCATGTTGAATGTAACCCTCGTGGTTTCTGATTTCTGTAAGTCGATTCAGGGTCATGATTGCATGTTGAATTGGTAGGTTCCGTTAAGGATTGTTGTTATGGTACGTGGGTTTGGATAATGGTGATTTTTCATGGGTATTAGGGTTGTTCATAACCTTAGTTCGTGATGTGTATGCTGGTTTGACTCTCGGTATGGGGGCCAGATCACTTTCAAGTGTGGGTTTCAAATTACCCCTGAGCGTGTTTGTATCATCTATTTCTGATGTTATTGTTTATTTGATGATGACATGCTTTTGGTACGCTTGTTTGGACCTGATGTTTGGGCGACTTTTATTATGACATTCATTCGTGAATATGGTGTTGCTGCTCTCTTACTGGTTCATTTGTATTGCTTGTTTTTGGTCTGCTAATCGGAATTGGAAGTGTTAGTTGCATTCGGTGCTGCTACGGATCGTATTGTTAGTTAAGTTTTTGAAGGGTTCTTATTCAAAAAACTCTTTTTGTGTATTTTATTGGTATTCGGTTTTGCATCTAAAAGCACACTTTTGGAGCGAGTTTATGCTTGCTGCTCTATCCATGGTTTTAGAGTCTACCACCAACCGTTGTGTGAAATTTGTGAACTGATTCTTATTTGATGGTTACAAGATCATGAAGGTGTAAGTTAGGGTTTGCAAAACCCTATTGTTAGTCTATGGCAGGTTATGGTAGCTCTGGTTTGCATTCGGATCTTAGTTGCATTTAGCAACATATGGTTTACAGAATGGTGTCATAGTGATTCATTTATGTCTCCATGATGTTTGTGGGACAACGAAGATGATTGGAAGTTTTTGTGATGCTGGAAGGTTGGGTCGATTAGACCATGTTTATGCTTCAAATTCGGTTTGCTACAGAAGTCACTCTTATTAGGTTATTAGATTATGCATTTTGCATAATACTAATAGAAGATGCAATTGGTTGAAGCTGGGAAGTTTGAACTACTATGACAATTTGAAGATTCAAGGATTTGTCTACTTGAATAGCATTTTATTTTTTATATTTAGTCGCTGTAGTTTGTGTTTAATGTTTGTTATAAGCGTGGTTTGTTAGGTTTATATGACTGTCTGTAAGTGTCCTAAGGGACTGAGGCGAGGGAATTCACCCTCGCCCTTTGTACTAAAACATTTGGTTAATAATATTTTACCAGGGTGCAGGATTACTCCCCTTTACCCAAAAAAAAGAGGAGGTTGTCTTTTCTTGACTCGAATTTCTGAAAAGAAAAGCGAGGAGAAGAGTGAAAGACACCTTAATGATGTACCCGTCGTTAGAGAATTTCCGGATGTATTTCCCGACGATCTGCCAGGGATTCCACCTGTCCGACAAGTGGAATTCCAAATAGAGTTGATACCCGGTGCTGCACCCGTAGCCCGGGCACCCTATCGACTTGCTCCAAGAGAATTGGAGGAACTGTTAAAACAGTTGGCATAGTTGTCAGAGAAGGGATTCATTCAACCAAGTTCGTCACCATGGGGAGCACCGGTGTTGTTTGTGAAGAAGAAGGATGTATCGTTTCAGATGTGTATTGATTATAGGGAGTTGAATAAGTTGACGGTGAAGAACCGATATCCGTTACCTAGAATAGATGACCTATTCGACCAACTCTAAGGAGCTAGTATCTTTTCTAAGATCGACTTACGATCTGGTTATCACCAGCTTAGAGTTCGAGAGTAGGATATCCCTAAGACGGCGTTTAGGACACGTTATGGACACTATGAATTCCAAATGATGTCATTTGGTTTGACAAACGCGCCAGCGGTTTTCATGGATCTCATGAACCGAGTATGTAAGCCATATCTGGATAAGTTTCTGATAGTATTCATAGACGACATCTTGATATACTCCAAGAGTAGTGAGGAGAACGAAGAGCATTTGAGGCTCATTTTAGGATTGTTGAGAGAGGAGAAGTTGTATGCCAAGTTCTCCAAGTTCTCTAAGTGTGAATTTTGGATACCGTCCGTACAATTCTTAGGTCACGTGATAGATATTCGAGGTGTTCATGTTGACCCAGCTAATATTGAGGCCATTAAGGAATGGGCAGCTCCTAAGAACCCATCAGAAATCCGCCAGTTTCTAGGTTTAGCAGGCTATTATAGGAGATTCATTGAGGGATTTTCCAAAATAGCTAAGTCGCTGACCAAACTGACACAGAAGGACGTTAAGTATGAATGGGGAGAAAAGGAAGAAGAAGCATTCCAACTTCTGAAGGAGAAGTTGTGTAGTGCGCCCATCCTAGCTTTGCCTAAAAGAAGCAAAGACTTTGTCCTGTACTGCGACGCTTCGCATAAAGGCTTAGGTGTTGTTTTGATGCAACGGGAGAAGGTGATTGCTTATGCATCTCGACAACTTAAGAAGCATGAGAAAAACTACACCACCCATGACCTTGAGTTAGGTGATGTAGTGTTTGCCCTTAGAATCTGGAGACATTATATGTATGGAACTAAGTGTGTAGTATTCACCGACCATAAGAGCTTGAAGCATATCTTGGATCAGAAGGAACTGAATATGAGACAACGTCGTTGGTTAGAATTGCTTAGTGATTATGATTGTGAGATTCGTTATCATCCTGGTAAGGCTAATGTTGTGGCTGATGCACTTAGTCGTAAGGAGAACATTCCACCATTGCTTGTTCGATCCCTAGGAATGACCATTGTTTTGCCTCTACCATCTCAAATCTTAGCCGCCCAGGCTGCAGCATTGACGGAAGAGAACCATCCTTACGAGAATCTTCATGGAATGGTAGAAAGTGAAAACGGCTTCTTGAAGCATTCCGATGGAACCTTGTGCTTCAAAGACAGAAGCTGGATACCATTTCATGGTGGAATCCATGAGTTGATTATGCATGAGTCGCATAAATCAAAATACGCTATTCATCCCGGAGTCGATAAGATGTATCAGGACCTTAAGTATCTCTATTGGTGGCCTAACATGAAAGCCGACATAGCTCAGTATGTCAGTTGGTGCTTGACTTGTTCTAAGGTAAAGGTCGAACACCAGAAACCCTCAAGACTCTTAGTTCAACCCGAACTCCCAGAATGGAAATGGGAGCGAATCGCCATGCAAATTACCAAGAACAGCTAGCGGCAATGATGCTATCTGGGTAATTGTTGATCGTTTAACTAAGTATGCTCACTTCTTAGCCATTAGCGAGACCGATAGTCTCGACAAGCTCGCTCGACTGTACCTTAAGGAGATAGTATCACGTCATGGAGTACCGATATCTATCATTTCCGATCGAGATAGCCATTTTACATCCCACTTTTGGAGATCCTTACCGTCAGCGTTAGGAACAAACTTGGATATGAGTACTCCTTATCACCCTCAAACCGATGGTCAAATCGAGAGAACCATTCAGACCTTAGAGGATATGCTTAGATCATGTGTTATTGATTTCGGCAAAGGCTGGGAGATACATCTCCCTTTGGCCGAATTCTGTTACAACAATGGTTATCATTCTAGCATTAAGGCCGCTACATTTGAGGCACTGTATGGCCGAAAATGTCGTTCTCCTGTTTGTTGGGCTGAAGTTGGCGAGAGTCAACTTACAGGTCCCGAACTTGTCCTAGAAACCACTGAGAAGATTGTTCAGATTCGTAACCATTTGCAAACCGCTCGTGATAGACAAAAGAGTTATGCCGATAGGAGACGTAAACCTTTAGAATTTCAGGTTGGAGATCATGTTATGTTAAAGGTTTCTCCTTGGAAAGGAGTGATTCGATTTGGAAAGCGTGGAAAAATAAATCCCCGATATATTGGTCCCTTTCCAATCCTGGAAAGAAACGGACCGGTAGCATACCGCCTGGAGCTACCATCGGAATTGAGCAGTGTACACAATGTCTTTCATGTTAGTAATCTTAAGAAATCTCTTTCGGAGGAAAACATAGTTGTGCCCTTAAGAGATATTCGTATCGATGAGAAATTGAATTTCGTTGAGGAACCGATTGAGATCATGGATCATGAGATTAAACGGCTGAAGCATAGCCGTATTCCGATTATCAAAGTTCGTTGGAACTCCCGACATGGACCGGAGTTCACTTGGGAATGTGAGGACGTTTTCCGTAGGAAGTATCCTAAAATTTTCATGACATCAAGAAACTCAGAGTGAAACCCGGGACGGGTTTCTTCTGAGGCTGGGAGGCTGTGACAACTGGCAATTTAGAGAGTCTATTTTAGGTAACCGCATTACGTTAAACTAAACAGAGTTTTGCCTTTAACACCATTTTTATCAACCGTGACTTGATTTTATATCGTCTATTGGGTTTTATGGCTTATTTCATTATTGGATGAGTTATCGTGTGAGTTTTAACTCTTTTTGGTAGACACTATTCGATTCGGCACTAGAAAAGCCTAAAACGAGAAATAATGTAACTTTTAGACCGTAACTCGAAAATTGACAAATAATAGTCAAAACTCGTGGAAAAATATAAATAACGATAATAGAAAGTCGAATGAATGTCGTGGGACACTCGGGGGACAATATATGAGCTCGGGAATGGGTAGACGGGATAGTTTACGAAAAATGACGCCTCCGGCCCCTCCCCTTTTCCCCTAGCTGGCCACCCCTCGCCCCATTTTATTTATTTTGAGGTCCCTCCTCATAAATATATATACCCCATCACCTCCTCATTTCACCTCTTCACTTTCTCTGTTGGAATCACTCCTAGACCTAAATCAAGTGTTAGTAATTCACATGTAATAGTTAGTTTAATTATGGCCTTTATGTTTGTTATTAGCCTTAAGCTTATGTAGAAGGCCTATGAGCTTAGGCCCAAGCCCATAGGAGAAAGGATGGGAACTAGGAGTGTTGCCCTAGCTTCCCTCTTATAAATACTCTTGTATAACCCTCACTTGAGGGTTGGTTGTTCAATTTATTTATTTCACTCATGCCTTACGCATAACCGTGCTACTCATATCGTGTGTGTGTGTTTGATTTATTGTTCAATCGCCTTTATCTCTTTCTATTAAGCTTGTGTTGTAAAACTAGTGACCTAACAGTGGTATCAATCGCCAAATAGTTGGGTGAACACTTTTGTTTTTGAAGTTTTTGTTTTCGTTCTTACGCGTAAACGTGGTCAAAACTTTGGTTTGCTTAAAAACGTATTTTTTACACGTTTGAATCCAAGATTCTTGTACTTTCAATGTTGTAAAGTGTTAAAATAACGGTTTTTGAAAAAAAGTTTCAACCTTTACGCGTGGAACATAGTTTTTAAGCTTGGTTTTGAACGAGGGTTTCGTTCTACGCATAACTGTTTTTGACGCTTTGGATCATCAAGTTTCACACTTTTGTGCTATTTTGGTGATATTGAAGCTATTTCATCACAAAAATCTGGTTTAGAAACATATTTGGGCAAAAGTCATCTTACGAGTAGAACTACGCGTATCAAAACCCTAGTTCTACGCGTAACATTATCCGTGGTTTGATCTTCAGTTTCGTGGTTTACTCCGTTTTTTCTTGCTTGGATAATCCTGAAAATACGTCGACTTTGGAAATCTTTTGCACTGTGATAGTGTAAAAGATCACTTGGGATAAAACCCTAAACTTACGCATAAGCATAAAAGCTTACGCGTAGAAATCCTACGCATAAGATTCATCTTACGCCTAAGCCTAGTCTTACGCATAAGGTAATCCTACGCCTAAGTTTCTACGCCTAAATTTGTGTCTACGAATAACTTTAGTGTCTTTTCCCTACTTACGCGTAAGATAAACCTACGCGTAACTCTTGATTGTTACGCGTAACTTTGGTATTTTTACGCATAAGTGCTACTTGGCTATTGTGATTTCTACGCCTAAGGATACTTCATCAACAACGGTTCATTCGACTACAAAGATCCATTTTATAACACAAGTTTATCAACATGTCACAACCACCATACTCTAACTATTTCCCTTACACTTATTCTCAACGACAACAACAACTAAGTCCACAACATCAACAATGGAATCAACAACAAGCAATTTATCAACAACAATTTAATCAACAACATACTCCACAACTTGGAGCAATTCCTCCACCACAAATGGTTCAAACACCACCAAGTCTTCAAGTTCAACCCTACACAAACGATTTCAATCAACATCCATCAAGGAACACTATGAAGGAACCCACTTGGTTTGCAAAGATGTGTGAAGCTTTAAGCAGCCAACAATCAATTCATGAGGCTGGATCACTTGATAGACCTCCAATGCTCACTCCAGGAAACTACGATCAATGGGTAATTCGGTTCTTTAGGTTTTGTGATCTGAAGAAGCCACATGGAAAGTTCTTAAAGAAGGTTATCTTGGAAGGTCCATTTCAAATGCCTACTGTCATTGTACCCGGAGATCCTAATGCTAATCCACCAAGAGATGAACAATCAAACATTGCTACTGTTGCAGACCTCAATCCTACAGAACTTCTACACTATGAAGCTGACGAGCTTGCAATGCAATATATCCTTTTAGGATTACCAAACCCAATTCTTCGAAGTGTTGATGCTCAAAAGACTGCAAAGGCAATGTGGGAACACATTCATCTTCTTATGGAAGGATCTGCACTCAATCAAGAGGACATGGAATCCAAAATCTACTTGGCTTATGAACACTTCCTGATTGAACCTGGAGAGACACTAGAGTCTTATCATCATCGATTCTCAGACATCATAAATGATTTGGATAAACACAACATCATCATGCCAAGAATTGCAGTTAATACTAAGTTCCTGAGTAGTCTTGGTCCTGAATGGGAGAAGTATGTCATTTTTCTCCGTCAAGCGAAGAACATGCATCATTCTACATACGGATTGTTGTACGATTACATGAAGCCTCATCAAAAGGAAGTTGATAAGGAAAGGATTCTCCGTGCTCAAATTGCTTCAGCTACACATCCGGAAAATCAACAACTTGCCTTGTATGCTCAAAACAGTTATCCTCCTCAACAAGCAACTCAACCAACTGCCTCAGTAACACCAAACGATCAATCACAGCAACCTCAACAAAATCAATTGGTTCCTTACAACAACAACAATGATCAAGCACTTCATAGTCAAACTAATGAGGAATCCGATCCGTTCGAAGCATTGCAACAAGGATTTGTTATGATTGCTAATGCTTTTAGCCATTATACCAACAAATCCAACAATCGTATTCGTTCCTCATCTAATACACGAAATCAGGCTGTTGTGAACAATGGACGAGTTGAAGTTCAGAATCGTGGTTATGGTCGTCAGATGGGCGGTGGTCAAGGGTTTAATGCCATGGGTAGGAACAACAACAGAGCTCAAGTGGTGGAACAGGGAAATGCTCAGAATGGGTTGAATGGTCTTCGATGCTACAATTGCAATGAGAAGGGACACCTGGCTAATGCATGCCCAAAGCCGAGGACTAGGGGCAGTGCTTATTTCAAAGAGGCTCTTATTTTGGCTCTTAAGGATGAAGCTGGTGGATCTCTCACAGACAAAGAACAGAGTTTTATGGCAGATGCAGACTCAGATGATGATATGGAGGACTTGTAGGCCAATGCAGCAGTTATGTTGATGGCTAATATGCATGAGTTACACATGAGTGACACAGGCCCAATGTATGACATTGATGGCTTGTCTCAGGTACCCGAACAAACCATATTTATCTCTGATCTAATGTCACACCCCCAAATTACGTGTTTTGCAGCGGAATGGAATACTTTGGGGAGGACTGTCATAGCATCAAAGTTACAGTTATATCGAACGACCTAAAGTGTCGTTTGGAAAACACATCGTTTAATTTATTAAAACAATCAGAGTTTACAAAGTATTACTCTCAAATGAAAGTCAACTTGTGCGGAAATAAGTTTATTACAAGCCAAACGATGTTTTAAAGTTTATAAAACCCAAGTGAGACGCGTCGTCACCACGACTCTATGATATGTCCATATGCGTGCCATGAAGTGAATGCCTTAGGTACCTGAGATAAAACATGCTAAAAAGTGTCAACACAAAGGTTGAGTGAGTTCATAGAGTTTGTGTTGAAATATAAAGCCTTTAAAGAACGTTCATGCAACAAAGTCTAAGTTTTTGGTCATATAGAATAGTTCACAAAGCAAAGGCATCGTAAATCCACTCAGTTCCAAGTTCCGCCCATACAAAACTTGCAACCTGTGTGTTTACAACCCATTGCCAAAATATAGAATTGTCAATCTTGTTTGTAAGTAGGACATAGGTGCATACGATATATACATGTACTTAATGTAAAGAATCACAGCCAACTGAACCTCTTGACGAGTCTAACTTGTTTGTTGTGTTTCATTGAATAACGGATTATATTCACCCAAGGTCACGTCATCAAGGACCCAAGGGTGGGGGCGTCAGCCCGATAGTACTATCAATACCTCTCCGCCGGCTCCCGCAGGAGTTAACCAGTTGCTAAAGTTTGTATGTTGATGCATAATTGAAAACTAGTTTAGCACATTAAGGCACATATCGCAATAAACCACACATAATGTCCGAAGTGTATAAGAAGTATATTGTAACACTATTGTATAAATGGTTTGAATATTCGCAAGAGTGAAACAAGTATTTAAGCATGTATCTCCCCCAAATAGTTTGTAAGAATTTAAACGAGTAAAAGTGGGGTATGAACTCACAGTAATATGTAAGAGTTTAAAGTACTTGTGAATGTAAATGAAAATAGTTTGAGCATGTATCTCCCCCAAAAATAGTATAAAAACAATTGAAAGTGGGGCTATGGAACTCACAGTAATATGAAAAAGTTTAGAGTACTTGTGAAAGTAAATGAAAATAGTTTGAGCATGTATCTCCCCGAAAAGTTTGTACACAATTACTAGAAAGTGGGGCTATGAAAACTCACTTGATAAATTGGTATGATGACAAGAGTGAGTACACCGAGATGTAGTGTGATACTTTAACCTTGACCTATTGTGAGTGATATGATACGTAATGAGTTATGATGTAATGTTATGCATACATTTCGTATGTTATTTATACCATTGGCGAGTTTTGAAAATAATACTTATCGTCGAAAAATACTCTTTTGACGTCTTGACCATTCTTAAATCACTTTACAAGTTTTTACATCAAAATTTCATCCTACAATGGTTTCGTAATGATTTATGGTGAAATTATCACTTTTCGTCGTAAAATAATGTCGTCGGAAATTTCATGAAAGTGACAAAAATGGCTTTGAAAAACTAGTCGTAAAATGGTGTACGTCGATCATTAGGAAACGAACTCGACGGTTTTGGAAAGCTTGTATCAAAATCTAAAAGTTTCAGTTCAGGAGTTTTCGACATAAAGGTCTCGAACATAAAGATAATAAGGGTTAAAGATGGTGATTTTGTCTAATTGTTGGTTAAAAATGAGTTTCGGCCAATTTTAACCATCCGTAAATAATTTATTACAACTTCGCTATACAAACGGTTGATTGTTTTGAAAAATATGCTCGGTGATCTTGATTTTATTAGAAGACATTTCGTTCCAAAAAGTTCTACATCATGGTTAAAAACAGCCTCCAACATGGTCGTTTTAGTTACCGTAACACTTGTCTCGTAAAAATAATATAGTTTTTCTAAAAATAATAGTTACGGCAATTTTATGAAAACGTGTATATCTTTGTCGTTTCAAATCCGTTTTCTACGTATTATATGTCCTTAGCTTCGTATCAAAGTATACTAATATATTTTTGATAAGTCGAAATAATTTATAAAGCTTAAGGCTCGTTTTTGACTCGTACAAAATAAAAATAGTATGCTGAAATTTCAGAAAAATATATATTTCGTCGTCAAACTTGAAAAATTCATAACTTCTTCGTTATAACTCCGTTTTTATCCGTTCAAGCGGCCGGATTCGTTTTAAAGTATATTTTCTAAATATCAAGGCCAAAAATTCGTGCCTACAGTCGGATTTTCCAGAAAATCAAAATAAGGACAGACCACTTTTAATACTTGTCGAAAATAGTTTTTATCGTACTAAACCTATTCCAATCCCTTCAAATCAACTCCAAAGCTAATCTAATCCTACCATACACCTTCTTAGGGTGTCATGGGTTCCTAAACATCATCAAGACCAAAATATAACAAGGGGATAATTATAGGATGACCTTATATATATATACTCTAAAAATCAATGTAAAATGGTATAACTAACACAAGTCATGCATGTTTGCTCCAAAAATGAAGAAATACTTATGAAATGAAGATGGAATATGTAAAATGAAAGAAATATGCTTAAAAATAAATTATGATGAGGTGATTAGAACAAGGATTAGCCTAAACACCCTAGGTTTTTATTTCAAAACCTTAATTAAGAGTGTGATCTAGATTGTTTTTAACTTGAACTTGCAAAATTTTATGATCCCTTCTTGATTCCTTGAATGTGGCCGGTTTAGAGAGAAGAAACAAAGGAAAGAAAGCTTTTACTACTTGTGAAAAATGAGAGTGAAGTGAATGAATGAGTTGAATAATAGTACATGGAGTGTAGATATAAACTATCACAAGAAAATTTTTACCAACATTAGGATACATCCCCCCCTTTGGCCGGATTTGGGGGGGATTGTGTCTATTATATATATATTTTTTTTCTTTTCTAGCATGTGTATAATTAAAATGTAAGTATAATGTATAAGAAAAATGTAACTTGTAGGTTTTATATACATTAGTGTATTTAAGGAAATTTTAGATGAAAGTAACTTTTAATAGATCAAAATAAAGTATAATGAGATCATAAAAATTGTAAAAATACATTCCTTGTGAAATTTGAGTGATAAAATAATTATCGTGTCGTTTTTAAGAAAAACGTCGTAATAATATAAATTTAACGATTTATATACAAAATAAATTTAGAACACTAGGTAAACTCAAAATATTGTTTTTATAAACTAAATGTAAGTATAAAAATATATCGGGATCATTTTTAGAAGTAACGGATTAAATGTTCAAAATAATAACTCACACGATAACGTTTATTTAATATAAAATTTACGCGTTAAATGTGAAATGAAAAATCATGAATGAATCGATATGAAATGATGAATATAGAGTTTGAGAAATGACCGAAATTTGAGAATTGTGACATTCTTCCCATGTTAGAGGAATCGCGTCCTCGCGATTCGATTAATGATACTATGGCCCAAAACGCGACAAGGGTTCTAAAAGTTTATGCTCATGTATGGTTTAAATGATTATGTCAATGCTCATGCATATGTCATGACTATATCCCATTCTAAAGACATGCTCCCTTATGATTAGGCTCGATGAGGCAGGCTTTCCCATTCTCGAGCAAAATTTAAAAAAAAACTTTTTGGTAACCGATTTTTACTTAATCCCACAACTCATCAAACAAGAACTGTCATACGATTAGGCTAAATCGGTTTAGGTAACAACTTGTTTCTAGCTTGATCTTTGCAACTCATCAAACAAGAACTGTCACGCGGATCAAACTGGAAACAAGTGGTTTGAAGAAAATCTTTTGAAAATTTGGCTCGATTACGGAATTGCTTACTCATATGAGACTACTACTCCCTTCATTGCATGATTCTTCCTGAATTAGACATAGGTGATCAGGCTATGTATAATTTAGGAGTAACTATGCAATGCTTGGACTAATCGACTCATATGATGTTTGGTGTTGAGTCATAAGTTCGCATGTATAAAGAATATGCACTTATAATGATATGATGAGATGCTATGATGATGTGGTTATAGTCTAGGGTCAATGATGCAACTTAGTGCTCTATAACCGATTCTCTGATACCAATCTGTCACACCCCCAAATTACGTGTTTTGCAGCGGAATGGAATACCTTGGGGAGGACTGTCATAGCATCAAAGTTACAGTTATATCGAACGACCTAAAGTGTCGTTTGGAAAACACATCGTTTAATTTATTAAAACAATCAGAGTTTACAAAGTATTACTCTCAAATGAAAGTCAACTTGTGCGGAAATAAGTTTATTACAAGCCAAACGATGTTTTAAAGTTTATAAAACCCAAGTGAGACGCGTCGTCACCACGACTCTATGATATGTCCATATGCTTGCCATGAAGTGAATGCCTTAGGTACCTGAGATAAAACATGCTAAAAAGTGTCAACACAAAGGTTGAGTGAGTTCATAGAGTTTGTGTTGAAATATAAAGCCTTTAAAGAACGTTCATGCAACAAAGTCTAAGTTTTTGGTCATATAGAATAGTTCACAAAGCAAAGGCATCGTAAATCCACTCAGTTCCAAGTTCCGCCCATACAAAACTTGCAACCTGTGTGTTTACAACCCATTGCCAAAATATAGAATTGTCAATCTTGTTTGTAAGTAGTACATAGGTGCATACGATATATACATGTACTTAATGTAAAGAATCACAACCAACTGAACCTCTTGACGAGTCTAACTTGTTTGTTGTGTTTCATTGAATAACGGATTATATTCACCCAAGGTCACGTCATCAAGGACCCAAGGGTGGGGGCGTCAGCCCGATAGTACTATCAATACCTCTCCGCCGGCTCCCGCAGGAGTTAACCAGTTGCTAAAGTTTGTATGTTGATGCATAATTGAAAACTAGTTTAGCACATTAAGGCACATATCGCAATAAACCACACATAATGTCCGAAGTGTATAAGAAGTATATTGTAACACTATTGTATAAATGGTTTGAGTATTCGGAAGAGTGAAACAAGTATTTAAGCATGTATCTCCCCCAAATAGTTTGTAAGAATTTAAACGAGTAAAAGTGGGGTATGAACTCACAGTAATATGTAAGAGTTTAAAGTACTTGTGAAAGTAAATGAAAATAGTTTGAGCATGTATCTCCCCCAAAAATAGTATAAAAACAATTGAAAGTGGGGCTATGGAACTCACAGTAATATGAAAAAGTTGTGAAAGTAAATGAAAATAGTTTGAGCATGTATCTCCCCCAAAAGTTTGTACACAATTACTAGAAAGTGGGGCTATGAAAACTCA
The DNA here is from genome assembly GCA_019973895.1 of Chrysanthemum seticuspe. NCBI lineage: Eukaryota > Viridiplantae > Streptophyta > Magnoliopsida > Asterales > Asteraceae > Chrysanthemum > Chrysanthemum seticuspe. Next base: position 228,300,995 of record BPTQ01000007.1, on the reverse strand, counting down.
CTTGATAAATTGGTATGATGACAAGAGTGAGTACACCGAGATGTAGTGTGATACTTTAACCTTGACCTATTGTGAGTGATATGATACGTAATGAGTTATGATGTAATGTTATGCATACATTTCGTATGTTATTTATACCATTGGCGAGTTTTGAAAATAATACTTATCGTCGAAAAATACTCTTTTGACGTCTTGACCATTCTTAAATCACTTTACAAGTTTTTACATCAAAATGTCATCCTACAATGGTTTCGTAATGATTTATGGTGAAATTATCACTTTTCGTCGTAAAATAATGTCGTCGGAAATTTCATGAAAGTGACAAAAATGGCTTTGAAAAACTAGTCGTAAAATGGTGTACGTCGATCGTTAGGAAACGAACTCGACGGTTTTGGAAAGCTTGTATCAAAATCTAAAAGTTTCAGTTCAGGAGTTTTCGACATAAAGGTCTCGAACATACAGATAATAAGGGTTAAAGATGGTGATTTTGTCTAATTGTTGGTTAAAAATGAGTTTCGGCCAATTTTAAGCATCCGTAAATAATTTATTACAACTCCGCTATACAAACGGTTGATTGTTTTGAAAAATATGCTCGGTGATCTTGATTTTATTAGAAGACATTTCGTTCCAAAAAGTTCTACATCATGGTTAAAAACAGCCTCCAACATGGTCGTTTTAGTTACCGTAACACTTGTCTCGTAAAAATAATATAGTTTTTCTAAAAATAATAGTTACGGCAATTTTATGAAAACGTGTATATCTTTGTCGTTTCAAATCCGTTTTCTACGTATTATATGTCCTTAGCTTCGTATCAAAGTATACTAATATATTTTTGATAAGTCGAAATAATTTATGAAGCTTAAGGCTCGTTTTTGACTCGTACAAAATAAAAATAGTATGCTGAAATTTCAGAAAAATATATATTTCGTCGTCAAACTTGAAAAATTCATAACTTCTTCGTTATAACTCCGTTTTTATCCGTTCAAGCGGCCACGGATTCGTTTTAAAGTATATTTTCTAAATATCAAGGCCAAAAATTCGTGCCTACAGTCGGATTTTCCAGAAAATCAAAATAAGGACAGACCACTTTTAATACTTGTCGAAAATAGTTTTTATCGTACTAAACCTATTCCAATCCCTTCAAATCAACTCCAAAGCTAATCTAATCCTACCATACACCTTCTTAGGGTGTCATGGGTTCCTAAACATCATCAAGACCAAAATATAACAAGGGGATAATTATAGGATGACCTTATATATATATACTCTAAAAATCAATGTAAAATGGTATAACTAACACAAGTCATGCATGTTTGCTCCAAAAATGAAGAAATACTTATGAAATGAAGATGGAATATGTAAAATGAAAGAAATATGCTTACAAATAAATTATGATGAGGTGATTAGAACAAGGATTAGCCTAAACACCCTAGGTTTTTATTTCAAAACCTTAATTAAGAGTGTGATCTAGATTGTTTTTAACTTGAACTTGCAAAATTTTATGATCCCTTCTTGATTCCTTGAATGTGGCCGGTTTAGAGAGAAGAAACAAAGGAAAGAAAGCTTTTACTACTTGTGAAAAATGAGAGTGAAGTGAATGAATGAGTTGAATAATAGTACATGGAGTGTAGATATAAACTATCACAAGAAAATTTTTACCAACATTAGGATACATCCCCCCCCTTTGGCCGGATTTGGGGGGGGATTGTGTCTATTATATATATATATTTTTTTTCTTTTCTAGCATGTGTATAATTAAAATGTAAGTATAATGTATAAGAAAAATGTAACTTGTAGGTTTTATATACATTAGTGTATTTAAGGAAATTTTAGATGAAAGTAACTTTTAATAGATCAAAATAAAGTATAATGAGATCATAAAAATTGTAAAAATACATTCCTTGTGAAATTTGAGTGATAAATAATTATCGTGTCGTTTTTAAGAAAAACGTCGTAATAATATAAATTTAACGATTTATATACAAAATAAATTTAGAACACTAGGTAAACTCAAAATATTGTTTTTATAAACTAAATGTAAGTATAAAAATATATCGAGATCATTTTTAGAAGTAACGGATTAAATGTTCAAAATAATAACTCACACGATAACGTTTATTTAATATAAAATTTACGCGTTAAATGTGAAATGAAAAATCATGAATGAATCGATATGAAATGATGAATATAGAGTTTGAGAAATGACCGAAATTTGAGAATTGTGACATCTAATATCTCCGCCAACATCTGAATCCGGCAAGGCTCAGAATGTTCAAAATGAGTCATTTACATCACATTCCGACGATTTTCAATTAGACCCCGTAGTTACATTTGACGATCAAGATGACCTTATGGTTTCCATTGATAATCAAATTGACTCCGTGGTTATACTTGAGGATCTTAATAATGATCATGTTGTGACTCCCGTTGAACAAGCTGAACTTTTGCCTCATCCAGATCTTGCTCTGTTACTTAAAGACCAGCAATCCCAAATTGAAGAATGTTGTGCATTAAATCAGGTCTTAAAAAGTAAAAATGCACTGTTAACCAAGGATTTTGAATGTTTACAAAAGCAACTCAATTTTTTCAAAACTCAAGAAAAACGTGAAAAAGGTTTTGAAGCAGCCTTTACTAAATCTCATCAAAACGAAAAATATTTAGAAAGACAGATGCGTGATCTAGCCGCTTCGAAGAATGCTTTGTTGTCTGAAATAGAACAACTGAAACATGAACATAAAAAGTAAATTAACGCTCTCACCTTGGAAAATCAAAAAGCTAAGGCTGAGTTGTTAACTTGTCAAAAACAGTTCTCTGCATACAAAAAGCATTCAACGAAACGAATAGATGATCATCTTGAAGAAATTATTGGCTTCCAACGCAAACTTAAAGAGTTTAAAACTGATGTTTACAAACATGGTGAGTCAGTAACTGCTATTGAAAAGTTTACTTTAAAACCCAATCCAAATGGATATGGACCGAATCTTGCTGATTACAAACCTAAGCTTTCAACCAAAGCATTCAAACCAAATCCTGAAGTTTCCAGTGCAGAATTTCAAATTGATAATTCTGTTATGAGTGTTGTTGAATATCATCATCAAGAGGAATTAGATGCAGAAGATGAGAGTAGATCAAAATTAGAATCTGTTGTTTACAAAAAACCTTTTAATTATTCAAAACCGGTCACTTTTGTCACACCAATGGATTCTTCTAACACACCAAGGGTTATCATAAAAACGTGTGAGTCTTCTAATGTTAATCCCCAACCAGATTATGCACAAATTTATGGTCCTTTACCTTCCATCAGTGAAGTAAACTCAAAACCTGAAAATCACAAAATTCTTAGATATTTTGACATTTTCATGGCTGACCTCAAAACTTTAGAACATGAGATAGAATATCATTCTGAAATCAATGTTCAACACTTTCAATCGCCTCTGGTACGAGAACAAAGAGACATTTTTCAGAAAAATGTTTTACCAAATGTTAAAAATTTGAAAAATTGTGCATTGTCTTGGGAACGGGACTTTCATAAGGAACTTCGAGTGAAGAAGGTCGTTTTCGAGAAAACAGAAACATCTATTTCCAATACTAAACGTAAAAAGAAAATGTTGAGAAAAGATGTTGATCGACTCTTGAATGATGTTATCTGTGCTGATATCCATAATATTGTGTTATTGAATTCTGTGCCATATGCATCTGATTATATCTCTGCTGATACTGTTGATTCTATCGTAACTGTTGAGAATACTGATAATGTGCTTCAGATCGAGTCTTTAAAAGCTGAAAATGAACGATTGCTTAACGAACTTTCCAATGCAAAACGTCGTCTTAATTGGTGTCAAAAAGATATTCACAATCAACCACTTGTTTTTCAAAACAAAATCGCTCAGTTGCGTGAAAAATCTTCTGATCCTAAAATTGAGCAACTGGATGATCAAAACGTGTCTTTGAAAAGTCAAATCTCAAAATATGAACAAAAAATTGTAAAAGTTAAACAGGAATATGGTGTCATATTTGATTTACTCAATAAGACTCGTCATGAAGCATCAAACGAACTTGATCATTATCTTGCACACACCAGAGAAGTAATGAATTTTGCTGGTAATATTCGTTCTGAAAATCAAGACTTGATTCACACTATCTTTAAGTTAAGAGACATGTTAGGAAAGTATGCACTACTTCCGCCTACCGTGATTAAGAGAATAGCACTAGTAACACTTAGTAATCGTGAACCTAGAATCCCTACTGCCAAATCACAAGTTGCTAACGTACTTCCTTCTACTGATATAGGAATAGTTGCGTCTTTTCGAAACGTCCGCACTTCACAGCCTAGGAGCACTACATCGAAGAATAGGAAGTTGCGACCTAAGAAAAGATCAATAAGGAATGCTAAAGTAGAAGAACACCCTAGGACTATGAATAAGACTCACGTTGCTTCCACTATAGACATTGCGTCTGGAAAATGTAATAGAAATAGTGATGTAACGAATGCTAAACCCCTAAGTACTTTTGATATTCAGTCTAATGCACCTTGTGTTATTTGTCGTAAAAGTATGAATTCTGATTGTCATGACAAATGTGTTGCTAACGCTATAATCTCTCGTTTACGGAATCCTAAGAATCGGAATACCTCTAGGCCCACTAATCATTCTAAGTCTGTGCTTGGTAGACCACCTTCTTTAGATTCTAAGGTAAGCATTGTTGTCCCTGTAGCTCCAGTTTCACCTCCTAAGAATGTAGTACCACCTAGTGCATTCACTAAGACTAAAGCAAATACTAGTTGGAGATGGCAGAAATGGATATATAACACACTAGGATTTAAATGGATGCCTAAAGTTATTGATGTGCGTATGTCTACTATCACTGCTCCAGAACCCTCTAACATTTCGGGTTCCACATCTACTTCTATTCCATTTGTGTCGTCTGTGTGTAATGCAGGTGATACAGATCATTCTCTTGATTGTTGATAGCGGATGTTCCCGACACATGACAGGCAACCTTAAACTCTTATCAAACTTTATTGCAAAGTTCATTGGCACTGTCAGATTCGGGAATGATCACTTCGCAGCTATCAATGGCTACGGAGACTATGTCAATGGGAACATCGAAATTAGCAGGGTTTATTATGTGGAAGGCCTCGGTCACAATCTGTTTTCAGTAGGTCAGTTTTGTGATGGAGATTTGGAGGTTGCTTTCAGGGAGAAATCTTGTTTCATTCGTGATCTACAAGGAAATGACCTTATGTCTGGCTCGCGTAATTCTATTCTTTACACTATCTCCATGCAAGACATGGTTGCTTCATCTCCCATCTGCTTACTTTCAAAGGCAACATCAACAAAATCCTGGCTATGGCACCGTCGTCTCTCACATTTAAACTTTCAAACTATAACCAATCTTGCTCGACACAAACTAGTTGAAGGTCTCCCACGATTCCGGTATTCTAAAGATCACCTTTGCTCAACCTGTGAACAAGGGAAAAGCACTCGTGCTCATTTTCCTTCAAAGGTGGAACACAGCTCTCAGCATGTGCTTCATCTTCTTCACATGGATTTGTGTGGCCCGATGTGCGTGCAAACGATTAATGGCAAACGCTACATCTTGGTAATAGTTGATGACTACTCACGCTGGACTTGGGTCTACTTTCTTCGAAGCAAAGACCAAGCTCCAAAGATGATCATCACCTTTCTCACAAAAATACAGGTTCAGCTCCGCAACACCGTCAGACTAATCAGAACAGACAAAGGAACTGAATTTGTTAACCAAAACCTTCGTGAATTTTATGAGAATGTGGGAATTCAGCGTCAAACATCTATTGCACGTACACCAGAACAAAACGGAGTTGTTGAAAGACGAAACCGAACGTTAGTGGAAGCTGCAAGAACAATGTTAATCAATGCTAAACTTCCAGATTACTTGTGGGCAGAAGATGTATCTACTGCATGCTATACTCAAAACCGTTCTATGATCACAAAACGCCACAACAAAACACCTTTCGAGCTTGTCCACAACCATAAACCGAATCTCAAACACTTTCATGTATTTGGATCCCTTTGCTATCCGAATAATGATCGTGATGATTTTGGAAAGCTCAAAGCCAAAGCTGACATTGGAGTCTTTATTGGATATTGTGAGAATTCTAAAGGTTACCGGATATGGAATTGTCGTACAAAACAGGTTATGGAAACGATACATGATCATTTTGATGAACTTACGGAAATGGCTTCTGAGTATAACAGCTTAGAACCCGGTCACAACCGCTTAAACTTTCCTCAACCCCCATCATCAGCTGAACAAAGCCCCCAGCTCACTCGTCAACAAATGGAAAGGTTATTTGCTCCTCTATTCAGTGACGATATTGATGAACGTGCTCTAGGTGTATCCGCTGTTTCCGCTGCACAACCTGATAATACTCTTATACCTGATACACCTGCTACAACAACTACTGTTGAAGAAGCACCACCAGTTGACTCCACCACAACAATTGAACAAACCGCTTCTAACAATGATGAACCGGCTGATGATGTTCTTAATGAAGTACCCCCACCTGCTGATTTTGATCCAAATGCGTTCTTTAACCCATTTGCTAATGACACTGCTGCACCTGATGTCGCAGAATCATTAACAAACCATTTGAATCCTCAGAATCTGCACAATGTATACCAACATCAACCCTCTACACATCGATGGACAAAAGACCATCCTCTGGCAAATATTATTGGCAACCCAAATCAACCAGTCGTTACGAGACAACGTCTTCACACAGATGGTGAACATTGCATTTATGCACTCACTGTCTGCCAATCTGAGCCTAAAAACATTAAAGACGCAATGACAAAAGACAACTGGATTGAATCCATGCAAGAAGAACTCAACCAATTCAAACGTCTTGAAGTATGGGAATTGGTTGAAAGACCAACAGGGGTCTACGTCATTAGTCTCAAATGGATTTGGAAAAACAAATTGGATGCTGAAGGGAACGTAATCCGAAACAAGTCACGTCTAGTTGCTAAGGGTTATCGTCAGGAAGAGGGAATAGACTTTGAAGAATCTTTTGCTCCAGTTGCTCGTCTTGAGGCTGTTCGGATATTTCTCACGTTCACGGCTCATATGAATATGACGGTCTTTCAGATGGATGTCAAAACGGCGTTTCTCAACGGACAATTGAAAGAAACAGTTTATGTCAGCCAACCAGAAGGATTCGTTGATCCCGAGTTCCCGAACCATGTCTACAAACTGAACAAAGCTCTTTATGGACTCAAACAAGCTCCTCGGGCATGGTACGATAAGCTATCATCTTTCCTCATTGCTAATAATTTCACCAAAGGTTCGGTCGACCCTACTCTTTTTATACAATATCACGGGGCACATAACTTAATTGTTCAAATTTACGTGGATGACATCATTTTTGGGTCTACACATAAAAAGTACTCAATCGCTTTTGCAAAACTAATGAAGAAAAATTTTGAAATGTCCATGATGGGTGAACTTACGTTCTTTCTAGGACTACAAGTTCATCAATCACCCCGTGGTATTTTCTTGAGTTAGTCCAAATAAGCCCTTGAATTGTTAAACAAATTTGGAATGAAAACCTGTGACACTTATGCCACACCAATGACTCATACCAAGAAGCTAGACGCTGATTTACATGGGAAACTTGTCGACCCCACAAAATACCGTAGTATTATTGGGTCTCTCATGTATCTAACAGCTAGCAGACCTGATATTGTCTTTGCCGTATATCTTTGCTCCCGTTATCAGTTGCGACCAACTGAAACCCACCTCTTTGAGGCTAAAAGAATCCTCCGATACATCAAGGGAACCATTAACTTGGGGATCTGGTATCTGAAGGATTCTGGTTTTGAACTAATTGCTTTTTCAGACGCTGCCCACGCAGGATGCTTAGATTCACGGAAAATTACTTCAGGAGCACTACAATTTCTTGGTGATAAACTGGTGTCCTGGCAATCGAAGAAGCAGGATTGTACAACTCTGTCATCAACCGAAGCAGAATATGTAGCCATGTCCGCGTGTTGTGCTCAAGTCATCTGGATGAGAACACAACTCAAAGACTATGGTTACGTATTTGACAGAATCCCGATGTACTGCGACAATCGGAGTGCCATTGCGATCTCGTGCAACTCAGTTCAGCACTCGAAATCAAAGCTCATCGATCTTCGATATCATTTCATCAAGGATCATGTAGAACAGGGTACAGTTGAATTATACTTCGTGGGTACAGAATACCAATTGGCAGATCTACTCACCAAAGCCTTGCCTCCCGCTAGGTTTAATGAGTTGGTCCACCGGATTGGTATGCGGTGTTTGACTCAAGAGGAACTAGATGACCTCTTAAAATAGTCTGAAAAACCTGTCAAACACCACAATCTCTTTTGTAAATATTTTTCAAAAACTAAATACAAAACTATTAAAACTGATAAAATAACAAAAATATTCTTCTATCTATTTTTCTTTTAACATGGCAAGTACATTTCTTCCATCAACACTATAATCTTTCAAAATTCATTAATTTTTCCGATCAAGTGTTGAGGGGGAGAAAATAAATTCTTAACTGTTTCAAAACATCCATGTACTTGCATGTTATCATATCCCGATTGCTTCTTTAAAATGGTGGTCACATTTTCTGGTTCAATGACACTCCTCGGACTAAAACTTAAAACCTTTCATTATTTTCTTAAATCAAGGGGGAGTGTCGTCAAGTTTCTTTATTAAAATATTTTGTTTGGTAACCAAAATAGAAGTTAAATGGCTTTGGATGAAAAAGGAAAAGGTGGAGGGACTAAAACTGCCAAAAGCTCAAACTCTTTTTTAATAAAACTCCCTTCCACCTAACTTTCACTTCACATTTATTATCATCACCTAAATCATCCTACGCTCAAAAAACGATCTTCATTTCCGTGTATTGGATCATCATTTTGTAAGAGGTATAATAATCTTTACATGTTTTTAAACAAGGGTTTTGATTTTCACTCAAATCCAACGGTCAAATGATGAGATTGAGTGTGATTCGTGTTCTACGCGTAAGCTATGAACACAAATCACTCATTCGTGTGTTTTTGGTTAATGTGATTGTGTCAAAACATTTAATTAATCATACTAAAACCATTTCTATCATCAAAACGCACCCAAAAATACGAATTGATGGAATCTGGAAAACTAGGGTTTATGCGTAGTTTTGGGTGTTTTCAAATCTGATTGTATTTGGTCAAAAAGATTGTTGTGTGATGTTAATATCATGATGAATTGATGTTATCTAAGCTCTAAAACAACCCAGAAACACTAATTAAGTTAGAATTAGAAATTAGGGTTTAATGTTCTTGAGTTTTGGGTACTTTTGATTCACCACGAATTGGGTGTTAAAACTTGGTTATTACACTCTCACAACATCTAAGACTTACCAGAAAACGTTTTGTGCAATTCCTATGGCTAGAAATCATATTCATAATTCATAAACTTTAGGGTTTTGACTTACGCGTATGACTTTCTACGCTTAAACTGTTTAACAAGTTTTCATGTCATGAACTATTATAAGATGAATGTATGGGTTAATATTGATAATATGATGTGTGGAAAACTAGAAGGGGGGGGGGGTTGAATATTTTTACCAATTAAAACTTCCTTTTAAACTATTTAGATCGACTTATGTCAATCTATTTGGTTGTGTGTGTTGGATGTTGATAAACAATCATATAAAGATATGTAATGAAAAGATAAGAGTAAGAAGCACAAAACCACAACGCGAGTATTTATAGTGGTTCGGCTACAAGGACACCTTCCTTGCCCTACTCCACTCCTCGAGTCACCTATTCGAGAGTTTGTAATCACTACACCAATCTCCTTATGGCGGAGAAGCCTTCACAACGTCGCTTAACCTTTTTTCGGTACAAAGCTAAATACCGAGTTCTTTCACACCAAGGCGAACCACACCTAACACAACGTTGCCTACCCTTTATACGGTGCTAGGCTAACCACCGAGTTCTTTCACACCTTAGGTGAACTACACCTTCACAACGTCGCCTACCCTTTATTAGGTACTAGGCTAAGCACCTAGTTCCATTGCAATGGAGGAACTACTACCACACTACACCAACGACTAATCCCAAAGGAGATCTACTCCTTTACAACACCATCAAGGACATCAATATCCTTGGATCTAATGCTAGTCTATCTAGTACATCGAAACACACCATGTCGAATGTATGTCTAAGGCACCTTTCACTAATGCCTTTGACTAGATCTACAAGACACCTTTCACTAATGTCTTGTGTCTTCACTTTCAAGCACCTTTCACTAATGCTTCTTGTCTTGACTTCTAAGCACCTACAACAAGTGCTTATCCTATAGACGATAGATACCCTTCACTAATATCTTCGTCTTGACACTTGAGACATCTTTCACTAATGTCTTTAACATTACGCTTCTTTGAAGAAAGAAAGGGATCATCAACAAGAGGATTTCAATAGCCTTGATGATGAGGAAGCTTGGCAACTCATGGACTTGAGATTGCTCGACTTCAAAGGTGGTGATCTTGCCTTTAAGAGGAACCTAAAAGATCACACAAAAACAAAACTACAAACATAGATCTCTTGGATCTAAGGTTAGTGAGATTTAACTCAGGGGAGAAAGTATGTTAGAAAGGGGTGAGAAATAATGAAGAAATGACTCACTATTTATAGAGAAAAATCCTACTGTTTCCCCGGATCCCACGGATCCCTACTACAAGGGATCCGGCTAGCAAAAAGCTAGGGATCCGTGGTCCGCTCCTCTTTGCCCATGGGTATTTTTGGTTAAGGGTCATGGGTCATGGGTTATGGGTTGATCCATGGTTTTCTTTCTAGATACAATGTACTTGGTTAAGTGGTATATATAAAACCATGGGTTATGGGTCAAAACCATTTGCTAGTATTTACCCTTTTTGTATATACTTGTATTTACCCAATTTACCATACACTTAGTTTTTACTCATTTTAGTATACTTAGTTTAAGTATATGTTTAACCCAATATGTAAACACTAGTTGTTGTACATATGTATCTAAGTCATAAAATCACTTATACTAGTTTTAGTGTTTTATGTGAAAGCGTAAGTGTGTTAGAAAACTATTAGTTCAAACCATTTACGTGTTTTATTTGTTTCCTTAAAATGATCTTACTTTTATTATCAACAAAACATTAGAAGATCGTAAAATATAAATAAACGTTTTTACGGCTTATTTGTATTAACATGATGAATTTATTTCAGGTTTGTTACAAGTGAGAATTCAGAATCAAGGTTCTAAGCAAACTACGCATAAGGATCACCTTATGCGTAGCATGTTATGCGTAAGAGTAATCTTACGCGTAGTGTCTACGCATAAGGTTCTACAATGGGACTACGCGTATCCTGTGAAGGATATGCGTAAACAGTGACCTCTACGCATAAGGCCTACTCTTACGAGTAAGCCTTACGCATAAGGTTGTTATACGCCTACGCGTAAGCTCTACGCATAAGATCCCCTGTTCCTACGCGTAATACTTCTTACGCGTAAGTCAGGATCCTACGCATAAGCTTTCGTCTATGCATATAACACTCTTGTTTACGCATAACTTTTCCACTTTTACGCCTAAGCCTTGATTGACCTTAATCATGAATTGTTACGCGTGCAAACTTGTAAATAAACAAATCATAACATCACGAAACCAATTATGTCACTAATAAGCCTAAATGTTTAAAATGTTGTGTAAAATAAGTGATAACATAAACTTTAAAAGGTAAAGTTAACTAACTCACGAAACTTACCACAACGTCATTGGACTATTGAACACAAAAGTGACTTTGGACTCGTAACAATCATTGACATTGTACATTCAATAATTAGACAATAAAACCTTCTGTTGACTAACATTATGTCTTTCGATATGTTGGTTCTTTTGGCTAATGTTATTTCAGAACAAGACATGGCTGCTCAAATGAATGTGGATGCACCAGATGTTCTCACAATGGCCGATATCTTCCCTAATGGCTATCCGATGAAGATTGGAAAGAACAACCTTCGGGTTGACTTTGAAACCCTCACCTGTTCAGAATCTTCCTGTTTGATTGCTATGGATATTCTCAAGAATCATCCCTACCAGAACATGCTCTCACATTCTGCTACAGTACCGGAGATCTACATGCAACAGTTCTGGAATTCTATGCAGAGGATCAAAGGTCAAAGTGCAGTGACAGTGACGCTCAATCACAAACAAGTCACCATCACACATGCAGATTTACGGGCTGTCCTTCTCATCCCTGACATCGAGCCAACCGACTTTTATGCCACACCTGCTAAAGAGACAGTTCTGCAATTCTTGATTGATATTGGCTATGATGAAGCTTCAGGAATTATTACCAAGCATTCTCACGTGGAGCTTAAGAACATTCCTCAACCATGGAGAACCCTCTACATCATCATCACTAAGTCTGTCTCTGGTCATGACAGTGGCTATGAGCATCCCAAGCTCATGGAACTGCAAATCTTCTAGTCACTGATCAATAAGAAGGACATCGAGATTGAAGCACTGATATGGGATGACATGATGTCATTTCTCAAAAAGCTTGGCTCAAAGATTCCCTATGTTAGATACACAAAACTGTTGATCCATAGAGCACTTGGACTTCATCCTGATATCCCCAAGAGGCTCAATGACCCGACAATCACGACATGTTGACTGAGCCTATCCTATCTGTCAGAATCAAGGAATCGTCAACAAAGAAACAGGGTGATGTGTTACTTGATCATCTACTGACTGACGAAATCAAGAAGCTTGAAACGTATAAAAGGTATCGGGTAGCAGTAAGAGAAGGAAAAGTTGGTCATCTCGATGAGAAGTCTTCTGGAACACCTACACGGAGAACCATAAGAGACAGTGCAGCGAGTGCTGCAAGTACTGAAAGTCAAAGGAAGTTTCCCAAAAGGAATCCTCCTCGTAAAAGGATTGTTCCCGTTAAGGAAGCTGAACCTATTCCCAAATCTGAACCGTAAAGAGAGCTGGTGGACGAAAGCTCTGAAGATACACAATCAGACGAAGAGGTCTTTCACTCTGAAACTGCAACCGACACTAATCCTTCAGTAGCCAAACCTCCCAGTCCTCCAGCTGACCTAGGAAAAGGGAAGACTCCAGTGCTTGTGCCTTATGATGAAAGCTCAAGCTCAGATGAAGAGCAACTGGATCAATCATACAGGAAGAAGTTTAAAATCGTTATTCACCTACAAAAAGCTAAAGAATTTGAACAAGATCAAATGTGTGGCCCCTGAGGGTCTAGTGGTGGTGTCCACTCTTCACCAGATCCTGATGCGGTTAATCGACCCGATAAGGGAACTGGTGCCACCACTCTTGTGCAACAACAAAAGCTTGTGGAGGACTCTACTGATTTTAACATTGAGGAACCAGAAAAGGATAAGTATGAGAAAGATAAAGATTATGAAGAAACTAAATCTGGAAATGATGAAGATGTTGATTATGAAAAGTTTCTTCTTGACAGTCCCGTACGGTCTAAGGAGGATACTTCTGCACCTCCAAAGGACCCTGAATCTCCTCACATCTCATCATCATCAGATTCATCCTCTCACTCTTCACCACCACCGTCAAAAAGATCAACCAAATCATCATCCAAATCTGTGAAGAAACCAACAGACTCTTGGTTATCTCGGGCTAAAACAAGGATTGTTAAGGCTGTCAAGCAAGTACGGAAGAAGGATGTTACCAACAAAAAGCTGAATCAACTTGCTGACAGAATCAACCTTCTTCAAGACGGGATAAAAGAATTATTGACAGAAAGGGAACAAATCCAGAAGTTTATCAGTGGAGATTTCCAAAAGGAGTTGGAGAAGATGGCAAAAGAAGACACTCACAAATTCCTTCTCGACACCATTCCTAAAGTAACAAAGGAATTATATTCCAAACTTCTTACTCCAAACATCGTTACATTGGTCAAACATATCATGGCCAAAGAATCTGATTACTCTAAAGATGAATTGATTTCTAAATTAGTGATGCAAATGTCAAAAAGAGCTGGAACCTTCACTTCGGATGAAGCTAAGTTTTTTGAGACTCTATTAGACTATCAACTCAAGTCTTCATGCAAAGAATCAACAACTCAACCAAAACGACCAAGAGACGACGATGATAAGGACAAAGACTCTGCACCTAAATGCCCGAAGAAGTCTGGTGAATCTTCATCAATGCCACCTCCACCCAAACGGACTCCAGCACAACAAAGGTCTCCTCCTCGTGCTTCTACTGATAAACCTCAGGATTCTTCTGAATTACCACCCCAGACTCAGAAAACCGGTGATCATTTTGAGTATACGGGTGGTGACGATGAGGAAGTACGTGAGCCCCTACAACAACCCAACTCTCCCAAACAAGCTAAGAAACCAGAATCTTCATCTAGGTCTAAGAAAAAGAAGAAGAAGGCACCTAATACTGACGTCGTATCATGGCTAGATGAAGATGACACAGAGGAATTTGAATGGTTTTCTACACTTGTTAATTCCACCCCTATCCAGCTGAAGGTCAAGATCTGGTAGACGGTAATACATTGGAGCATGCTAAGATACTGCAAGAAAAATTCCGAGTAAAGAAGATGAGAAAATCTGAGTTGAGGCGAATCAAGAATGAAGCTTTTCAACAGTTAAAAGATAGCTCGGAAAGTGACATCGATGTCGAATATCACCTTGAAAACATTGCTCGAGCTATGTCTAACAACATGGATTGGCTCAACCCAGAAGTAAACATCGACTTCACCAAACGGGACAACCCTCCATATTACACCGACTGGTCTAAACCTCTACCAACAATTGGCCAACCACATGAGCCAAGGATTCCATTCCGATATTTCTTCAACAAAGACTTGGAATTTCTTCTACATGGTGGCGATGGTTCAAGGAAATATGCTACATCTTTGACACTTCCATTCCCGGCAGCAATATACTCTAACTGCATAGCTATCGAGGAAAGAGCTAACCACTTGTTCTCCAACAATGTGGTAGAGTATAACCGTGATGCAATGTATGGGATTCACCATTGGCCGGAACGCCGAAGAATCTACTACAGAAGCTGCCAGGTTCAGAAGTCTCAACATGCAGTGTTCAGTCCTAAGAGTATCGTTGCCATCAAACACGTTGATCTTTCGTCCAAATGGGACTACACTTTTCTCAAGAATATTGTGGTCAAAAGGCAAGACGAAAGGGATTATGCATTCTTTGAAGCTGACTTTGAGAATTTGTCTATCAACGACATTGAAGACATGTACCTTGCCAAAGTACAGGGTCGCATGAGACAATTTTCAACTAAAGTACAACGTGAATTCATCAAGTCATTGCTCATCTTCATCAGACGCATAGTCATCAAAGAACGTGTAGAAGATCTCCAGCTTGCAGTTGAATCATATCAAAACAGCTCTCACAATATACACTCATCAGCAAACCATTCGGCGTTGTTTACCGCAGTGAACTTCAACGAAATTGCTTAATGGCGTGTAGTGATCTTCACAAGTTTGGGGATCACACTTTGAAGATGGTTCAGGACAGATTGGCTTATAGGTTGAAGGATATACGTCAAAAGATTAGGTCTCCTAAGCAATGGAATTCTCAGGATCGAAGGGATGTGAGGAGGATCATCAGAATGATTGATGAAAGGTTGTATCGAAGGGATCAGTTCAGAACGTTGGAAAGTTTTGTTGGTGGTCGACCCAGGATTAACATCACCGGCTATCAACGCCCAGTTCGCACTCCTAGCAACATCACTAGACTTCCTGGTACCCCTTGAACTATTTCTTTCATTATTACATTTGGATGTGTGATTATATATGTCTATGGCTTGTGCACACATAACAGTGTACAACCCGTTCTTGTCAAGAAAGGACCCTGTGGTACGCTTCAGTGCCACAATCCTTATAAAAGGAGCGAAAGCTTCTTACTTTTGAGTAAAACCTATCAAACCTTTCATTTTTCAAGGTTTTGCTCAAAAGGACAAGTACTTCCCCGTATGATTTTCAAAACCTCAACCGTTTATATCACTTGTTGAGGGGGAGTACTTGAGTTAAAACTTTGTTCACAAATTGTTCATAGTGGTCATCTTCCCGCAACACTCGAAATGGTCATATTTATTCTTAACTTTTCAAAAATAACATTTTTTATGCCATTTTTGAGGGGGAGAAAATTATGTGATAAGAAATATGTTGTGTAAATGCAAATGAATCTTTGTGTAATAGACTTAACCAACGAATTGACGGAACTAAACTGTTAGTAACTCGAAAAGACTTGTCCGGGACGGGTAATAATTTCAAGCTAGTTCGCTAGTAATGTAAACGTGTCTCGCAAAGGACTTGTCCAAGTAGAGAGTACCATTCGAGAAACTGTTGGTAGACATGAACTCTGACGGGTATGACAACCTTTCGAGGCTTGTCTACACCTTCAAGGTAGTTATTAGAGCTAGTTGTCACCTAAAAGCTGACGATGTAACTCTTTAACTATGTAACGTAACCGTGTCTCGCGGGGGATTGTCTATCTTGAGTTGATCAATTCATAAAGTGCGCGCTCTTTCCTCACTGTGCAGATTTCCATAAAAACTCCTAAGCACATGTGGAGGGGGAGTATTTCTGAAAATCTAAAACTCTTGAAGTGTTCAAACATGTTTTTCATTCACAAACACTTTGAGAGATTTTCATAAAAAATGGTTTTATGGCAATGGAGTTATAAGGAGATTAAGGTTAGGAATAACCGTCCTATGATCCGCCAGAGCCGGAGGGATCTACCCAAGGACATCACAAATAGTTAGTACTTAGAAGTCCTTAGGTACGATTATTAAAAAGGAGAAAATGAGAATCGGAGAAAGAAGGAGTTGAAGAATTAAAAAGAAATGCAAAGAAAAGGGTGATAAGAAATAGCCCTCCAAATTATTCAACTTAGGGCAGACACCGGGTTCAATTCATATGCTACTGGTTGTCACTTAGTGACACCGGTATTGAAGATTAAAAGTCGTCATGGACCCAGTGACGCATGCACTAAACCTTCTTAGCCACTCAAGCTTCTCTCAACAGAAGCTTGTTTCATTCTCACAGGGAACCCTACGTAAACTATCGGCTTTCTCTTAGAGATCGCTGGTATTGAAGAAGGAGACCCTCTCCCTAGTCTCCGCTCAGGAAAACCAAAACGCACTATTGAGTCTAGAGCCACGAGATTCATCAAAAGATCTCTTAGGTACACTTGACATTTCATCACTTAATGTTCAACAATAAGAACATCAGTGGTACGTTATCGAGTCCTTCACAGATCTTAGCAATCTGTCGAGAACATTTATGAGAGGTTCACAACTGTGATCCTCAGTGATTGAATGGAAACTCCTGCAGGGTCAACATCTAACAGCCCTGACAGCAGGTCACTTCGGTAACTCCCCGTGGATTACGCTTAGTGTGTCTCAAACGGTCTACAGTCGTGAGGTGATGCTTCGGTGTACCTCAGCGACTCATCTGAACTGTAGGTGTACTTCGGTACATCGCGTTATCTCACTTGTGGGACTCCAGTTCAGGAACGGCCTTTGTGAGAATTAGAGTTGTGTTTTCACACTATGCTATTAACACTCTCAAAGTTCAAACTTGTAAGTGCCGGAATCCGCTTATTACTAACCGTTTTAAATGTTTTCTTCTTATGGAAGCTCTGGAGCAGAATGATCGTGCAGATTCTTCTCATGCTCACGCCAACATCATCACTAATGGAAGTTCTATCTTAATGCAACACAAAAGTCAGAATGATTCTTCGCCAAATAAAAGAATCTACAAAGCTAAAGACTTAAAGAACTTCATCAGTAATGAAATCCAACGTCAAAGAGCGTGTGAGCATGTTGAAGAATGACGTGGAGACACTGTAGCAGTGAAGCAGAACTGAGGCAGACTTGATGCAGATAACAAAAACATACTATCACTTCCATCACAAATAACAATAATCAAAGAACAAAGTTAAAGATGACGTCAAAGCAGAACCGTTTAAAGAAAACAATTTCTCTACACTGGGGAGATTGTTCGAATCAAGGCAATTCTTCTCACAAGAAAGAAGAATGTCAGAAGACGTCAAAGCTACTATTACATCAACACCTTCACCGTTTTCATCACTAACACTTAGGGGGAGATTGTTGGAATCACTCCTAGACCTAAATCAAGTGTTAGTAATTTACATGTGATAGTTAGTTTAATTAAGGCCTTTATGTTTGTTATTAGCCTTAAGCTTATGTAAAAGGCCCATGAGCTTAGGCCCAAGCCCATAGGAGAAAAGATGGGAACTAGGAGTGTTGCCCTAGCTTCCCTCCTATAAATACTCTTGTATAACCCTCACTTGAGGGTTGGTTGTTCAATTTATTTCTTTCACTCATGCCTTACGCATAACCGTGCTACTCATATCGTGTGTGTGTGTTTGATTTATTGTTTAATCGCCTTTATCTCTTTCTATTAAGCTTGTGTTGTAAAACTAGTGACCTAACATTCTCTCTTTAAAATACACATACTAACACTTTTCTCTCTCTTCCAAATAATTAAAACCCTAACCCTAACCACCCACCACCACCGCCCTTTTCCGACCAAATTCTGACCACCCACTAGCGAGTGGTATCTCACCTCCACCACCATCTTGTAGATCTCTCTTTCCTCTTTCTATCCACATATAAAACTCTCACAAAAGCCTTCATTAACACCTCCAAATCTGGAAATTAAGATTTGTAAAATTAGGGTTTTCATCAAATATTGTAGATCGGGCTTGAATAAGGTAAATGGAACATGGTTCAAGCTTGTTTGAGCTTTGTGTAGCCACGTATGGCATATATATGGATCGACCATATTATAAAATTTAGGGGTTTTGGTTCAAACATGGGATGAAATCTAATTAACACTTAAATAAACATGTAGCTAGTGTTTTGGAATCATGTGATGTATCATATTGTTGGGTCTTTGCATTTTATGTTTAGTTTTATGTTTTTGGTTAGAATAGATTTTGGGTTTGATGTTTGGTTGATGATTAGAGGTTGATTGATTGTATTTGTATGTTGTGGTATTGATTTGGGAGGTGTTTGGTTGTGCATATGGGGCGTACGAGCCACAAGACCCACGTAGGGGTTGTGGTTGGTGGCGTACGTGACCCTCAAGGACCAAGGGTCCGGGTTGAGTTGTCGTGGTAGCTTGTGGGTTGATGTTGTTAGTGTTTGGATGAGACGCGTGGAGCCGAAAACCTTCTAGAGCTTGTTTGGTTCGCCTGGTCTTAACCGTGACCATTTCATGACCATTAGGGTCATAAAATTTGTTTCGGGTATACTTGGTTGGTTGATTGGTTGGCGAGATTTATTGGAGTTGAATTGGGATTGAATTGCACTATTATGACTTTTAATTTGGACTTGATATATATAAATTATCAACTTTCAGCAACGTCGGTGTTACTTTGCCTTTTTAGTCAATAGTTGACCCCGACAACGCCATAACATGGACTTTAGTGTAGTACGGACTATTGATTGATTAAAAGCCGAGAAGTCATGACTCGTGCTTGTGGACTCGAAACGAATAACGAAATGAAACTAATATTGGAATTTGACGATATATATATATATATATATATATATATATATATATATATATATATATATATATATATATATATATATATATATATATATATATATATGAAAATGCTAATAGACTATGAAATATAAATAATAAAAAAGGTTTTCATACCAAAAATATCGATAACAAGACTTATCTTGTTATTTACAATTTTAAATAGAAACTAACGACTAAAAATGGAAATATTTTATAATAAATAAGTAATTAATGTTTCGAGTACACGTTTATTGAAATATGCCAATTATGGGCATTTAATACTATTTTCAAGTATTTAATTACTTACGTTGTGTGCATGGGTTACGGATAACCTAACATTAATAATGTTGATCCACGTGGGTAGCGGACTTATTAGGTTGACGAATCTAATAAGAGCCCGTTAGGTACGTTGGGTAACATTATTAATGGGTGAATTATCCTTATGACTCTTTAGGATGCGACTGATTTATGGGATAATAAGCGACACAAATAAATAATTGAGTTTATCGAGTTGACGAATTCGATAAGGTCTACTATTTATTCTGAAACTTATTGGACTATGGAGCTTATCACTTAGATGTCTCATTGAGTTGCATTGAGTCACATATTGGTTGTTTGAGTGCATTCATGGCATCATATTGACTCGATACACCCACATGAGGATACCAAACACTAGGATTAAATGGTGAAACGAGACATTTTTGGAAATAATTAAATGGAATACATTGGGGTAGATAACGTTGATTTTAGGAAATATATATTAAAATTGGTTTACATTAATAGGTTGTGCCGAGTCGATAGTTGTTGTGTCGTGATTACCTGTTATCTTCTGCTAGTGTTTATTCGTACGTTGCTTGCTTGAGGTGAGTTTCATAGCCCCACTTTTATCTACGTTTTAACTAAATTGGGGTGAGAATCATGCTACTGTTTTTGGACCTTTAAAACTATTTGGATTTTCTTGTGTGCTTGACTGTTTAGATAGATGTGCGGTAGTTGTTGCCTTAGACTAGGGTAGCAATCCTAATTGCTATAACTGTTTCCTAGCTAAGAATAGACTTCTACCTCGACCTAGTCCAGGGTTGGAAATTGTTCAAGATTTTGCCACGACAGTGCTGGCCTAGAGTCGCTGGGCCCGAGTGATCCCTGGATGCGGGATATGGATTGTGATCCGGTTAGGATCGGTTGGTGATCCGGTTAGGATCGGTTTGTGAACGATGTTTATTGATAAGGTTTTAAAATGTACCTTTTTGAGGGGTTGTTTAAGCCCTTATTTGATCACTTTTGTATCCGTTATTACTTAATATCGTTCTTTTTCACTTTTTAGGTATCTTGAAGGCAAAATGCTGGAATGACACTTATTCGGATGAAAAGGCGCGAATATACGAAGAAAATGGCCAAAGTCAAGAATCGAGACACTCAGGCTACTAAAACTGAAGGGGACGGCGTCAGGTGTTATCTGTGACGCCGTCAGACCACTTTTTTGACGTCTCAGTAGCCAAATTGCTTATTTTCAAGTGACGGCTTCAGGTTTTAAAAGAGTAGGTCGTCGCAACTCAGACGGCCTAGATTTGATCCAGACGACGTCAGAGACTGAAGGGGACGGCGTCACAAGCATAAGGTGACGCCGTCGCAAGACTAACGTGGCCAAGACGAAACCCTAATAACGGCGACCCGACGGCGTCACAAATCAAAGGGTGACGCCGTCGCATATGTAATCTTATATTTAGAATCTGATTTTTTTTTAGTTTTCAGTGTGTAGTCTTTTGGAGTAAAAACCTAAACCGAACCAAGGCTGTCTTGTACAGTATTTTAGGGTTCCAAACCCTATCTTACATCAAGATAAGTGTTTTACTTCATTAATTCAATTATGTCTTCAATTACTTGTGTGTATGCTTGCATGTTTCCCATGTCCGGCTAACTTACTTGTGTGTTTGCTTAGGAGATATGAAACTTAATTATTGAATATTGATTGGTTGTCTCTTATCTTAATTGTTAATGATCTAGTATTGCGATAGGTCATTCGTTGTGTAGTTAATGCTTGATTAATCTTTGTTGAACCTTAGCTTATAATACCTAGAGTCATTGTAGGCTAAACCATCCGAAGAGTACCTTAGAGTTGAGTTTATAAATCCTAGAGATTTTGTAGGCGATAACCTTTGGTAGTTTCAAAGAGTTAGGGATAAACGCATACCCTACGACCTTAGACACACAACGCGATTAAGAATAAGGATGTGGCAATTCAACCATCAATAGGAGATAATTAAGGAGTAATACAACCTAAGTAAACACATCTTTAAATCATCATACGAGCACACAATAATTAGACATAGACTACATACACCTTAGTTTAGATAATTAGATAAGTAGAAGTAAGCGGTAGAAATACAAACCCCTAAATCCAAACCCCGAGATTCGTACCTTTCAATTTCCTAAAAAATAACATAAAAAGATAAAAAATAATCTTCCTCAACCCCAACCTTAGCGTAGTAACTTCTCACTAGCATTCCTATTCCCCTAGAGAACGATATCAATTCCCGTGGATTACCCTAATACTACACTACAATGATTAGGTTCACTCCCTAGGGTGTTGAAAAACTTGCTGGACGAAAAGGAAGTTCTTTGACCCCGAACGACTCGTGTAGCGTTATCAAGTTTTTGGCGTTGCTGCCGGGGAATAGAATAGCTAGTTAGGAGTCCACCTCGTTTAGGTTTCTTTGCTTGATTCCTATCAAGTAAACGTTTTCCCATTTTTAGCTTTCTCATAGTCTATCCCCCTTTTTCGTGACCTTTGTTAGTAATCCCATCACTTTTCATCATGGAAGGTGATAACCAACCACCATTCATCAACCTACCACCAAATGACCTGCCAAGAGGCCGTACTCTTGGTGAATACTCGAGACCAAGCCACCTAGGCTATAGGAACACCATTGAGCTTCCCGACCAAGCCCAAACTACGGCCCTGCGATCCGACACCATCCGGTTGGTGCAAAACGGATGTGCATTCCATGGACTTCATTCCAAAGATCCTAATCAGCATCTTAAGGATTTCCTTAAAATTTTCGATTCCATCGACCTCGATGCTACTACTCGGGAGACCACGCGTCTGCGTCTCTTCTAATTCTCTTTACGAGACCAAGCTAGTAATTGGCTTGAGCAACTTCCCTCCGGCTCCATCTCAAGTTAGGATGATCTTACCTCTCGCTTCCTTGCTCAATTTTTCCCACCAGGGAGAACCACTAAGCTTAGGAATGATATCTTGATGTTCCAACAACGTCAAGGTGAATCTCTCTACGAAGCATGGACTCGATTCAAGGACTTACTCCATAAAGTCCCTCATCATGGCATTGATCTTTGGCTCTAAGTCCAACTCTTTTATGATCATGTCAACTTCCCCACCAAGCGATCCATTGACCAAGCGGCCGGTGGAAAACTTAGTGATCTCACCGCGGAAGAATCATGGGGTATAATAGAGGACCTTGCCCTCTATGACAACGAAAGTTGGAATGACCCCCGTGAGTTGCCCAAAATCGTTAAGGCTATCTCCCTGCCTCCCATTGACTCACAACCTTCTGACCGTAGGATGCTCGAGCTTGAAGATCAAGTTAAATTCCTAATGAGCTCCTACGAAAATCCTAAGTCTTCACGCCATGTGAACAAAGTTTCTTCCTCGTGTGAGCCGTGTAGTGATCCTCATAACACGCGCACTTGCACCCGATTCCCCGAACATGCTTCCGTTGACTACGCATCCTCGCGTATTAATGGAACGGGAGGCACCCGGACCTAGGACTTTTAATGATGCCCGAGAAGCATGGAAGGGCAAGCCCGACTTCTATTGGGGATAAACCAAAGAATTCACTTCCAATGATTTCTCATGGCCCCCATCTCACGGCCCTAACCAACAAAACATTGAAGGGATGTTGCAACACCTAGTCTCATCCCAAGAAGCTCAAATAGCTAAGCTCTCGGACCATTCTAACCAACAACAAGCCGAGATCGATAGGAAGATAGATAACCTCTTGAAAGCCATGACCAATAGTGATAGGAAGGTTAATGTTATCTCAACTCCCGAACCTTCCAGTGTAGAGATTAAGGACCCAGGTAAGTTAGCTAAGCACGTTCAATTCGTCAATACCATCGCCTTAGTGGAACCTAATAGAACAAATGACGAAGCGAACCATGAGACGATACTTGAGGTTAGTGAAACACCGATGAATGAAACAACCAAGGAAGTAGATGAAGTAGACAATGGCTATTTCAATAAATTTCCTACGGAAGAAGAACTATCTCGCCATCCTCACTTAGTACGTGACCTCCGTCACATGTATGTTAGAAAAAGCCCTAGGATCAAGTTTGGGAACCCTTGGAATCTTAACATACCATGTTGCATAGGACACCTTTTCGTGGCAAAGGCCTACATTGACCGCAAGTCCCCAATAAACATAATGACTAGCACCTACTATAATTGGGTAATGAAGAAGCCTATCCCAACTAGGCAAGATCCCGATAATCCTAGGGTTAGTTGCAATTTTCTTGGTAGAGTTAAGGGATTGCCTGTTTATGTAGGTAGTTTCACATTTCCTACGGATTTCATAATTGTGGGTGATATTAGTACGACAATAGATCCTAGCTTGTCCCACGTTATTC
Source organism: Chrysanthemum seticuspe (assembly GCA_019973895.1). Lineage (NCBI taxonomy): Eukaryota > Viridiplantae > Streptophyta > Magnoliopsida > Asterales > Asteraceae > Chrysanthemum > Chrysanthemum seticuspe. The sequence continues at coordinate 228,276,735 of BPTQ01000007.1, read as the reverse complement.
TAGGAAAACCTTTCATAGAAAACACCGGGATGACTTATGATCCCTCATTAGGAATAGTGCGATTCAAGGATGAGACCGATGATGTAGCTTACCAAATGCCATTTAAGATTGAAAAGTTTTCATCACTCTCTAATGATGAAAAGGAACTTAAACTACCAGTCTATTATAGGAATGAGGAGGATAAACAGAAAGGAGTAGATTATGTTATGGCCAAGATTTTCGGTTTCTATAAGGATTGCTTAAACTTAGGACCGGAATATAGAACCGATTGGGGAGAGGATGACCTCTTAGAAAGGTGCATCATAGGGCACTTTTACAACATGGAATCCCCCAATAAAGACCGTCATGAGGAAGAAGGTGACGGTAACGAGAGCACGTATGGGCACGACTTCGAGTCTAGCTACAAGACTCATAAATAAAGAAAAGCGCTTCGTGGGAGGCAACCCATGCTTAATTGTTTGCTTGTTTGTGTCATATATCTTTTATTGATTGTTTATTCTCATGTTTAAATTTGTAAAAATGCTTTATTTTGTTTTTAACCTCGTCTTAATTACATATAAAGGTATTTTACATAAAGGATAAGTGTAGGGAGGATTACACACGTTTTCAAAAGAAACGTAAACATGAGAATTTCAATTAATTAAAAGATATACATGTGTGTTTGTTCGAGTCAAATGCTTGTATCGAGTCATAATGGATGTTTTGCAAGAAATTTTTCCAGATTCTAAAGATGTAAATTTTCCAGAATTTTTTCCAGAAAATCGCAGACCAGTTTTTGTCAGGATAACCTGACGGCGTCAGGATCGCAACCTGACGGCATTAGGAAGGAGCAAAAACAACTGATTACTTTTTCTCGTTTTCTGAGCTACTTAAAAATTTTTGGAATTTTCCAGGTCTTAATTTTCCAGAAATTCTGTAAACATCCATTCCACAAGCATTATATCCTAGTTTAGTAGAGTCCTATATATATATTATTACCGCTGATTTTATGCGAAGGTTTCGTTTGTTTTCTTCAAGTGTGCAGGTTTATTTTACCAAGAAGAAAATACATAAGATGAGAAGGAGCTTTTCACGCAAACATTCTTCTTGAAGAAAGATGTAACCACCACTTCACACGGATCCTACCGAGCTAATTTGTAGGATATTAGTTTTCACTTACACATCAAACCAAAACACCAAGTTGGCGTATAAATGGAATTCTAGAGAGAGAAAGTTAGAGGTTTAGGGAACTTAGTGAGAGAAAGTGAAAGATATTATTATGAGCTCCAACTCTCTACCGTGCAAGGTAGAGAGTATTTATAGTCTTACAAAAAACGCCACACAACGGGCTGTGGATCAGGCATACAGTGGGTAAAGACCCGTCCGTCCTCCACGGTGTTACTTAACTAAATACTACTTAGCTTAAAATAACTACGACTACGAGCTTTCTAACGATTACATATACTTGAGGTGACCGACTCTTTAATGCCTGGAATTTCTAATTCCTAACAATCTCCCCCTAAGGGAGGTCACCTCAATCATGTACTAAAATTACATTAAATACAAACAGATATTACATTAAAAATTGTTCTTGCATTCTTTATGTAGTACTTTGCTTCGAAGCTCGTAGTCATTGATTCTTCACATTGCATGTTTGGTTAATCCAAGTGGAGGTCTTTTACTTATCCACGTGATAATAATTTTGAGCCAGCTTTTGAGATCATCAGCTATAAAAAATCTCTGAGACATCCATTGTGATGTTGGTATTATGTGATGTTGTGACTTTCGGACCGACATGCTCACATTCTGGATCATGATATCTTCTCATCAGAGTAGCGAAAGCTTTCGTTGATTCATGATATTGGCAGCAGCGTAGCAGAAGCATGGAGTGAAAATATCAGAGTCATTGATGCACTAATCATGATTTCTTTTGAGATGAATGTGTTAAGTGAGCATGCGGCTATGAATTGATCGCTTCATTCTGATCAGCTGCAAACGTCGGGCGTACTACAACAGTTAGCAATAAAGCGTACAAAAGTGTCTTTGACCACTTTAGTTGAATTGAGGTACACGGCCCACGGTTCCCCGTTGATCAGTACATGTACTGCCTGTGATCAGGTATAATTCCGAAGAATTTCCTTGACAGGGTTTCGCAGCTGCTCTAGCTGTTCTCAAACCGGAACGTCTCAAAGAAGACAACACGGAGTAAGTGAACCAGCGAATTTAAGTCCACTGATTGATGAAAAGAGATTTGAAAAACAATCGTGTATTGCTCAATAGAAATTGTTTTTGCAATATAACGAAGGTTTTATTGAAAATCAATTATCAATCATAAAAACACCTTTTGATTTGAAAAATTAGTACACGGTCGATGTGCTAAAGAAAAGAGTTATTAAGCACAAAGACCGGTTTTTCAAAGGTATCCGTCAATCCATAACCTGAACCAGGATTGATTCAAGAGATTGAATCGCCCCATTGTTTCTGTTCAGTTGTCACATGGTTGATCTATATAATAGATCTCACATGCCACCTACCAGGAGCTTGTTTGATGTTGGCTCCAGAAGGTTTTCCATCTTCACTGTGAATATGTTCACATATCACTCGGATGTTCTGGCAAAACCACAAGGATAATGCGTAGGACTCAAGATATAATCTCTCTTTCCATATTGAGTGAAACAGAGAGTCTTCATTGAAAGTGTCCTAATGAGATTTATTGATGATCTCGTGGCTCTAGACTCAATATGTGCATATTTGGATCCTGTGCCGGAGACTAGGGAGAGGGTCTCCTTCTTCAATATCAACAATCTCTAAGAGAAAGTCGATAGATAATGTTGGTTCCCCGTGAGAATGAAACAAGTCCTTTTAAGAGGATCTTGAGTGGTTTAGAAAGTTGAAGTGCAGTGCGTCACTGGGTCCATGATGTCTTGTCTTCAATACCGATGTTACCATCAGTAGCATATGAATTGAACCCGGTTTCTGCCCTAAGGTTGAATAAATGGGGGGCTATTTGTTTTCACCCTTTTCTCATTCAATTCTTTTTAATTCTTCAACCCCTTCAGTGCTTACCGAGACTTCATTGCAAGAACCTTGTTGGGTTTGTTCCAGTACTTGCTCTGCCTCAGTCCGCACTCTTCCCATATCTCACTTTTCTCCTTTTATCATCATACCTAAGGACTTCTACACTAACTAGTGGATTGTCCTTGGGTAGATCCCTCCGGTTCTGGCGGATCATGGGAACCAATACCTAACCTTATCATCCTTATATCACCGTACATAAAGTAAAGTTGGTTGGTCTATTTGGTATTGTTCATCTGCCATTGGAACCAATTGAAAACCATTTGAAAATCAATCCAGATACTTAAGATGTATTATCAAAGCATTTTGTACCTGAATTGTTTTTGATATTTTTAGAATGAGAACTCCCCCTCAACATGTGCATCAATTGTTTGAAATTGTTTTGCACACGGAGGCAAGAGGAAGAATTAACTTCTTTGATTACCATTTTCTAAAACATATCAACATCACTTCCTTAATCGAATCAAGTAGATAAAGAATTTTGGGGAACGATGAGGTTTTCATGATTTTGCTCCCCCTTAATATGTGCTTCTAGGTTTGAAAAGAGTTTTGCACATACTAGAGGGAACCTGCACATTGAGATAAATGATCACGTTTCAAATCATCGTGGTTTAAGATAGATGCTCCCCCTCAACATGTGAATGGAAAATTTGAAATTGTTTGTCACATGCGGGGAGGATAACATGTACCTCCTTGTAAAACCATTTACCGAATCCTCAGTTTAAGTCCAATTTAAATCACAAATTATCCCCCGATCACAATTATCAAATCATTTGAGATTTGTGATCTATTATAAATTTAAATTAATTTTGAAAGCTTTTGAGGAGAATTGTGACTTGATTATGAAAGCGTTTTAACTGATAAGGATCGGATTTTCAAACTTTACTCCATTGATAAAACATGCATGAATATCTTTTGAAAACAATTTAGTGCCAAATAACTTTTTAATTTAATTGAAATCATTCTCCCCCTCAATCAATGACATAGGTTGTTGATTGAGAGATTGATATTTTGACAAATAAGTCCAGATGATTATCAAAAATAGAGTCCGAGTTATTTTTCAAAGCAGTTAGTTTTCAGCAGATAAATGTTTATAGAATCCGAGCATGGAATTTTGAAAACATGATAAAGTATGGCTCTGTTCTTTCTTTGAAAAGCGGGTTACTGCCTGAAGTGACAATAAACCATTGTTTCTCTTTCTCCCAAAAATAATTTTTTTTTTTTTTTTTTTTTTTTTTTTTAAAGAATTCGAACAACATCTAAAGTCCCGTGTCAATCTTTGAATGACAGCACAAAGACCGTAGATATTGACGAACCAAGAAAAAGCATAACAATTTGACAATATTTTTTGAAGATTTTTCGAATTTTTCAGATTTTTGTGGATTTTGAAGGTTTTATATTTTTCTATTTGATTTTTGAAGGTTTTATAATTTTGTATTTTGTTTTTCGAATAGCTATATACAAGAGATAGATGAAGATAGACCTTTACTCATCGTCTTCCTCCTGAAGACGTTTGAGTGTTTCTGGTTGAAGGCTTTTCAAGCCAAGACGTGGAAGAATAAACTCAAAACGATCTCTTGGAAGAGCTTTGGTGAAGATGTCTGCTAACTGATATTCAGACCTCACAAAATAGAGTTCCACCACACCTTTTTCCACTTGTTCCCTGATGAAATGATGTCGAATGTCGATATGCTTTGCTCTTGAGTGTTGAACGTTGTTGCATGAGAGAGCAATAACACTTTTATTATCACAGTACAGAGGGATTTTGTTGAATTCAAAGCCAAAGTCAGATAATTGAGATCTCATCCATAAGATTTGAGCACAACAGGATGACATGGCTATGTATTCAGCCTCTGTAGAGGAAATAGAAGTACTCATTTGCTTCTTTGAAGACCAGCTCACAAGCTTATCACCTAAAAACTGAGCACCTCCAGATGTACTTCGACGAGTATCTTGACACCCTACATGATCAGCATCTGCATAGGCTGTTAGTGAAATGCCGGTGTCCTTCGGGTACCAAAGACCCATATTGATGGTTCATTGGAGATACCGAAAGACCTGTTTAACTGTTTCAAGGTGCTTTTTAGTAGGCTTAGCCTGGTATCTAGCACACATGCAAACAGCGAACAAGATATCTGGTCTACTAGCTGTGAGGTACATCAGGGATCCAATCATACTACGATATTTTGTTTGGTCAATCATGATCCCTGAGTGGTCCTCATCTAGTTTGGTTCGATCAATCATGGGAGTGTCAACAGGGTCACTTGAATCAAATCCAAATTTCTTTAAGATCTCTGGTATGTGCTAAAACACATACCTTTTCATTATCAAAACTGACCCAAAATAACCAAGAAAGAGCCGTTTATTGCTAATATTTGTGGTTTTCTTGAGTTTGTGCTTGTGCAGGTACGGATATGTAAAAACACACAAAAAGGAACCAAATCAGACGAAAATCCGAGCACGAGAGATTGAGAGAGCTTAAGCCAAGCCGGAAGATCAAAATTATGCATTTATGAAGATTTTATTCTCCGAGGATGATTTTTGGAAGTTTTAATCAAGTTTGAAGAAATGTCAAAACTGGCCCCTCAAGTTTCAGCATTTGGCAAAAGTGGCCCTTGAAGATTTAAAAATTGCAAATTGGCCCTTGGTTTATTTGAAGATTGTCAAGAATGGTCCTTAAAGATACTTTCAGAATTTACATGTTTGGCCCTTGGAGTTTCAGCTTTTACAACTTTGGTCCCTATGATTGCCATGGATCCAATACTAGTCCAAGATATATCCCATGATCCAATCCTTTATATACTCGGCCCAACTCTGCCTGGCCCAAACTCCATTTACCCGCCCAAACTCTCAACTATACCAACCCGACCACAATTGATAGCATCCAACCCGGTCCGAATATCCCACTTACCCGATATTTTTACCCAGGTCAAACCCCCAAACCCAGTCAACTCATTTGAAAAATAATAAACAATCCAAACGCGCTCTACAGTGCCCTTCGTCCCCAATCCAAACACCCCTTTTACCCATTCACATTTACCACCAATTACCCATCCAAACCTCGTACTAGCATCTTCTCAAGACCTTCTAGATACACCTGACATGGCAGGGATGGGATCCCACGTGGCCTTTTCAAGATACCTCATTGGTTGCAACACGTCACAAGGTGAAATGGCAATCAAGGATTGGTGCTGATGATTCATGGGATTTGTGTGGCTGATATTTGCTTCTAGGCTCTTCTATCAAGGAATCCCAAGCTGATTCAAGGCTATAAAAAGACCCTCTTGGCTCACATTGAAATCGTCCAATTCCTTAAGTCTTAGAGGAATTTTGACCATTTTATTTCCTGTCAAATTAGTTGCTTCAGTAGTGTAATTGTTCAAACTTTTGTGATCCGTTTACAATTTCAATGCAATTTTTCAAGTTCTTGTTAAATTCTTATTTTTCAGTTTTAAAAAGCTTGTGTGATTTGAGTTAAGATTGTTATTAAGATAAGCTCATATAAGCTCATTAAAGCTTATATAAGCTTATGTCTGTTTAAGATTGTTCCTTAATTCCAAGTTTTGCAAAAAGTCAAGAAAAGTCAACTGTTGTTAATTTGGAAGTCAAAAATCAGTTTTGGTTTAAATCCTGGTTTTAATGGTTAAAAAAGTTGAGTTTGATGCTAATTAGTTCATGTCATTTCAGTTCTAGTCAGTTTTAATCATGTCTTAAGATTTAAAAAAAGTTTTTGAATGTTAAAAGGGGTGTTTGGATCAGTGCTTGAATCTGTGCTAAAGGTTAAAATGTTGCAGTAGATCAGTTGGTTTAGGCTTGTATTAGTTTATTGCTTTCATCTCAGTCCTTATTTTGCATCCTTGTCCAGTAAAAGTCAAAATCACAACATAACTGCACTTGATCTCTATTCTGTTGGAATTAGTTGTTGGAATTTTACATGTAGGTATAGAATCTGTTAGGTTAGCTTACTTGGGTCTTATTACATCCATTCTCAGCTTAATCAGTCAATCATTTGATCTTAAATCTCATTTTAGTCAAACTTTATAACTGTTCTTGAAAGTCAAAACATGTCAAAAACCTGTTTTGTGCAGAACTTGCAGACCTTGCACAGTGGTCATTTCAAATATTCAGGGTCTGATTTTTGGTTTAGTGATAGTCTGCTAGGTGGTCTTTAAGACCACATTTCTGTTTTGTACTCAAGCTTTTCTGAGAAGCTTATGAATAAGCTCAAACATAGGACCAGTTTGCTGTTTTGCTATAGAGATCAGTTGAGCTTAATCTTGTTAAACTGCTTATTAGAGATTGAGAGTAGAAGTAATTAGCTGATTTTAGCTTATTTAAGTATAACTTAGTTCCTGTAGAAGTTTGGTGGCTTATTGTGATAGTTTGCTTAATTTCAAGTGCTTATTTAGATTCCAATTACACTGCAGCCCTTATTTCTCATACATAAGCATCATATTTGATATTTTTCTTAGAACCAGAATAACATTTTAGAATTTTCCTGAGTTTTTCATAATTTTTGGTCATTGTTTGCTATTTTTCTAGATTTAAAACAGTTTTTAATCACTTTTAATTAGCTTTTATTGCAAATAATTAAGAAAAAGTTCAAAAAAATAATTTTTCAATTTTCCCAGTTTAAGAAAAATATAAAAAGCATAAAAAAGATTTTTCCTTATTTTTCTCCTTTTATTTGGTATTTTTCACAATTTAAATTAGTTTTTAATAGTTTTAAACTCATAAAAAATAGAAAAATAATCAGAAAAATACAAAAATAGTTTTGAAAATTCTCTTATTATATTTTAGATTTTATAAAAGTAATTCCATAATTTTCCCTCTCTTTTTCATAATTTTTAGATAATCAGTTTTATTTTTAAAAGTTAAAAATTACTTTTTAATTCAAAATAAATCAAGAAAATTCCTAAAAAATAGTTTTAATTCATAAATAGTTTTCAAATATCATTTTTAGAGTAAAAGTAATTTTAGGTTATTTTTATGATTTAGAATAGACGTAGTTGCTTTTTATTAGCGTTTCGTCTTAATCCCGTATTTGCGTCTTAGTGTAAATTTGCGTAGTTTGCCTTAGTTCTTAGGTTTTTTCCGTAGATTAGATGTTCCATATGCTTTCCTTATCCCGTAATTTAGAAAACATCATATTATCCCCTTCTCTTATTCAAATCACAAAAATCGGGACGTGAGTTGGAAATTCCATTCAACCCTCGTTCGGAACGATCTCGGTGCTCAAACCTAATATGTTTGAGTTACCCACATACTACACCACTTCTCTTATCATTGGTTTTATTTTTTGCGAAATCAATTTTTGGCGCCGCTGCCGGGGAGGGCTTGTAGCGAGTTTTCGTATTCCGTCTCGAATCGCGTGCATTTGAAGATCCTTCCCCGAGTGAAGTTACCGTCGTTTTTGTAAATATATATTTTTGAAAAACCCAAAAAAATCTAAAAACACCAAAACATTCTTCCTTGAGTGTTTACAAAAGCATAAAAATTAAAAAACCAACAAAAGAAACTGAAACGTCAATTGTTACGTCGGCTCACCTTGAAGGTACAACCTATACACGGGGTATAAGGAAAGTCTTGACATTAAATTGCAGACTGAAGAACGATTCACTCTTCATTCCCGCTCCGCTGCGCGTACTTTTGAGAGCTACCGAGCACCGGTTGACGTGACGGTTACAAAAATATTGTGTTTTCTTAAATATAAAAACCCAAAAAGATTTTCCTTTTCAAAATTTGTTTGAAAAACCCAAAAATATTCTTCTTTTATCCTCTTAAACCGATAATTCTTTTCTCTTATCCCTCTATATGTTTAATTCTAATGGCGGACACGCGTACGATGTCAGAATTGCTCCAAGTACCCACCGAGGGTTACGAAGATGCTATCATTGTACCGGAGATTCTTTCCGAAAATTTCGAGATACAAACCGGTTTAATTCAACTAGTTATGTCAAAACCATTCTATGGTTTTGAGAGGGACGATCCCTATGCTCACATCCGATGTTTTGATAATCTAATTTCGACTATAAAATATAAGGATGTCCCTCATGACACAATTAAGTTGATGTTATTCTCATTTTCTCTCGAGGGAGCAGCCCGAAATTGGCTCGATAAAGAACCCCCTCGATCGATCACTGCTTGGGAAGATCTCGTTTCAAAATTTGTAAATCGTTTCTTTCCTTATTCTAAAACGAAAAATCTTAAGAACGAAATTACGAACTTCCAGCAACGTTTTGATGAAAGTTTTGGTGAGGCATGGGAAAGATTCAAAGATCTCCTACGAAAATGCCCACATCATGGTTTTTCGGAATTACTTCAAATCGATATATTCTACAATGCTTTAACGCAAACCGATCAAGATTCACTTAATACAGCCGCCGGTGGCAATATCTTGTATCGTGCCCCAAGGGATATATTGACGATCATCAAGAACAAATCGAAAGTTCCGACATCAAGAAATAAACCGGTTAAGATGGCTGAGCTTACCAATGATATTCGATGCATTAAGCAAAAACCAGAGCCCGTTGATACCGTTTCCAAAAGATGTAATTATTGTGGTGGTCCCCATCCTTTTTACGATTGTCAAGCCTCCGATGACGATGTCTACAATACTACAACAACCCAATATTGCAAGACTTTCGTTTTCGATGATGATGAGGATTCCATTCAAATGAAAGAATATTATGAGAGTTTGTCGGCTGAACCCACTCCCGTTTCTGAACCTTTCATTTCCGACTCTTCCCCTTCTCTCACGTCGGTTGAGAGAAGTGACGTCCTTTTGGAAGAGGTCGATGATTCTATTTCTTCGATAATTGTTGATCCCGTTGACTCTCTGATAATGGAGGACGAGCCTCTTACCGGAATCGTCTAGTGTTGAGAGCCTTGACCCAATCCCAAGTGAGTCCGATGATATATCTGATAGTGATTGTGATTCGCTTTTGTGTGATTCTCTTGACATCTCCGAGGTTACTTCCGGGATTTTCTCAAATCCACTTTTTGAATTCAAGAATGACTATACCTTTTGTGAAGTTAATCCTCTTTTCGACAAAGATTTTGAGTCTGATTCAGAGACCACTACGGAAGTGGTGGATATTACTAGCTCTCAGAGCACACCACTTGTCCCATCTCTGTGTTCCGACCTTTCTCTCCCGTCATGTGATGTTATGCAAGATGAAGAAAATGATGAATCTGACACTGAAGATATTATGGAGATTTATGAATTGACTAAAGTGGTTGAAGACGATATTCTTGATTATCCGCCTTATGATTCTGATATGGAAGAAATCGACTTATTTCTTGATGATCCAATACCGCCGGGTATTGAGAGTGACGAGTGCGACTCTGATCAAGATGTCCTTTTTCTTGAAAGCTTGCTTAATGATGATTCTCCTTCCTCTGTTGAGTCGACCCTCACTTATCCCGTTGAGCCCTCATGTGAAGACAAAATTTTCAAACCCGGGATATTCATTGATGAGTTCTTTGTTAAAAACATCAGTCGAGATAAGGATCCTCCGATGGATGCCTTCATTTGTGAGCCTACACCTCTTATCTTTTACCATGAGCTCCCGTCTTTCTTGGAGTTTTCTCATTCTGATCCGTCATCCTTTCGTCCACCCGCAAAACCACCGGATGATGGATCATTCTTTCATGTTATCCCTTATGTGCTGAAGCCCGACATTTTCTTTCCCTCCCAACCCACCCAGTCTCATTCCTTCGGGAATGAGGACACCGTTTTTGACCCTGGTATCTCTACCACTTTCTTCCCCAAGGACAAATGAATTCGGGGACGAGTCAGGCTAGCGACTCGGTGATCAAAAACAGTAGCGCTTCGTGGGAGGCACCCCATGCTTATCCATCTATCTTCTTTCTATTTTCTAATAAGTGACGCGAAGGGGTCTGCCTCTTCGATTTCTCGTGTTTGGTTGTTTGTGATGTTGTGTGTCGGATGTTCCCGATATGAAGACTCTCGTGCTCGAAGTTTGTCTTTTCTCCACTCGAGTTTCATGATCGATGCTAATGGAAATCCGATATCCTAATCTTATCGACTAACGTTTATCTTTGAGCATACTTAATAAACGGCTTTTAGATTTTCGTGATACCCTTGCTTTAAACATTGAGGACAATGTTTCGTTCTAGTCTGGGGTAGGGTAATCTTCGATTTGATTTGACCGCACTTGCTTATTTTTGTTGTGTTTCTCTCGTAACCCCGTTTTTCCTTAGAAAATGAAACATTGTGCAAAAATGAGTAAAATTTAAAAAATTTTGAAGCTTTTGTTAAGTCTTTTTGATTGAAAAGTTCGCTAATCTCTTAGACAAGAAGCTATAAAATGCGAATTCTAGCTCACAAGGCCAAGAATTTGCAAGTTTCCCTGAGTGACTTTAAATATGCATAACTTTATTTCATTAGACGAAGCATTTGCTAAGTTAATATATGTTTTGACACCTTGTTGACTTTCCGCTGGTGAGAGTAGGAATAGAATTCTGACTTGACCGGGCGTGTTGAGCCCTAGCTTGTTCCCTTAACCATAGATAATCTAAAAATTATCGGCTAAGCATCCGCGGATCTCATTATTTGGGATTTTAAATTTGCAGAGATCGAGAAATGATAGAGTTACTTATGAGTTTAGATGCTAAACGTGGAGTAGTTGGTTCTCTTTAGAGCCCATCGAAGGTACTTATGGCTTTTTGTTCCCACAAAATTGTTTCACCCCATATCTGTCTAATAAATAATTAGAGATGTTTAGTTTTTGGCGATAGTTAGTTCTTTATCTTCTTAAAAGAATCTTTGTTTTAAAAATTGGGTACACATCAAGGATCCGTAATAGATGAGCAATAAGTGATAAGTGAAAAAGTAATAAGTAAAGTTGTGAGCTGCGGTGTCGAGATCGGACCCTTGGATCTTTAGCCGGGATTGAGTGAGGTCTTAGTCTAGCCAACCGGGACCCTCATTTCATGAAGCCTATAGTCTTGGAATTACCCCGTGAAGCTCCGTGGTTCATAGCTCATATAAGTAAAAGTACAAGTGTTAAAAAAAAAAAAAAAAAAAAAAAAAAAAAAAAAAAAAATGAATGAAAAAAAGAAAAAGTCAAAAATATAAGTGAATAAAAATTCCTTGATGTGGACCTCATTTTTACGACAATGGTTCTTGAGAGAAGGTGGAAAACTAATTATCGACTTAGCTTTGTATCTTTATCGAAATAATTCTTATCGAAACGAGAAATTTGAAGAAATTCATTTCTCACAAAAATAAAATAAATAGAGGAAAAATAGGAAAATGGGAACAAAAGGTATTTACACAAGTAACTTCCATGGGTAGTGTTAGCATCTAGAATCATATTTAACAATGATTTCGGTTTTACGCTTAGTTTGGGACTTGTGAAAAATCAGGGACGATGTATTCTATCCGTATGGTCACTTCACGCTGTGTTGTGTTTTCTACTCCGTGATCCTAACGTGTCGTTTGAAAAATGTTGGAGTTATTGATCGACATGAAAGTTCAACAAAACGTCACTCATAATCGGAATGTGCTTAATCGTAATATCTATACATGTGAATTAAAAGGTAAACGGGGCATTTTTAGAATTAAGGTTTTCTTAATCTCTTTTGAGGAATCTTTGCTACTTCTTCATAGGTTTAGTAGAAAGAGATTGAAATCTTTGGTTTTAGAAGCGTGAGTTGATTGCATTGCGTGAGGACACGACAATGGTCTCGTCTGGGGTATTTTGGTATGTGCTAAAACACATACCTTTTCATTATCAAAACTGACCCAAAATAACCAAGAAAGAGCCGTTTATTGCTAATATTTGTGGTTTTCTTGAGTTTGTGCTTGTGCAGGTACGGATATGTAAAAACACACAAAAAGGAACCAAATCAGACGAAAATCCGAGCACGAGAGATTGAGAGAGCTTAAGCCAAGCCGGAAGATCAAAATTATGCATTTATGAAGATTTTATTCTCCGAGGATGATTTTTGGAAGTTTTAATCAATATTGAAGAAATGTCAAAACTGGCCCCTCAAGTTTCAGCATTTGGCAAAAGTGGCCCTTGAAGATTTAAAAATTGCAAATTGGCCCTTGGTTTATTTGAAGATTGTCAAGAATGGTCCTTGAAGATACTTTCAGAATTTACATGTTTGGCCCTTGGAGTTTCAGCTTTTACAACTTTGGTCCCTATGATTGCCATGGATCCAATACTAGTCCAAGATATATCCCATGATCCAATCCTTTATATACTCGGCCCAACTCTGCCTGGCCCAAACTCCATTTACCCGCCCAAACTCTCAACTATACCAACCCGGCCACAATTGATAGCATCCAACCCGGTCCGAATATCCCACTTACCCGATATTTTTACCCAGGTCAAACCCCCAAACCCGGTCAACTCATTTGAAAAATAATAAACAATCCAAACGCGCTCTACAGTGCCCTTCGTCCCCAATCCAAACACACCTTTTACCCATTCACATTTACCACCAATTACCCATCCAAACCTCGTACTAGCATCTTCTCAAGACCTTCTAGATACACCTGACATGGCAGGGATGGGATCCCACGTGGCCTTTTCAAGATACCTCATTGGTTGCAACACGTCACAAGGTGAAATGGCAATCAAGGATTGGTGCTGATTATTCATGGGATTTGTGTGGCTGATATTTGCTTCTAGGCTCTTCTATCAAGGAATCCCAAGCTGATTCAAGGCTATAAAAAGACCCTCTTGGCTCACATTGAAATCGTCCAATTCCTTAAGTCTTAGAGGAATTTTGACCATTTTATTTCCTGTCAAATTAGTTGCTTCAGTAGTGTAATTGTTCAAACTTTTGTGATCCGTTTACAATTTCAATGCAATTTTTCAAGTTCTTGTTAAATTCTTATTTTTCAGTTTTAAAAAGCTTGTGTGATTTGAGTTAAGATTGTTATTAAGATAAGCTCATATAAGCTCATTAAAGCTTATATAAGCTTATGTCCGTTTAAGATTGTTCTTTAATTCCAAGTTTTGCAAAAAGTCAAGAAAAGTCAACTGTTGTCAATTTGGAAGTCAAAAATCAGTTTTGGTTTAAATCCTGGTTTTAATGGTTAAAAAAGTTGAGTTTGATGCTAATTAGTTCATGTCATTTCAGTTCTAGTCAGTTTTAATCATGTCTTAAGATTTAAAAAAAGTTTTTGAATGTTAAAAGGGGTGTTTGGATCAGTGCTTGAATCTGTGCTAAAGGTTAAAATGTTGCAGTAGATCAGTTGGTTTAGGCTTGTATTAGTTTATTGCTTTCATCTCAGTCCTTATTTTGCATCCTTGTCCAGTAAAAGTCAAAATCACAACATAACTGCCCTTGATCTCTATTCTGTTGGAATTAGTTGTTGGAATTTTACATGTACGTATAGAATCTGTTAGGTTAGCTTACTTGGGTCTTATTACATCCATTCTCAGCTTAATCAGTCAATCATTTGATCTTAAATCTCATTTTAGTCAAACTTTATAACTGTTCTTGAAAGTCAAAACATGTCAAAAACCTGTTTTGTGCAGAACTTGCAGACCTTGCACAGTGGTCATTTCAAATAGTCAGGGTCTGATTTTTGGTTTAGTGATAGTCTGCTAGGTGGTCTTTAAGACCACATTTCTGTTTTGTACTCAAGCTTTTCTGAGAAGCTTATGAATAAGCTCAAACATAGGACCAGTTTGCTGTTTTGCTATAGAGATCAGTTGAGCTTAATCTTGTTAAACTGCTTATTAGAGATTGAGAGTAGAAGTAATTAGCTGATTTTAGCTTATTTAAGTATAACTTAGTTCCTGTAGAAGTTTGGTGGCTTATTGTGATAGTTTGCTTAATTTCAAGTGCTTATTTAGATTCCAATTACACTGCAGCCCTTATTTCTCATACATAAGCATCATATTTGATATTTTTCTTAGAACCAGAATAACATTTTAGAATTTTCCTGAGTTTTTCATAATTTTTGGTCATTGTTTGCTATTTTTCTAGATTTAAAACAGTTTTTAATCACTTTTAATTAGCTTTTATTGCAAATAATTAAGAAAAAGTTCAAAAAAATAATTTTTCAATTTTCCCAGTTTAAGAAAAATATAAAAAGCATAAAAAAGATTTTTCATTAGTTTTCTCCTTTTATTTGGTATTTTTCACAATTTAAATTAGTTTTTAATAGTTTTAAACTCATAGAAAATAGAAAAATAATCAGAAAAATACAAAAATAGTTTTGAAAATTCTCTTAGTATATTTTAGATTTTATAAAAGTAATTCCATAATTTTCCCTCTCTTTTTCATAATTTTTAGATAATCAGTTTTATTTTTAAAAGTTAAAAATTAGTTTTTAATTCAAAATAAATCAAGAAAATTCCTAAAAAATAGTTTTAATTCATAAATAGTTTTCAAATATCATTTTTAGAGTAAAAGTAATTTTAGGTTATTTTTATGATTTAGAATAGACGTAGTTGCTTTTTATTAGCGTTTCGTCTTAATCCCGTATTTGCGTTTTAGTGTAAATTTGCGTAGTTTGCCTTAGTTCTTAGGTTTTTCCCGTAGATTAGATGTTCCATATGCTTTCCTTATCCCGTAATTTAGAAAACATCATATTATCCCCTTCTCTTATTCAAATCACAAAAATCGTGACGTGAGTTGGAAATTCCATTCAACCCTCGTTCGGAACGATCTCGGTGCTCAAACCTAATACGTTTGAGTTACCCACATACTACACACTTCTCTCTTATTATTGGTTTTTTTTTGCGAAATCAATCTCAGTTGCATATTTAGATTGATTTATGAAAATGCCTCCGGGACTTTGCGAAATTTGTAATCCTAAGAAAAATGACATTTGTCCCATCATTGACATTTGAAATTTTGAACTCGTTTCATTTGAAAAACGATCACATTCCATTGGGTCTTTCGAGGCAAAAATAATATCATCAACATAAATTTGAACATGAATTAAATGTTTGTCTGACTTCCTGGTGAACAATGTTGGATCAACTGCTCCTTTGCTAAATCCGGTTGATAGAAGAAACTTTGACAGTGTATCATACCATGCCCTTGGAGCTTGCTTTAAACCGTAAAGGGCCTTCTTCAAACGATAAACATGAGTAGGATGCTCTTGATTTACAAATCCTTCAGGTTGGCTGACGTAGACGACTTCTTTAAGGTCTCCGTTCAGAAATGCCGTCTTCACATCCATCTGATAGACTACCATGTTCTTACTAGCAGCATTAGCCAAAAAGATTCTGATTGCCTCGATTCGAGCAACTGGAGCAAAAGATTCTTCAAAGTCAATACCTTCTTCTTGACGATAACCTTTAGCTACTAAGCTAGCCTTATTTTTCAAAACATCACCATGCTCATCAAGCTTCACTTTGAAGATCCACTTAAGAGCAATGATCATAGCACAATCTGGAGCTGGTACTAATTCCCATACATCTAATCGATCAAACTCATGAATTTCATCTTGCATGGCATTGAACCAGCTATCTTCATTCATGGCGGTTTTAACATCTTTTGGTTCGATCTTAGATAGTACGGAGTTGAAGAAGCACCATAAGGCATCGGTTGCAGGTTGTTTCCGTGTTGATACAGGACGAGAGGGATTTCCAATGATGTTGTCTAGTGGATGATCGTGAGTCCATTTTCTAAGGTGTTCATGTGGCAGTTGTTGAGGGACTGAGGTAGCAGAGTCGATGTCTCCTGAAGAAGATGGTTCTGATGATGATTCAGGAGCAAATATGTTTTCAAATGGAGCATCTTCAGGAGTAGCAAAGGGATTAACTTCATCATTGATGCCAGAAACCGTTCCAATATGTACATTTGAAGAATGATGATTTGTTGATGAGACTGAAGGATCAGCAGCAGGTGCATCTTGACTTAAAGATATTGAGACTGAGGGATTGACTTCATTCACAGGAATATGAGCAGCCTCTGTTATAGGAACCGATACCTCATTAGTACTTGGGTCATAAAGTTCATCAAACATAGGATCAAACAATTTCTTTAAATCATCTTCAGATGGAGGTACATATGGAGTTTCTTGAGAAGAGTTTAGAACAAGGGATGAACCAATGGGACTGTTTTGAAGTGCGGGTCCTGAACTGGAGTGTCCAGGAGCCATTTGACCGGTCAGCTCATCAAACGTAACGTGAATTGTTTCCATGATATTTCGGGTTCTTTTGTTGTAGATTCGGTATCGCTTTTTGTTTGGTGCATACCCTACAAATAATCCAATGTCTGCTTTAGCTCCAAGTTTGCCTAAGTCTTGACCCTCATTAGTTGGATAACACAATGCACCAAACACACGAAGGAAAGAGAGATTAGGTTTTCTGTTGTGGACAAGTTCATATGGAGTTTTTCCATGAACAGTGTGAATCAGGGAACGATTTTGTGTGTAGCATGCAGTGGCAATAGCTTCAGCCCAGAGAAACATTGGAACCTTTGAGTAAATCAGCATTGTTCTAGCGGCTTCTACAAGAGTTCGATTTCGTCTTTCAACTACACCGTTCTGCTGAGGAGTTCGTGGAACACTTCTTTGATGGCTGATTCCAATGCTTTCATAAAATTCACTGAGTTGTTTGTTGACAAACTCAGTTCCATTGTCTGTTCTGATTATTCTGACTGTTTTGTTGAGCCGAACCTGCAGCTGTTTGATGAGTTTGATGATGATATCAGGAGTTTCATCCTTTGTCCTTAAGAACTTGACCCAGGTGAATCTAGAGTAATCATCAACCACAACTAACACATATTTCTTCCTAAATATATTCTGCACCCTCATTGGTCCACATAAATCCATATGAATCATATGAAGAACTTCTGTGACAGAGTTAGTAGGTTTGGGTTTATGGGCATACTTCGTGCTTTTTCCCAATTGACATGCTGAACAAAGATGATCCTTTTCATACTTGAGTCTAGGTAAACCTACAACTAAGTCCTTTCTGGAGAGATCATTGATGGTACCGAAGTTCAAGTGATTGAGACGACGATGCCATAACCATGACTTTGTTTTAGAGGCCTTTGACAGCAAGCAAATTGGAGAAGACTTCATCATATCTTCGATAGAGATGGTGTATAGATTTGAACCACGTGAACCTCTTAAAAGTTCCTTACCATCAAGTTCTCTAACGAAGCAGGTATGTTTTCTGAAGGCTACTTCTAGATCAGAATCGCAGAATTGACCAACAGAGAACAAGTTGTGACCAAGACCTTCTACATAGTAAACCCTGGAGATAACACTTTTGCCAACAACATAGTCTCCATAACCCATAATAGCACCGAAATGATCATTCCCGAATCTAACTGTCCCGATGAATTTGCTCACGAAGTTCATGAGCCGTGACCGGTCGCCAGTCATATGCTTGGAACAGCCTGAGTCCAGGTACCACAGAACGATGTGAACGATCTGCAGTTGAACACAAACAAGAATGGATAACTGGATAATTGGGATCCCCATGCAAGAATGGGGGGTTCCATTTGGTTAGTAACAATGGTTGGAACACCCACATCAAAAAAAGAAGCATTCATATCAGAAATTAAGGTACTGGAATCATTGTGAATAGATGCAGTACTAGTGTCTGTATTAGCCCTGTTCACAGTGTGCTCACTTCTTAAGGGAATAGTTCTACCAGTAGGCATCCATTTTCTAGTGGGCATTGTCTGATTATTCTTACGACCAACAGGTATCCAATAATAACCTATCTAACTAAATGTTCTTCCTGTGGGTTTCCACTGTTTTCTAACTTTCTTTCGTTTTTGCCTTTTAGCCTTTTTAGCATGAATTTTAGCATTAACAACATTAACTGGACAATTAACATCATTAGGCAAAACATTAACACCACATTCATGATTAGAAACAGAATTCAAGCAGACATTAATACAAATTTTGCAAATAGTATCATAATTCGCATTAATTACAGTACACCTATGGCTAATACTAGAATCAACATGATTCGTTTTATTCGATTCAAGCTTAAAGTTCCTAGATTGTTCTTCTACTCTTTTCCAGTGCACATTCTTAGCTTGCGAGGTCCTATCATTCCTTGTATTGTCTTGAGACTTTGACCTGCTCCCTTTAATGTCACTGATTACTCCTGTAGAGGGAATGGGAACATTAGTTGGTTTTACTATTCTTTGCATCACCTGTATAGATGTGCTGGGATCTAAACTACATGCAGGCACACTAAGGTTCACTTTCTTAAAACTAGAAGTGCTGGGATTTGTACTCCTAGAAGGCACACTTGAGTTCTCTTTCATAGCATTGACAGATCTGGAATATGAACTACTTAAAGGCACACTAAGGTTCACATTCAAGACATTGGGCATCGAATGAATATCATACTTGGCATTAGGCATCGAACATGGAATCAAAGGATTAACTCTCTCACCTAAGGACTTTGGGCATATTGTGATCAAGCATTCTAGGATTTCTTGAGATTGTTTGGCATATAAGCATGCATGTCCAATTGCATTATCATGAGGTTTCTCTAACTTACCCTCTTCAACAATCTCACACAGACATTCTAGGCAATCCTTAAGGGATGAGAAGTATGTTTGAACAGCAAGTTTGTTGTTCCTGAGATGAGGAGGGACATATTTCACAGACAAAGCATATTTATTACAAGAGTGAACCTTTGATACACCATTCTCCCCATTGGTCATTGGCATTTTCCCTTTTACCTGACTCTTCAGATTCTCAATTTCCTTTTGCAATGAAGCTATTTGTTTGTTATTTTTGTTACGAGTGACCTTTATTGATTCAAATAACTCATTGAAATGACGTTTAACCTTTTCATTTTCTTCTAGAAAACTTTCATTTTCCTTTTGTAATGCATTTACTAGGTTTTGAAGATGAAACGTTTGAGAATTCTGAGAATCTAAAGGAGGAGGCATTTGGGAGCCTGTCATATTGTTCGTTTGACCCTTTAATTGAGAGATTTGGGTTTTCAACTTTCTGATCGTGTTGCAATGAGCTTGAATCTGTTCATCACGTTTGTTAATTTGAAAAACTGCATCAAACTCTGGAGCATCTGAGGATGTCTTGATATTTGAAGTTTTGACATTTTCTTTGAGATGTTGATATTTTAGTTGTAAATTAAAATGCTCAACTTCTAGTTTAGAAAAATGTTTAACCAAATTGTCGTGATCATCCAGTTCAATTTTCTCGTTTAGTTCAGAATTAGTTTTTTCAAGCTCAATGACACGATCATGGGAGACTTTCATGGCAACAGATAATTCATGAAATTGAGAAGCATTAATAGAACAATTTGTAGTAGTGAAAAACACATCTTGAGCAATACATTCAGAAATCAGGTTCTCATTTAGTGTATGCAAGTTCTTCCTCTCAATCTCATTATATTTTAGTGCTCGCTCATAGTCACTAACTTCAACTATGATTGCATCAAATTCTTTTTCCATTCCCTTAATATCAGTGTGTATCCCCTTTTTAAGACTCTCAAAGTGATCTTTTAGAAGTTTAAAGAAAGGCATGACCTCAGTTAAATAGCATTCTTTTGTTTGTTCAAAACCCCTTTCCCCTTCAGTAATCCCAGTGGGTGTGATCCTTTTCTTACAAGTTTTCTCAAAATCAACAAATAGTTGAAAATAACATATTGACTGATTAAGATCTTGCTTTTAGTAGCAATCGTTCTAGGAACTAGATGCATTGGCGTATTGGGAGGATACACAGTTGCTTTAGGCATTTTCCTAAGGGGAGGATTTGTTTCAACAATATTTTCAGCTTTCTGCTTATCTAAATCCATTTTCCAGAAAACTTGTTCGGGAGTCAACAATGTCTGAGGTTTAAACATGTTCAAGGAAATCCAGTTTTCCTTCTTGTAATCATGGGGTGTGATCTTTATTTTCTTCTCTTTACATTTAGGATCATATAATTTCTTGTTCATCTTTTCCCTAGTGACTTCATCTGATTTCTTATCTTCCTCAGTGCACTCAACGCAACTAGGTTTTTGTCTAGGTTTAAGAATCTCATTGCCATCATAGATCACACTTTGAGCTGCTTTTGCTATCTTCCCGTACTCAGGGTTGGGTTTATCTATAATGGGAACACTATGCTTATCGCTTAGAACTCTATGCTTAGTGATCATGTGAGCAGTCTGAATGGTGTTCCCTTGTATGTACAACTTGTTTTCAAGTTTGTTTTTCAAAGTTTTCAGATTAGAAAAATCTCTCAAGAGTTTTGATTCCTTTGCATTAAATTCTTGCTTAAGCATTTTCACATTTTCTTGAAGTTCTTGTTTTTGCTTAGCAGTTTTAGAAAGCTTTTCTTGCAAGGAATTTAATTCTTGTTTTAATACTTCTTCTCTAAAATTACTTTTTCTAATGATTGTACGCACTTGGTTATCCATTTCCTGCTCACGTGTGGTCAACTCAAATTTTGCACGTTGTTCATAAATAGCAACACGTTCTTTATAGGCATTTAGTTCAGAAATTTCAGAATCATCAGGGGCACATGCAGTGTATTCATCAAAAACATAATCATTGTTGACTGCAGAAGATGCATCACTTTGTACAACTTCACTTTCCCTTTGTTTCACATATTGATCATATGGGACAACATTGATATTACCCATATTTTCAATATTTGGTTCAATAGTTTCAGTTGATTGTACTTTGTCATGCATCTTTTGCACATCAGCATCATCGTATAGTTTAAATACCTCTGAGATGAGTTTGTCTTTGGATGGGCCAGCTTGTGGTGAGGAAGAGACCTTAGGAGAAACCATTGGAGAAATGCTAGCCATAAAAATTGTGTGTGCAGTAGGTCCATCATCCACATCAGAGTCGTATGCATCACAATCAGCGACTTGAAAGGCATTCTGATGATTGTGACCTATCTCCTGAATAGGCTGCTCATCCACATCTGCATCATAGGTCTTGGCATTGCCCTCAGCTAGAAACAACAATTCCTCTTCATAGCACCATTATCTTGAGCTTGTACAAGCAGCATCTTATCTCTGAAGTAATCAGCATTCTGTGGACGCTTTGGAGATGTGCAGTTCCTTGCAATGTGTCCCTCACCACCACAGTTATAACATTTGATCGGCTTAGCTTGACCTTGATTACCATTCCTTCCTCGATTCTGATTACCAACATAACCTCTACCAGCTCCACCTCTTCCCTGATCATACTGTCTTTCCTGAACTGGTTGCACCACGATCCTCCCATCTTTAAAAGTAGCTTGATTGTGTGGGTTAGATGATTTTCTGAGGTTGTTGTTGGTTTGTGGGAGAGAATTCATGTTTTGACTAATCAGAAGAGCTAGTTGATTAATGATGTTACCCACGTGTGCATCAGCATCAGCTTGTTTGAACATAGGATCAGGAATGAGTTTGTGATTACCATTACCCATGGGTATGACTTGTGAGGCTTTGGTTGTGATTCTGATGTTTGAGTAGAAGGCAGTTGAGTCATTAGACGAGCTTGTCTCTCCCTGGTTGGTTTTGAACTGATTAAGAATCATTTTTTCAAACATAGCATGTCTCTCATTCTGAAGGAGGAAGGCATAGAGTTGCTCATAGTTTGTATTCTTCAATCCTTTAGTGAGCTTCACAGAGGTGACAAACTTGTGCCATTCGGGATTCATGTTGTTCACAAATTTTGAGTTCAGCTGAATGTTAGGCATAGTCATTCTGATGTTCCTCATATCATTCACCAACTTATGAAATCTCACATAGTACTCATAGACACTCTCATCTTGTTTCATCTTGAAGTGTTCAAATTCGTCATAGAGTTGTGATTCTCTGTCTTCCATAGTTAATTCAGAACCTGAGAGAAGCATCTTGACATTATCCCATACTGCCTTTGCTTCGGTGTTGTGATTGATCAGCTTGTAGATGTCTTTAGGAAGACCTTGAAGAACAATGTTAGAAGCCCTAATATCAGCATCGAATCTCTTTTTCTCCTTATCATCAAGCTCATCATACATCTTTGGTCTGTCCATTCCGTAAATCAGAGTTCCATCTTCAGCAGTATCAAGTACATCTCTAGTCGTCTCAACTCGATACGGTCCTTCATCAAGGGATTTGAGAATGTTGACACCATTTTCCTTTCCAAGACAGTACAATCTGATTCGTTGAGCCCAAGAATCGTAGTCAGTTCTGTCAAGCATGGGTGGACGAGTATCTGAACCAACTGCTTGAACATCCTCGGCAACAGTGGAGATGATAGTAGGAACGTTGGTAGACATGTTAACAGATTATACGTGATTTTATAACTCTATGATTAAACCGGGAAATGGATTCTTTCACGGGATTTTACTAAATCAAGAGAAAACCGTAAAAATCACCCAAGTCGCTAGAAGATAATGCACCAAGTCGCTAACACCTAATTCGCTATACCACCAAGTCGCTAAAGTCCCAAGTCGCTAAACAAAGGCAAGTCGCTAAATAGTAACTCGCTAAGCCTCAAGTCGCTAGCAAAATTTTGGCAGCAATTCGCTAAGATTCAAGTCGCTAAAGAATCAAGTCGCTAAATAGCAACTCGCTACTCACCAAGTCGCTAACACCAAGTCGCTACCCGTAGTGGAGAGTCCACTACTTGTACTGTAAGTCGCTAAGCCTAAGTCGCTAGCTCCAAAAACTTCAACTCGCTACAAAAATGTAAAGCAAGTCGCTACAAGGAAAAATAATCCGTAGATCAAGTCGCTAGCAAGAAAACTTCACAAACATCACTTTTCAATCCAAAAACAACCCAACCAAGATGATTCAGGCTTACCAAATGAAAACCTAAACACTTGTGATGATTCTAAACGTAAAAGTACTAACAAAATCCAAGCTTTAACACAAGAAATCAACCAAATGATGCACAAACCACTAAACTTTTTCAAACTCAAAAACCACCTAAAAACCACTAGAAATCCAAAGATGTGCAAGATATGATCTAACCATGGCTCTTGATACCAATTGTAGGATATTAGTTTTCACTTACACATCAAACCAAAACACCAAGTTGGCGTATAAATGGAATTCTAGAGAGAGAAAGTTAGAGGTTTAGGGAACTTAGTGAGAGAAAGTGAAAGATATTATTATGAGCTCCAATTCTCTACCTTGCAAGGTAGAGAGTATTTATAGTCTTACAAAAAACGCCACAGAACGGGCTGTGGATCAGGCATACAGTGGGTAAAGACCCGTCCGTCCTCCACGGTGTTACTTAACTAAATACTACTTAGCTTAAAATAACTACGACTACGAGCTTTCTAACGATTACATATACTTGAGGTGACCGACTCTTTAATGCCTGGAATTTCTAATTCCTAACATAATTAGGGGAGTAATAGTTTCTTTCGTTTTTAATTACCTTCCATTATCACAACTTTGATACTTTCGGGGAACATTGGGGACGATGTTCAGTTTAAGTGTAGGGAGAGAAAATAAAACGGGAACTTTGAAACTATGCTTATCCTTGACTATTTGCTTTGTCCAATTGCATTTGTGTAATAAACCATGAGAAATTTTCGGTTAGGGTAATTTTGGCACCAAATTTAAAATTTTTCATGACATATAGGAGTGGGCCATTAGTCTTAACAAAAGCGTCTCATGGATAGGAAGTTATATGACTAGCACAAAAAAACCCTTTACCACTTAAATTCCACCCAAAATGTGAGGATCACCCTTAGATTAGTAGGAATTAAAGCATTCATCTTTAATGCTTAGTGTGTGAACCGGTAGTATAATAGACTCTAGAACTTGTTTTGTGATGCATCCCAAGATCGCTAGTAAGACTACACTTGTGTAGTTAGGAATAACTAAATGATAAGAGGCATTAGGATAACCCTTGTTTGATACCCGTAATATAATTACTTCTTCAACATCGGTTGAGTAATTCCCCCACACCTTTGCGTTGTACTCATCTTTAGTACACGATACCCCTAGTTAACCCCTCAGAGCCTATCTTTTTCGCGGTTCTCGTGATGTTTCGGTTTTCCGGAATATCAATGAAGAGCATTGTTTACACCCCACCCCCAAATGTACACCAAAATCGCCTTAGCCTACCTTATATGCACTCACTTTTAGTGCATTATTGTTATCACCCTAAACCTTTAGTTCAATTATCTAGTTGCTTGCATAAGTTGCTAAGTCGAGTCATATCCTTTATACACTGTTTTGGGACGATTGGGATTCATGGGAAAAGTTAAAGTTTATGAAATGACGGGAAGGGAACGTTAAATTCAAATTCGCTTTATTTGCGTAATAATGTACGCCAAGTGTTTTGATCTTTTCAATTCAGGTCAAATTAGTGTTAGAGTAACAAAAACTCAAGTGTAGGGATGTGCCTATAAATCCCTATCATTTTGATGTTATCGTAGAGGATGGTAGAGTAAAAAAATATGAAAAAAAAACATACGGGCTACCATCCTACATTTATCTTTAAATTTATGTTTGTTTCAGTTATCTAGAGTCTAGAGTGTCGAGTCTTGGCTTAGCAACGCCATTCTTCGCGTGCTTGTAACATAAATATTTTTGACTTGCCACCACTAAAAAGCCTATCCCACCAAACCCTTTGTTTCCCTACCGTAAGCCTAACATTACAACCCTTTAAAAGACCTCTTCGATAGTCTTTCCTAGGTGCTTACGCCAAAGTGATGGAGGTTTGATCTAGTCTCAAGCCTATGGTAATCTATGTACTAGGACCGGTTAATGAGTGTTTATCTTCCAGTTCCAACTTGTTATATTTCATATACACCCGAGAGATGTGAGTATCCAAACACCCCATGTGAGGTGCTAGTATGTAATTTCCGTGCTTGTTATGACTTTTTCGGGGCTTATATATGTTGTGGATTGTTCTAAACCAGTGCTTCATGACCCCTAACTTATAAATTAATTGGCTAAAAGCAAATTTGCTTGAGGACAAGCAAATACCAAGTGTAGGGATATTTGATAAGGTTTTAAAATGTACCTTTTTGAGGGGTCGTTTAAGCCCTTATTTGATCACTTTTGTATCCATTATTACTTAATATCGTTCCTTTTCACTTTTTAGGTATCTTGAAGGCAAAATGCTGGAATGACACTTATTCGAACGAAAAGGCGCAAATATACGAAGAAAATGGCCAAAGTCAAGAATCGAGACACTCAGGCTACTGAAGGGGACGGCATCAGGTGTTATCTGTAACGCCGTCAGACCACTTTTGTGACGGCTCAGTAGCCAAATTTCTTATTTTCAAGTGACGGCTTCAGGTTTTAAAAGAGTAGGTCGTCGCAACTCAGATGGCCTAGATTTGATCCAGACGACGTCAGAGACTGAAGGGGACGGCGTCACAAGCATAAGGTGACGCCGTCGCAAGACTAACGTGGCCAAGACGAAACCCTAATAACGGTGACCCGACGGTGTCACAAATTAAAGGGTGACGTCGTCACATATGTAATCTTATATATAGAATCCGAATTTTTTAGTTTTCAGTGTGTAGTCTTTTGGAGTAAAAACCTAAACCGAACCAAGGCTGTCTTGTACAGTATTTTAGGGTTCCAAACCCTATCTTACATCAAGATAAGTGTTTTTCTTCATTAATTCAATTATGTCTTCAATTACTTGTGTGTATGCTTGCATGTTTCCCATGTCCGGCTAATTTACTTGTGTGTTTGCTTAGGAGATATGAAACTTAATTATTGAATATTGATTGGTTGTCTCTTATCTTAATTGTTAATGATCTAGTATTGCGATAGGTCATTCATTGTGTAGTTAATGCTTGATTAATCTTTGTTGAACCTTAGCTTATAATACCTAGAGTCATTGTAGGCTAAACCATCTGAAGAGTACCTTAGAGTTGAGTTTATAAATCCTAGAGATTTTGTAGGCGATAACCTTTGGTAGTTTCAAAGAGTTAGGGATAAACGCATACCCTACGACCTTAGACACACAACGCGATTAAGAATAAGGACGTGACAATTCAACCATCAATAGGAGATAATTAAGGAGTAATACAACCTAAGTAAACACGTCTTTAAATCATCATACGAGCACACAACAATTAGACATAGACTACATACACCTTAGTTTAGATAATTAGATAAGTAGAAGTAATCGGTAGAAATACCAACCCCCAAATCCAAACCCCGAGATTCGTACCTTTCCATTTCCTAAAAAAAACATAAAAAGATAAAAAATAATCTTCCTCAACCCCAACCTTAGCGTAGTAACTTCTCACTAGCATTCCTATTCCCCTAGAGAACGATATCAATTCCCGTGGCTTACCCTAATACTACACTACAGCGATTAGGTTCACTGCCTAGGGAGTTGAAAAACTTGCTCGACGAAAAGGAAGTTTCTTTGACCCCGAACGACGCGTGTAGCGTTATCATTTATCTATCTTAGGCCTTGCATAGCAAATCAACTACTACAGGTCCACTATAATTTTATTGAATTTAAACCTATGAACTCACCAGCGTAAGCTGACCTTTTAGCATGTTTTCTCAGGTATTTAATCGGTGGAAGCTTGGCAAGAAGGCATGGTTCAAGGATCATAATTGACTCTGATAAATTATGGGGACCTATTTTATTAAATCATGTTTTGGGCTTAATATTTATTCTTTTGTATTAATGTTTTGAATATTTAAATTTGGGATTGGTTCTGAATGAAAACGACTATCTTGTTTGCTATACTTGTGTGAGATACCAATCCAATCATAACGCCCCGAAAACTTGATTAAGTCTTCCGCTGTACTGAGATTTGGGGGTGTTACATGTTAACCTGCACATTAGAGGCTCAAATCATAACTTTTCCAGCATCAAATCTCGGATCACGTTTGGGTTTAACCGGAACGTTAGCATTCCCACCCAAGTTTCCATCCATATTCTTTAACCGGGCACCCACGGTGCGAAACAACTCATCCATCTCTCCCAAACCCTCCATCAATTCAAGACCTATCAACCTCACATAAAGCAGAATCCAACAACAACAACCAAAAGAACGAAGGAAATAAAATACGACCAACTAAAAAAAACCTAACTAAATAACCCTAAATGTCTAAAAAACAAACAAGACAAATTTAGTGAAGGAATTATTTAATCAATCATTGTCATAAAGTGACCATTCACCATGTGCATAATATTAACCACCAATGATAATATACAAACCGCCAAGAGAAATAACTCTATATGTCGGTTGAACAAAAGGATAGTAAACCCCTAAGACAATAAATGACAAAACCTTATAAATTCGAACCAACCAATCAAATCTAGTAAAAAGAATGAGAAATCATGAATTTATTTCACTCTAATTAGCAAATTGATAGCAGGAACAAAAGCATAAGATTCGATTATAGATTAGGGGTCTTTAGCGGCTAGGGTTGTCTCGAGAGAGGTGTATCATATTGTTGTGCTTATATTAAAATGCTTTTAATCTAATTCATTGATCTCTTTTTAGAATAAAGATGAAGATGAGTAAGTTTAGTATGTAAAATGACTCTCATGTTATGTGAAATTTTTGATAACTAAGAAGGCATTTATGAAACTTATATAACATAACCAAATTATTTCTAGAGAATAGTGTTCCGTTCCGTTATAATTTTCATAAATTTATATTAGTGTAATTGTTTCATGACATTCCTTAGTTCAAATCAGCTTAATACAATTCAGGATATGGTGCAATGCATTCACCTATAGTGAACAGTCATCGTGTGATTGAAAAACAAAAATTGGGTGTCACAGTTACTTTTGTTTACGTACCATTTATAAAATTTGGTGTCACAGTTACCTTTGGTTATGTACCATTTACAATATAAGTGTGGGCTATAGTCGAAGATGATAAAAAATATTTTATGCATAAGTGTTCACTAGTTAATATTTTGTGTGTGATCCTAAAGCGTTATTTGTAGTGGGTGGGGTCGTAGACACTTGATTAAAATTTCTAAACAATCTCGACCCACCTAGGAAATAATTTACATACAATATAGTACTAACAAAACAAATCGGGTTACATGTTTACTTTTCTGGTGGAGTAACATCATCACTAGAACAACTTTCGTTGTTGGCATCGATGACAATGTTGTCATCGTCATCATCGTACTCATCAAATTTTGGTTCTTGGTCGTAACTTTCATCACCATAATAACCGTCTTCCACATCATCATCATCATCATCATCATCTTCTTCTTCTTCTTCTTCTTCTTCCACCCCGTCTTCTTCACTGGTGACATCATCATTATCATCTTCATCCTCTTCTTCATCGTCTTCCTCTTCTTTTTCATCATCTTCTTCTTGTTCAATAGTCCCTTCGAAATTCCCTATTTGCTCCTTTTCTTCGTTATATTTCTTAATTTTTGCATCCTCATCATTGCTACTATCACTATTCTTCTTCTTCTTATCTTTCTTCCTCTTTTTCCTTTTCTTCTTTTTGCCACTCCTATCGTAACTTTTAATTTCAGTAAGAATTACCACTAAGGCAACCATGAAAACGTAATCCACCTCCGGGTAGACTGTTAGGCGAAAAGTGTCCTTTCCATGCTCGACATTCATTATATTTTGCTTATCATAGACCTGCAATATATATATATATATATATATATATATATATATATATATATATATATATATATATATATATATATATATATATATATATATATATATATATATATATATATATATATATGTGTGTGTGTGTATATGAATAAAACATTGATTAAGTAATATGAGATGCTTTAAATTGGGGTTGCAAGGTTGATAATCTCCTCATAATTCCAGTGCAATTTTATCACATTAGCATGAAAAATATCTCCTTATCACTTGCAAATAATTAAATCCTTTCACATCTTTACAATTTCTTACAAAATTATTAAGTGATAGGAGATGCTTTAAATTATGTCAGCAAATTAACTCAGTTTCATTGTTGGTTTATCGCCATCAACTTGGATGCTATGAGCCTATGAATGCAGAATAACTCGATATCAATGAATAAAAACACCGCACAACAGAAAACTAAACAACACATATTCTTGTTCGCCAATGATTTGTATATTGAAGTCGATTCTCTATCTAGCCAAACAAGCGAATACGATTCCCCTAACGATACCCTAAAAGTTGATCTTTAACCTTTACAAAATTTTAATCTTTCTCCACCTTAACGTAGGTCGGTTAGATTAACTAATTGTTTATAAGATACTTTTAATCATGGGTCGGTTCTTTATTCTTTGATATATTCGCTTGTGGTATTTTATTATTGCTTTGGTTTACTACGCTTGCATGTGATTGTAGCTTTTGATGATATTATGCTGCATGCTTAATTGATTTTATCATCAAATATTTAGGGTTTCTTTTGAAGGCATACTGATCACTTGACCTATAATTATACAAACCCTAGTCGGCTATCTTGTGGCTCTTGTCGACTATTTTCTTGGTCTTGTTGGCTGATTATTGTGTACCTAGTGGTGGTTTTGAGGGTCAACTTGCTGTGATTCATTCTTGATGGGGGTTACGAGAAAGAGGGATGAAGGCGGGGGGGGGGGACTTTGGAGCATGATATTGGACTAAAATATGTCCGTGTCGTGGATGGTGTTACGATTGGTGCTGAGGGAGTTTCGGTTACTCATCATTGAACGCTGTTACTCTAAGAAAGACTCCTGATTCTGTGTCGTCTCATGTACAGGCTGATAAGTTGGGTGTGATTGGACATAATACGGATGTGATTACACCTAATGTGGGTGTGTTCCAACGGCGAAACTTAATAGAGATAAGGGAGGGTGCTGGCCCTCCCAAATTTTAGCCCAATAATGTAGAAGCTTGATAGTTTAAAGATAATCATTTTTGTTTAGAGTTGTCCCTTCCTATAAATTAGGCAACAATAGTATCTGATGTTTCCGAAGTAAATCCTTTATATGAAAAACCTATTTGTTTGATATTTTGAGGTTAAGAGTTTTTGATTACTTTCACGAACTAAAAGTTAGCCTGCTTCTTTATCACATGATGTTTTTCTTTTATTTTGATTTCTTTTCTTTATAATGATTATGTAATTTCACTTTACAAATGTATATCTAGTGCTATACTTTGATGGTTTTTTATTTGAAAGTTACGTCGTAAGTTATGTTTGATTTTAGAAAAAAGTCAAGTCGTAAATTTTGTTTGATATGAATTATTTTTATTATTTATTTATTTTATGTACAATGAAAAAGTAGTTTTGAGCTTCTATCTCAGCCCCCTAATGGAATGTTCAAGTCTGGTGTTTTCAGCCCTAACTCGAGTTCTTTGAAATGCACCTATGATCGAGATACGTTGGCTGGTAAATTAGATTCAATGGCTGCTAGTAAGACATTTAATACGGATAAGCCAAAGGTTGTCTTGTTTGATGAACCGAAGGTGGAAAAGAGGGTGGACGAGCCGGTTCACTCCACACTAATTTCATTCACTGCTAAACTAGGGGCTGAATATATGACTTGTAAAGTTAATTTTCAAACTCTTGATGCGGGTAAGCCATTTAATGACAAAGTCGAGGTTCAAATCCCACTGTATTCGGTTCAAGGGGCTAATTCAAGGTTTGAAAACTGTTTGTTAGGGTATTTCATTGGGAAGGGAGTTGCTTTTCTCGTTGTGGAAAAATATGTGAATAATACATGGAGGAAATATGGGTTAATCAATGCTATGATGAACTCAAAAGGGATCTTTTTCTATAAGTTTTTGTCGGGTGAGGGGTTAAATGGTGTTTTGGAGAATGGCCCATGGTTTATTCAATTTGTGCCCATCATTTTAAAGAATTGGACTCCACGAACCAGTTTTGTGAAAGACGAATTGACTTCTATTCCTTTCTAGGTAAAACTTCATAACGTCCCTATTGCCGCATTTACTAAAGATGGTTTGAGTACCATAGCCACTAAAATTGGTACTCCTATTATGTTGGATGCATACGCGAGCACTATGTGTATGAAATCTTGAGCTGAAGCCCTTTTACCCAAAAAAATCTTCTGGTCGTTTTGATTATGCCCGAGCCTTGATTGACATTAAGGCTGATCGTGAGCTTAAGGGGACAATGGTTATTGATGTGCCAAGTTGGGATGGGGATTGGGAAGTGTTGCATACTGTTATAGTGGAATATGAGTGAAAACCTCCTCATTGTGGTTATGTATTGTTTTTGGCATTGATGAGACCCAATGTCCTAAACACGTACTTGCTGATCTCCGGTTATTCTTACTATTTCTACCTCGTTACTTTTAAACTTCGGCCTTTTAAATTCTCTAAGATTATTGTGCAGCAACAATAATACCATCAACGCCCAACCATCATGCACATCCGATCAAGTAATCAAAATATAGGGATTAAAAACCCTAACTGCCAAATGATGCATAGAAAAACTTAGAGCAATAGACCCAAGTCGACAATACATCGACAAACCCACGAAAATGGAGAAAACCAATCCTAACACCAGTAAAATCCATCATAGGGACGACTCATTTTCATGAACCACAAAGACGAACGAAATATGGAGTGTATAACCCAAAAGCATCTCGATCAAATGCATCAAAAATGATAGAATCATTGTCCAATAACATACAATTCAAATCGAGAAACAATGCAGAGGGTTATGCAAACTCTAACAACCAAACGACCACCTAAAACCGACTAACAAATTACTCTAAATGTCCCACGATCAGAAAACAATTAAAGAATAAGTGCTTAAGATCGGAACAGGAGTAAAAAATGAGCCATAGGGTTTATCCACCAACCCTAACGTACCAACTATAGTTCACAAACCGATGCACCATATTAGATTGACAACCATGTAGAGATCGAAGAACAAACCATAAGCGGTTTTTGAATAAGAACACCAGAAAACTCAACTTCCACTCTCCCAAAACCCACGTAACCTTACGTCCACGTACCACCATAGCCAACATGCAAGCAATCAGACCCCAAAAAGAGTCATATAAATAGGTGATTGATTGTTCATGATAGACAAAGTGTAGGATCGACCAAAACCTGATCATTAAGAGCATGTCAATCCTACCTACAAGAACCAGATCGTACCAAACCATTAAGATCCATCAGATCCCTCTTTAAGAAAATACGTTCAACAACACAAACCCTAGAACCCTAAAAAACTATTTAAAAAAAGGATCGATTAGGGTTTCTGAATCATAGACGATCTCACAGATGGGATAATAATATTAATATGACACACCCCTCCCCATATAATAACAGCCAAACAACCGATTGCATATCATTCATAGAACAATAGAGAGGCGGTTTAAGGCTGTGTTTAAAGAGGGGGGATACCTGATCTTCATTCCTGACAAAACCTTGAGATTTCTTGTGACTATACACAGGACAATCCCTCTTCAAAGGCTCCTCAGACTAACATATATAACACTTGAGTATGCTGCTTTTTCCCTGTGACATATCCCTCTGACCAAATATCTCCCTCCCAAACAACCCTTTACCACCAAAACCCTTTGCTATTGTTTTTATGAAGTTCCATAGAATTAAGCGTAATAAGCTCGTCTTCTAGCTTCAAAGTATCCCGATGACATAGCAAAGTCTCCATGAAATTACTGTAAGACTATAGTAAAGATTTGAGTAATAATAATCTACGATCTTCATCCGATATAACAATATCTGTAGCTTCTATGTCACCAAACAACTTGTGAAACTTGTCGATAGGTTTAGACTGACTCTTACCCGGATGCATGTCAAAGGTGTACAACTTCTTCAAGTAGAAACGATTAGCTAAATACTTTTGTCATGTATAAAGTCTTTAAATGTTTTCAAATCCTCGCTGCAGCCATCTCCTTATTGATCTCTCGTTGGTCCCCATCACTTAAACATGAGATCAATGTATTGTAAGCCTTTTTCTGAGTGACGTTATCGTATGCCACTATTGTGGTTTTTGGTAACTCTTCCAATGCTTTAGCTAATCCCCTTTGTTCCAGCAAAGCCTTCATTTATATTTGCCATAACCCGAAGTCATTCTTCCCCTTATCTCTTTGTTTTCTGATAACCTTGTGATGTAGACCATAAAACACTAAATTAAACAAAATACCCATGTCAAAAAATTATCTTAGACTTTGACTTTAGTCTAAGAGGAGAGTTATTTTGCATACCAAATATCCCTTGCATACGGAGGAACTCATCCTCACCATCCATCTAAAAAGAATCAATGACTGAGATTAAAAGCATTTTAATATTTCACCTATTTTTTATAATTTAAATATCTCATTAATTGTTAATCGTTAAACAAAACAAATTATACCATCACGACCAACATTTAATTATCTTTCTGTTGACGAGCATTTGATTATAATTTCGACAAACTTTTTTTTCGTTTTCTTCACATTTTGTTTTTATGTTTTTTTCTTCGTTGTAGGAAATAGCATAAGAAATAACATGTAATTGAACACTAATTTGAATATACTAATAAAATCCCATGTGATTGAGACCAGGTGTGGGAAAATCCACATGTGATTGAGATACGTGTTAAAAAATCACATGTGATTTTATTAGAAATATTCAAATTAGTGTTTAATCACATGTCATTTTTTATGAAAGTTTCAACAAGGAAAAAACGTAAAAAATGAAAAAAAAAAAAAAAAAAAAAAAAGGGGAAAAAAAAGAGAAAAAAGGTCTGTCGAAAGTATATCATAGTACATATCTATAGAAAGATAATTAAAAGCTCGTCGTGATGATATATTTATTTTCGATTAACGATTAACAGTTTAAGAGATATTAATATTTGAAAAAAAGGATGAAAATGGGTTTATTAAATTGTCGGGTTTAATTTCATCCATTGCATCAAATGGAATATCTAAATCTAAAACCATCTATAATGCATTTTATACCATCTCTTCTTATTTTTTTAAGACATCCAAAATAGATTTTAAGCACTACAAGCTCTGAAGCTATGTTTACAATTATTTAATGCACCAACACATCCATACAACACCTATAATTAACTGATTGTAAAAACAAATCTAGCTACTAACTGATTGTAAAAATATTGACCTATGCTAACTAGTAAGTAACTTTCATCGCCAATCATCACAATTATGTATTACTACTGGATACCATTTTCGTATCACCATTGCATTCTGATGCACGACACTCTACCATTTTTATATGTGATAGCGTGTGATAAAGTTATTCCCTAAAATGGACCACCTAGGTGTGCTTTTAAGATTGATACTAAGAAGGCGTATGATACTGTTGATTGACAATTTGTTGAGACTATTCTAGGTAGATTTGGCTTTCATACCAAGATGGTTTCATGGATTATGGCATGTGTTACTAGTGTGTCTTACTCCATTTTTATTAACGGGGATTTGTATGGCTAGTTTCGTGGTAAAAGGGGTCTCCGAAAAGGTGATCCTATATCAACTTACTTGTTTACGCTTGTTATGGAGTTTCTTACTCTTTTATTGCAGCACATGGTTGAGCAGATGAATGAGTTTCAATACCACAATCTCGGTGAAAGGCATAAAATTATTAATCTTGGCTTTGCTAATGATCTTTTTATTTTTACACATGGTGATTTTTTTCAGCTAGTGCGGTTATGGATGCGTTAGAAGAATTCAAGAATTTGTCCATTTTGAGCTCTACATCTTTTAATTGAAGGTACCTATCTGGTCAAATATTTAGCTGTGCCCCTTGTATCTTCTTGCTTGTTGTATCAAGATTGTAAGGTTCTTTTTGAAAAGGTTCAAAACAAGATTGCTGATTAGAAGAACAAATCCCTATCCATGGTGAGTCGTTTATATCTTATTATATCCGTTTTATCATCTATGCACATATATTGGGCTTCGTTTTTTATCCTTCCAATTCATGTAATTCACGTTCTTAATCAATTAATGTGTGGCTTTCTGTGGTGTCAAGGTGATATGAAGAAGGGAAGGCTAAGGTGGCGTCGAATGATATTTGTATGCCGAAATAGGAGGGTGGTCTTGGTATTCGTAGCCTTAATGATTTTAATGTGTGGCTAATTACGGAACATGTTTATAGTTGAACCATAAGGAATCGCTATGGGTTAAATGGATATACTCTTATAAACTTCATGGTAGAATTTTTTGGTATCTGTCATGTACGGGTGATATGAGTTGAGGCTGAAGGAAGTTCCTCTTAATCTGTCCCAATATTAGGCCTTTTTTCTGGTTCCATATTCGTAACAGTAAGAGAGCATTTATATGGTTTGATAATTGGTGTTCTTTGAGTCCTATAGAGAGTTTGTTTACTGCTAGAGACATTTCCCGTTCTGGTTTTTCTCTAAATGATAAGGTGGGTGATCTTCTTGTTGATGGTGATTGGAGATGGCCATCTAATTGGATGAGCTGGTTAATCTTCCAGCTTTAATGGAGGGCATTGTAGATGAGCTGGTTTGGAGGGTCCCTAACGTCTTAAGCCATACACTATCTCTCGTTTCTAGGATTCTACTCGTGATAGGGCCAACCTGGTCCCGTGGTTTCATGTTGTCTTGTTCCCTCAGTATATTCTGAAGCATGCATTCAATATGTGGCTAGTGGTTAATTATAAGCTTAAAACACAAGATAGGCCGATGTAATGGAATGTCGGTCCTTCTATTGACTTAAACCTGCTTCGGTGCCATTTTGTGATAACCAACCTGACTCTCATGCTCACCTATTCTTTGAGTGCCCATTTTCTTTATAGGTATGGATCGCTATTCGTGCTCTAGGAGGAATGGAAAATATTCCTCCTAGATTGGAAGATGTTATCTCAAACATTATTCCATTGACTAATGGTGGTTCAGCACGTAGTGTGATATATCGGCTTCTCTTTGCAGCTTCCTATTATCCATTTGGCATGAACGGAATTCAAGGCTTTTCAAAAAGAGGCTTAAATCTTATACACATGTGTTTGATGATATTGTTTCTATTGTTCGTTTAAATATCCTCTCTTTTTAGTTTACCAAGAATTCATCGATGGTTAGAAGGATAGTGGAAACATGGATCAGTGATCATTTCAAGCGGTTCAACGACCTGATGGATTGTTTTTCTTATCTGATTTTGGGAGTTTCATGTGAGAGTTGTACCCTTTTTCCTACCCCAAGGTTTTCCCATTGGGTTTTTACATGGGAAGGTTTTTTATGGAGACGGTCTCACATGGTTTCTAGTCCTCCCTAGATTCGCAAGGCTGGTGGGGTTTTGAAGTATCTTGGAGTGTTGCTGCTACAAGAAGGTATCATGGCTGCATCTACATTTTATTTGATTATTCATTATGTAGTAGATAGTTAGTTTGTGTTTATGGCATGTCATACACAGTTTATAGTTGGTTATCAAGTTATTGCTTGAGGTTAATGTGACTCTCTGCCACATTCCATTTGTACTTAAACTTTTTGGTTATTAATAGATTTTATTCCCTAAAATTACCACCATGTGTAATTTATTATCACGAAAAACATATAATCGAATAATATTGTTCGCCAAAAATTTTGATTGCAAGTTACCGACTGCTGCAACGCGTAGTTATCCTGCTTGTCATTATATACGTGGATTCCCTCCAAAAGAAAATAAGGTTACTCAAACACCTTCTTTAACGCATAACCTTGTTTCTCAAAACCGAAAACAAGAACCGATGTCGTTTTCTTTTTCATCAATAACCTGAAAAAACCCACAACACCACAAAACCTTTGTTGATTGAAAACCAACAAACCTCTACACGTCTCTCACAAACATGTAAAATCGAAGAAATCAAGAACCCTTTAACTGTGAAACCCGTTTGCAAGAACAAAACCCGATACCTTCAAAATTAAAACACGATATTCAAGAAACCTTGTGCCCTTGTTTTTGAAACTAATCTTCAAAAACAATACCTCGCAAAATCTAGATAATACGAAACCCTTGACGATAGAAAAACTTGCAAGAAACAGATTACTTTGAACCCAAGCAACCCTTGCAAAACACGACAGGTCTTGATCTTTTAAATTGAAAACCAAACAGCTCTTGATTTTCTTTTACACGAAAATCAAAAGAGCCCCTCGAAGCCTCTCTTTGTCGCAAGAACCTGGAAAAAATCCAAAGCTTCAAGACCCTTTAAGTCTGACCTTGCTGCACATTTCTTTCACAAACCAGTCTTCAAGAATTTTCATACTATCAAACCTAGCATCCAGAATATCTAACCAAGCACTTATTACCACTTGTTGAACGTGTGACCAATAAACTCGAAAGTGAACTATACGGAATCGAAATTTTGTAAAGAAAACTGACACACTGAAAGAAGTAACCCACACGCATGACCCCAACGTTTTACGTTTATTAATCAATGAAAAGAGCGAATAGTACATTGCTCCTCTCCCCCTCACCTCCTTTTATAGAGATAAGCGGGAGGAGTTTGGTTACAAGAAGAATAGTAAACCGACCTTGACTTGGAGTGAAAGTCAAATAATAATAAAAGAAGGAAACAAGAACTATCCTATTTTGAGTAAAGGGGCTTACTCGATAAATAATATTAAAACAGAAAAATTTAAGTACAAATGGAATATGGTTGAGATACCATATTTACTTCAAACTAAAAAGCTCGATAAATATCTACTACTAGTGCTTATGACATGCCATATGCACTTACAACTCTAGGAACAAAAAATGCACCTAAAACAAATCAATCAACTGAAACAAGCTAACTAGCAGCTACCGTGAAAGATGAAGTTTCACCGGTATGTGGATTATTAAATAAGTTAGCCGATTCATCATACGAATTTTGAACAAGTTCTTCATCATCTTCGTTATCCATCACCAATGCAACATACGGATTAGATGTAGTAATATTACCATCCTTAGAGGTAGTGCCAGTAGACTTCAAAATAGATGATGAATTAGAAGCTTCACCCATAGAAGTATCACCTTCTTAGGTTCACTCGTTGTCGCCTTTGGGACATATTTGACATTCTATTTAACCGAAGGACCAATAAACCGATTACCATTAGTAGACTTGGTTTTACCCTTCTTCTTATTCTTACCCGTCATTTGGAAACCGTCTTTATCCAGCACCACACTTGGATTAACAACATGTGGACTAGAAACAACAGGAGGAATCACCACTTTTTTAGGACATTGATCATGAGTGTGACCAAAAATCATGCATTCATTATACCTGGGAGGTCACCATTCATACTCAACACGAATAGTAGCTTTAGTAAAACCCTCCCCAGAAAGTGAAGGAAAACCAATAGTAACAACTTCCACAAGATAAACTTCAGAGTTGATCTCA
Organism: Chrysanthemum seticuspe; assembly: GCA_019973895.1. Taxonomy (NCBI): domain Eukaryota; kingdom Viridiplantae; phylum Streptophyta; class Magnoliopsida; order Asterales; family Asteraceae; genus Chrysanthemum; species Chrysanthemum seticuspe. Next base: position 228,237,552 of record BPTQ01000007.1, on the reverse strand, counting down.
ATAAGACACCTAGCAAAGCTACTTCTTCCCCACAAATCCTTACAAATAGAGCTCGTATAAGAATCAAACATAATAGGTTTTCCAATAAATGTAGCAATCAAACTAATACCATCCTCTTCAAACACTTGAAGAGGAATATCATGCAATTTAACCCATACCGGAACACGAGTCAATTCTTCCTTATGCAAACAAGTATCCATTGACCATTTCTTAAGGATTGTTGGAGATTTATGTATCACCCACAAACTACCTTCCAAAACAACTTCTAAACCAGCTAATTTATCAAATTTAAACAAAAAGAAACCTTTGGAATTCATCATAATCCTTTTCAACCCATGTTTCCCCAGTTATTCCCAGCATAATATTCAACAACTGGAAACGCTATCGTATTTCCAATAAAATAACCATACAATGTGTGTTCCAACCGTGTACTAACCTTTCAACCACTTTGCGGGGGATAGATATGTTAACACCTTCAAAAATGGGTTCAGCAACCAGTGGACGAAACGGAGTAGCAATAATAGGTTGAGCATCCCTCAAACCTGCAGCTCCAACAGTATTGATGTCCACAGCTTGGACAATAGGAGACTCATTAGTAGGTTTAGGGGTCGTAGATTTAGCTTTAATTTCAGCCACAAAAGCATTCCACAAATCTTCAATAGCATCTGTAACCATTGTGCGAGCATTCCTATCTAATTCAGCCCATACCGGATATTTACCAGCCTCACAACTCAAAGTGAACTCATTAATCTCCTCTAGTGTACTAAGCGAGGCACCAAATAGAACAACAATAACTTCGTTAGGATTAGCAAGACCACATGTAGGTACATCAATACAAGCATTTGCAGCATGTGGAATCGGCTCCACATAACCTTCACGAATGTTATCATCAACCTGAACAGGAGGAGATGACGAGTCAAGTGTAGACTGCGTCGTCACACCTGTAACACCCTTAAGTCGAAACTTCTTATTTTTCCTCATGGTCACATTTTTCAACAAATCAACATTCTCTCCCAAATCCGACATCATTAAATCCAATAACCACGAATTAACATAAACAAAAGAACAGAAACAGTTTCTGGTCTTCAACAGTAACGAAAAAACCCTAATTGAAACTAGGGTTTAATCCTTCAAAGCGCATTAAAACTTACATCTTGTAGCGATGACTTCCAATTGATAGTGATGTCTCGAATTAATAGTCGATCGTAATTATGATAGGAAAAATTCTACTAGATCGAATTGAATTAAACCGACTACAATAAACCCAAATAGCGATTATGAAAAAAAACCCTAAAGAAAATAGAACCGATCAGAATTAATACAGAAACAAGCTCGATCAAGGTTAGAATTAACAACACAAGATCAAGATTATTAAAGATTAATAGGGATCGGTCAAAAAATCGATTAGGGTTAAATAATATGAATCACCAAAATCGCCATAGGAGGGTACGAGAGCCCCCGATTAATTATATATATAATCACAAAAATTTGAAGTACAATTATAATGTGGCTAAAAAAAAAAAAAAAAAAAAAAAAACTATCCTAAGGCTAAACTAACCAGTCATATTTTTTGCTAACCGACGAAGTACATGCAAAGACACTAAGGTACTTATTACACCTCGTAATTATCCAACAAACATGAATATCATCAAGTTACTAATTATGTTTGCGTATATTATCCAAAAGATTGTCAAATCCACATATGCCAAAACTATACTCTAATTCTTAGTATCATCTAATTTACTTTTTAGACACTAATTACATCCATGTCTATAGACACCAATATATAAGGAATACAAGAGAATAAAGATAAATTATGTTTTACCTCGGCAAGAATAGTAGAACCATCTTGCGGATAAACGGAGCAAGATTTCGTCTCCCAGTCACCTGTAACCTTGCAGTCGGATGTTGTCTCTTCCTTATTTTCTACTAGGAAAACATCTAATTCCGTCTCGTATTTAGGTGTTGACGATTTCTTTACACTGAATAGTAAATCTTTATGATTTTTACTATCTCCCTTGAAAGCTTGCCATCTCCCATGGATTGATCGGAGCTGATTATAACAATAAAGATAGGGAGATTAAATAAATAAAAATAATAATACGTTAACAATTCCATACAATTATTGTGACTTTCAGTAAAGATATATGCAAGAAACTATGGAAGTCATTTAAAAAACATGGTTAAGCATGCATATTAGACCTAAAAAATTAAAAGAAAAAAAAAGTAGGATGAATTTTTGCAGTCAAAACATTTATATAAATCTAATTATTAACAAATAAAAACCTTTTTCTTGAATGTTAGAACAGGTTTCTCGGTTGCATCATACAAGATATGACGATCATGAAAGCTGAAGCCTGTGTCCTTGATCTTAAACATCAGATTTCCATTAATATCAAGCACGGTGAAATTTCCATTTATATTGGTCAAAGATTTCGTTTGAACAACAAGATCCATGGTATATGGCTTGACGTATTGTGCTTCCACAACCACCATCGTGTGATCTGCTATGGCACACAATGACCTAGCCGGATTGTATACCTCTAAATGATAAAAAAATAAAATAGAGCCAAAATTTTATATCTTCTATATGTTATCCTCTCTATATATCCCTTTCTAAAACTAGCAAATTCTATTAACAATATAAATGGCCGCACATGCATTTCTATATGTCTATATCTATGGGTGTTTTCAATTATGGGTAGTTCATCTAATGCCCTACGAAAAACGCTCTCAAATTAACATTTGTTTTTTGATTTAATCTCTCTAATTTTATGGAAATACTGGGATTTATTTTCTATCTTTAGAAATGTTTTGTAGGATTTCTAGAAATAAATCAAGAAAAATTCTTTTTATTCAGATTCTTAAGATTTATGTTAATCAGTGTGTTAATGAAACAACAATGCTCAACTGGGCTTGTTTTCAGTCCTCTCGCGCAGGGCTTGACATTATAGCGTTTGAGACCTTTACAGACGAACAAATTCGTCGCCAAAGGCCAAAAATGTCTTTGCTAAAGATTTTGGCGACGACCCGTCCCTAAAACTTTTGGAGACTATGGTCAAAGGAAGGCCTTTAGCGACGAAACATGGGGCCCAGAAAAATTCTCATTCAAATATAAGATACCCACATAAACTCTCATTCAAATATAAGATAATTGGGGCCATATACTTTTAAATGATAGAATAAACGTGGAAGATATAAAAAATGTATACATAAACCCTAAACTCTCTCCCGTTTTTTACGACTTTGGCGATTTAGTTTATTCATTCCTTTAATGATCGAATTTTCGATTTTGTTAATCTATTGGTCCTCTTTATTGTGGGTCGTCTTCACAATTAATTCATTGATCGGTGAAGGGTAACTTTCTTCATATTGTCGCTTTTAATTTTGATTTTGTATCGTGGGTCTGTGCTGATTATATATTTCAACATTTGAACGTAGGCCGTTGCTGTTTTATTTATCTTTATACATATTTGATCGTGCATGGTATTCTTCATGATAATTATTCTTCTCTACTTCATCATGGGTTAAACTTTGCACCTCATTTGCTTAAAACCCTAGTTATCTAGGGTTTGCTCGTTTTGTTTGAAGAGCAGACATATTTTTCTTCTTGTATTGGTTGTGTTATTGCTTTTAGTTAGGTTTGGCATGATGGAGGGTTTGGGAGAGAAGAACATTGATTTGGCAGTTAACATTGATTTCAGTGAGCTTAAAGCATGCATGACACGTTTGAAGGGACAACAAGTTGGTGATTCTGGTTTTTCTCAACCTCGTAAGGCTGCTAGGATTTTGGTTAACCCTAATGTGACATCAATTAGTAATGTATTGGACAAGAAAATGTAGCCTTGGATCCTACCTCCTCTAGGTTTTGGGAATCTTGATGGTCTCGCGAATAATGTCTCCGCCACAAGTAGTCATGGTGAGTCGATTTTCGACCCGACAATGAACCCTTATAGTGTTGGTGAACAGTTGGTGCTACTCATTCTTTGAAATAGAATCTGGGATCAGCTGGTACAAGTGATATCGTGGTGGAAACTAACTTATCAGAAGAGGGTTTGTTGGATTCCAACAAGAATAGTGAACACCATAATGGTATTGATAAGGTGGTTTTGGATGCTTGTAAGAGTTTTGAGGAATTAATGAATGCAAAGATTGGTTTTAAATCTGATGATAAAGGTGCTAATGCTAGTTCTACTTCATCACCTCAGGCTACTTTTGTTAAAAACACTTCAAGTGTCTTGTAAAAGCCTCAATCTACTATTGAACCCAATACGGTTGTTAGTGTGAAGCCAGTTTCATATGCGGGTGCTACATATAACAATCCTAAGAAACACATGTCAAACTTTCGTAGGTTAAAGTGTAGCAATAAAAAAATGGAGTTGATCTTTCTGTCCCTTCGACAGTGGTTGAAGACGTAAACACCAGATTTGAGAATACTTTTTGGCTATTTTCTCGTATTGCTTTCCTGGTTGTTGATTATTATGTGCGTAATATGTGGGCTAAGTATGGCATTCAAAGGTCATGATGAATGCTAATGGTTTCTTTTTCTTTAAGTTTACTACAAAGAAAGGTGTGGAAGATGTCCTTGAAAATGTTCCGTGGGTGATTAGAAATATTCCTATTATTCTTAAATCTTGGACTTTGAACACTAACTTACTTAAAGAGGATTTGACTAATATTCCGGTATGGGTTAAATTCCATGATGTTCCACTTGCTATGTTCTCTGATGATGGTCTCAGTCTTCTAACCACATTGATTGGTATGCCGAAAATGTTTGATTCTTACGCCATTCAAATGTGTTTAGAATCATGGGGCCGAAGTAGTTTTGCTAGGTTCTTGATTGAAGTGAAGGCAAATGAGGTGCTTAAGGAGAGTCTCACTGTCGAGATACCCTTACTTGATGGGTCGGGTTCTACTATTGAAAAGGTTTAGGTTGATCACGAGTGGAAACTAACTCGTTGTGATACTTGTAAGCTTTTTGCTCATACTCTGGATAAATGTCCTAATTTTTTTCTACCTATAGTTCAGCCTACACAAAAGGATAGTAATGGTTTCCCGGCGGTAAGTAGAAAAAATAAGGGTAAATCTGGTAGCCAAACTATTCCAAGTAAAGGAGAATGTACTAAACTTGTTTTGGGTAATAAGTTTCGTTACTAACCTAAAGCACCTCCTCCTGAGCCCAAGAAGGTAGTTATTACTAAGAAAAATGCCATTGAAGTGGCTAGTACTTAATATTGTCGATACTGAAGAGAATGATATTCCTGCTATGGTCGTAAATACGGATGGGGCTGATTTGGATTTGGGTAGTAAAAAGAATGCAAAAGTGGATGGGTCTCAAAAGACAAGAAATGAATTACAAGACCCACTTGTGAGTGTTGTGAAAGAGAAGGAACAGGTTGCTCCTTGTAAGCCTAGTTGTTCTCGTTCTCCGTCTACTTTTTCTTGTAAAAAGGTTAACCCATTTTCTAAGGTAGGAGAGGTTGATGTTACGGATAGTGATGAGGAGGAGGTGCTTGAGGATAGCCCTATGGCTAATTTCATGGGATCGAGAGGGGGTGGAAATGAGCTTGAATATTTTATGATTATGATGACTATGCGGATCAAGTCTACGATCTACCAGGGCAATTGGAGGCTAGTTATGATGTGTGTGATATCAAGCTCCAAGGTTATGTTAGGAAGTAGTTTTTTTTTTTATAGTTGTCAAATGCTATCTTATGCGTACTGTTTATTTCTTGTTTTTGAGGAAAGGAAGTTTCTTGTGTATATAAGCTCTATCACCTATGTAACGGTTTGAGATATGGGATTTCACCCATATCCTTTGTACTTAAATGTTTTTTGAAGTAATACATTTACCAGCTCCTTCGACCTTGTACCCAAAAAAAATGTGGAAGATATAGCATTTACTCCGAAAAACATTCTCTTTATATAGGAGAGTACGAGGATGTCACGTGAGATTTGTTCAAATATGCTTATATTCTTGAAAACACAACAACCTTACTTTAGTGAATACTTCTGCCAATTGTTCACTGCCTTTTCACCAACTTGCACTTGTCTTTGACTTTATCAGGATGCACTTTATATCGCTCTATTGCAAACTTAAAAAGTCCCACCTAAATATATAAGAGGTATTTCAAGCTAAGCTCTGATGGATAAAACAAAGAGCTGCTAGGTTCATCAAAGCATTGTTGATCCCTAATGAACCTTTGTCCTTCAGTTTCAAGTCCTTCTACATACTAGCTGACCCACATCAGCAAGAGAGTATGTCTTTAAGTAATCTTTGATTATTTGACGATTTTTCTGACTTGAACTTCACTGACATTGCTTATTGCTTTCATTATCAGCGAGTCTTTTTATACTTAATATAATTTATGTTTATTTATAGTTAGAGACCATTGAGCATTGAATTGGCCCAAGAATATCCCTCTATTTGAATACATATGATTTTCCTTGGTTGGGTGATGTTAGCTGGGGATGGCGTAAGCTTCTTGCTATTCGAACCAAGGCTCGTCCTTTCAGTTTGGCATAAGATTAATAATGGAAAGGCTACTTCAGTATGGTTTGATATGTGGTGTGATTTAAGCCCTATTTGTGATATGCTCCCTGCTAGAGACATTGTTCGGGATGGTTTAAGCTTATCGGAGTTTGTGATGTGATTGATAATGGTACTTGGAAATGGCTTGCAGATTGGTTATCTAGGTTTCCGCTGTTAGCTAATCTCCCCCAAATCTTCTTAATGATACTGATGACGGTTTATTATGGCATGAATTGGATGGCAATTTCAGACCTTTTTCGGTTGCGTGTGCTTGGGAATCTCTTTGTTTAAGGGCTGATCTGGTTGAGTGGTTTCATATTCCGTGGTTTCCTCATTGTATTCCACGGCATGCTATACATCTGTGGCTTGTTACTAAGCAGAAGTTAAAGACACAAGATAGGTTGCGGCAATTGGATGTTGGTCCTAACGTTGATTTGAACCTGCTTAGATGCGTGCTATGTGACTCGGTTCCGAACTCTCACCCTCTTTTTTGAGTGCCAGTTTTCTTTGCAGGTTTAGTTGCAGGTTTGGGTTTTATCTGGAATGGATGCTGTCCCACCTTCATTGGATGATTCTATCATGTTCCTTATTCCTTTATCTAAGGGGCGTTCAGTTATTAGCATCATATATCGGTTGTTACTTGCTGCTTCTACTTATTACCTTTGGATGGAACACAATTCAGGAATTTTCAAGCATAAGAAGTCTACTGTTGCTGAAGTGGTCCAAGTAATTATCTCTACCGTCAGATTGAAGCTGGTTACCTTCAAGTTCAAGAAAATAACCCCTCGGTCTTGCCTACTATTAGATCAATGGAAGATTCCAAGTGCTTGTCTTATACACGAGGGGAGTACCAGGTAAGGGTTGTACTATTTTTCCCTACTCCAAGGTTTTCCCTCTAGGTTTTTCTTGGAAAGGATTTTTAAGGAGGAAAACTTCCTGGGTTGACTTGCTCCCTTCGTGCTTCTGGGTCGATGCGGGATGTTCGCTTGTTACCAGATTTATCTTGTTATTATACCTGGTTAGGTGATTTGTATTATATCTAGGTTTGTTGTGTTTATGGCCTGTCATAAGCACTAGTTTATCAAGCTTTTTGCTTGAGGTTAATGTGGTGCCTCTGCCACATTACATTTGTACTTAACATTATCTTTTGGTTATATATTACCGGGGTAAAACCCTTTACCCAAATATTATACTAAATTAAATAATGAAGTGAGCATACAACTTATACTTACTATTAATATTTGAGAGACAGACAAACAAAGTGTGAAGTTTCAACCCTAATAAGTTCTTCCTTTTTCTTTTAGCCTCTTCATAATCATCCATGGCTTTAATCGCCTAATGCATCCTAGCTGAGAACTCCTTTGCTATTTGCAAGTTTAGCCTATTACCCTGATGGAGTTTGATCAGCTGAGTTGTGGATGCAAGATCAAACATATTTTTCTCTGGGATTGTAGCTGATTTTATTATGGCTAAGGAAGAACATTCCAAATTTAGGCTCATTTACAACCAGCCTGTCTTCTCCAACCTCTGGTGGATTAAGGTTCCTTTCATCATCAACTACCTTAGTCTCTACAGTAAGAAGCAGTTATTGGAATTGAATCCTTTTCCTCTTCTTTTGATCTCCCTGAGTAGGTTGCTTCTTCTTTGACGAAAGGAGGTCTATTTTAAGTTGCTCAAATGCTGGAAAAATGTTTAGCTTTGCAGTTGTATCTTTTACCCACTTGAACATTTGAGCTAGATTTTGCAAGGAGCTGAGGAGGGTCTTTGAGCTTTTGGTTCCTGGCTAAGTCATGAATTTAGATCCACTCTAAGAACGCAAGCTTACCTAAAGTGAAGTTAATGTAAACCTAAAAGTTCCTAACTTCATTGTTCCTAGTGAATTTCATGGTGACCTGCTTGTTCTTCTCAACCTTGAAGGATATTCCTGTGATTCAATAAGGATTAGCTCTAAGCATAACACATTTCATATATTCATCCCTTATCTTTTCCATCTAGCTTTCTTCTTTGCATTATACTTCTCAAGCAGTTTCTTCTATTTAGTAACTTAATAAAACTTAATAGTGTCAAGAACTTTGAATCAGCTTCCTTAAATGCTTTCTTATTCATCCATCATATTCTCTTCACGGAGCATCATCTAAATTTTGTAGAATGGTAAACACGCTTTCCCTTTTTTGTGTAAGTTGGCAATTTAGGAGGAAGTTGAACTAATCCATTTTGATCCATGTAAGGAGTTATAGCCTTCATTGAGGTTTTATCAATGGAAATCCCTTTCCTTTTGTTAACATTCCTTAGAGATGGACTTCTTAAAAGAGATTAACGTTCTGTTGTGTGTTGATCATCAGAGTGGTCGGATCCAAAATGTTTTTCAACAAACTTTATGAATGGTCGATTTTGGTGAATAACGCTGATAGGAGTGGGCATAAGGATGTTGACATTGATCTTTGTTGGTGCTGGTTCTCGTTGTTTTACAGAGATCAAAGCCATTTGATGTCCCCTCCCCTTAGTTGTTGAAGAGGTTCTAACTTTGTCAAGGGAACCATCAACAAAAGGATAAATCTATTCCATAATGGAATTTGGATACTTCAACTCTTTATCAGTAGAAGCACTAGGAGGAGTTGTTGATTGCATGGTTGAAGATTTTTGCAGCTTCACTATTAATGTCTTCAAGGCATCTGATGTGATATCAAGTTTAGTGTGAAACTCTCAAGTGTCATTGGTGCCATTATTAGTTAAGAGGGAATGTTGGTGGAATTCTTGATGCCTGCCTTATGCATGATGATGAGCTTGAGGAGGAGGGTGTTGGCGGTTTCAATCTTAGAGGAAGTGTCTTTCCATAGCTGATCCACATGACTCTCAAGCAGAGACTCAAGTCATGTCTTCTGATTGGCTTGATAATTGTATAGGTTTGAAAAAATAACTTAAAATCTTTTCTAAGAGGTTCAAGATCATTGGTGATCATCTTGGGCTTCATAAAATCTATAATCACCTCAGTAATGCCTACATGGATGGTATAACGCAAATCCTATATCTGGTGGCTCATGTTGTGGAACTTGGTTGATCAAAAATCCACTCGTGAATATAAACATAAGCCAAAGTTGGAACACTGACTTCATCTACTTGAGCAAGTCATTGTTGAAAATTTTTAGTAACCAAACATTCGTCTAAGTTGAAAGGTGAGAAACAAGTACCAGGTTGAGGTTGTTCATGTTGAAAGGTGATGGAGACTAGGGTCTCAAGGTTTCATCAGTTGGGGTTGGGGTTGGGATGGGTTCTTGTTCATGTGTTAGGTATGGCTTGGGACTTGGAGATTATGATGCTAGAGGATTCTTCTTGGCAATTTCAGGCTCAGGCATTGGAGGAGAAAGAGGAGTTGACCAAGCAAAGTTGCTACTTTTTCATCATCCTCATCCTCATAGGTCAGGTGATCAATCAATTTGTCAACTTACAATTCCAACTCTTTATCCATATTTGTGCCTTCTTCCTCTCCCTCTAAAATGTACATCAGTTCATCCTCTATCATAGACTCAAACTCATTAGAAGATGATTCCAGCATAAATTTATATTTTCTTTTTGGGTAAAAGGGATTTTTCACCTTGGCAAAATATATTACTTTGAAAAACTATTTAAGTACAATAAAATGTGGCTGAAGTACCACATTAATCTCATGCAACCACCTGAAGAACCACCACAATATTTGTGACAGGACACAAACGATCAACTAGCAACAAACAACTTGACTACCAAATAGAAGTAGCATTGGTATATGTGAAAACATTTACCCTTTTCTTTATCAAATCGGACCAAATAAACCAGAAACTGACCAATAAATGCCCAATATATGTTTTTTTTTGTGTTTGTGCATGTGCAGGTACCAGATATTGCAAAACGGACAAAGAAAAGACAAATAGAGAAAAATGAGCACGAGAATGGAAAAGAGCGTGAAAGCCGTAGCCGGGGAAAGATATTTTCATTTTTGGATCATTATTATGCTAAATTTTACAAAACACACCTTCATCTTTACCCAAATTCACTCAAAGCCCTTAAAAATAATTTGCAAAATTAGTCCTTTTCTATTTGCAAATTTAGTCCTAACCTAACACCCGTTATCCCTAAACTAAACTAAATCCTAAACACCAGTTGTTAGGAATTAGAAATTCCATAGTGAAGTATCGGTCACCCCAAATATTATCTAGCATAAGTTAGCTCGTAGACATATCGTTTGTTACGTTTTTTGTTAGTTTATTAGTTAGTTATTAGCGTAGTTTAGTTTAGTGCAGCACCGTGGAGGAAGGACGGTTTACCCACTGTATGCCTGATCCACAGTCCGTTAGGAGGACGTATTGTATGTAACTATAAATACCCTCTACCTCCCAAGGTAGAGAGTTGGACCTTTCACTTAATCTAACCTTCTATGTTTTCTTTCACTTTCTCTCTCTAGAAAGGCTCCCATCCTCCACTTTCTCTCTCTAAAACTCTATCTTATTCGAACCATATTTGTGATTGTTTGTGTGTTTGTGAAATACAATATGTTACAATTGGTATCAAGAACCATGGTTTGATCATCTCTCTTACATATCCTTGGATTTCTAGTGGTTTTATATGGTTTTTGGGTTTGAAAAAGTTTAGTGGTTTTTGCATCATTTGGATCATTTCTTGTGTTAAAGTTTGAATTTTGAGTGTACTTTTGTGTTTAGAATCATTGTAAGTGCTTGGGTTTTGATTTGGTAAGCTTGAATCACTGTGGTAGAGCTTGTTTTGGATTGAAAAGGGTTGTGTTTAAGGTTTTCTTCCTAGCGACTTGGCTCTCGGATATGTTTCTTCGTAGCGACTTGCTGTGTTAATTTCCAGCGACTTGTAGTTAGAGGAGTAGCGACTTGAGCCTAGCGACTTGTCTATAGAGACAAGCCGACAAACAATACAACGTAGTGGAGGTTCCACTTCGGCTAGCGACTTGGTCGGCGTAGCGACTTGTCTCTATTATTTCTAGCGACTTGTGCTTATTGTTCTTAGCGAGTTGATCCTTAGCTACTTGGATACTTAGCGAGTTGCTCTTTAGCGACTTGTCTTCTTAGCGATTTGGTGCTTTAGCGACTTGTGTTCAGCGACTTGGGTTTTAGCGACTTGTGCTTAGCGACTTGATTCACAGCGACTTGAGGTTTTAGCGAGTTGCTACTTAGCGACTTGGTTACTTAGCGACTTGGTTACGTAGCGAGTTGTGAGCCTAGAGACTTGTCCACTTTAGCAACTTGTATTCCTAGCGACTTGTCTAAAGTAGCGATTTGTCTTAAGAAGAGGTTTGACCAAAGTTGACTTTTTACGTCAAAACTTCAAACGGCCATAACGTTTGATCCGTAACTCCGTTTTCAGTGAAATACCTATCAAAACGACCGGGACAGGCTGAATATTGTGAGGCCCAAATCCTCTCTGAAAGGAAGTTATCGAGCTTTTAAGTTTTTAGACCTAAATTTCACCGTAAAAACGTACATTAACAAAACCAATTCACAACCAAATAACACTTCAGCTAATCCTTCAAACATTCATCACTCCTAACACATAACCTCTATCATTGTGTGGGTCCATCAGTTATCTTAACATGTTCTATTGGTCATTGTATCACGTTTTCTTCTTGATTTTGTAAAATCCCGCGAAAGAATCCATTTCTCGGTTTAAATCATAGACTTGTAAAATCCCGTGCATACTACAACATCATGTCTTACACTACTGACCCAGTGATTTCGAAAGTACTTAAATTGTATGATGCTGTGGACAACAATGATAATGTATGCTACACTGAACGGTTAAAGATGTTTGAATTAATCAATGAGGATGTGAGATCTTCATGTTCTGAGTACAATGAGAATGAATTGCACCTGCTAATGCTACAGAATGCCATGCAAAAGGAATGCTGCATTATACCCTATCAACAACTTCACTCTCACCTCATGTTACTTCTACCCACAACAACGGAACGAACATGTATTGTCCTCTTCCGTCAGGACCTATCTACATTAACAGGAACTTTGCTGTTAAACTTAGAGCAATTGGAGCTACAACTTGACAAAGAGAAGGTTCAAATGGATAGTTCCAGTGCTGCACTTCAAGTGATCTACAAACAATTTCAGTCATTCATTAGAAAGGAATTCTCATCAGATTATGATCAAGACATGACTGAAATATCTTTCAAGAGACACACAGGAATGGAAATTTGCGTGTTCATAGAGACACTTATCCATCTCATGGATAATGTGGAGAAGTATATTGAGGAAGTTACTCAGAAAGATGAAAAAATGGATGAGAGTCTGGTGCAGTTGAAGAATCGGGTGTTGCTGTATGCAGAATATTAGAGACAACAAAGAATGATGTAACCAGCTGCTCAGTAACTCCTGGCACCCAAGAAGTAGATGCTGTGATCAGAAAGGTGAATGAATGTCGGGTACAATCAATAGATTGTAGTGTTGAGACCAGTAAGGCATCGGAGGATGGATCAGTTGACACTGAATAGAGGGGCTCAGAGACAGATAAGCTTGAAACAACCAGTAGTTCAGTGATTCTTGCTATAGATAATGAGGATGCATATGTCAGACCGATAAATGAACATGTGTCAAGTAATGAGGTACCCTTAACTGTTCAACATAATGCATCTGAAAATACTCTTATGCAAACTGATCACATCACATAACATGTTCTTGATACATGTTCTGTAACTGTAGCTAAGTCTGAGATAAAGTGTTTCAAAACTAATGATATGGTTGATAAGATAACTTTTGATGAACTTTCAAATAAATTCTCAGAACTTGAAAAACATTGCATTTCACTTGAAATTGCAATCCAAAGAAAAGAAGAAAGTTTTCAAACTATGAAACCTTGCAACAATCCGGAATTCCCTGAATTTCGTGAATTTTTTGAAATAAATGATTTATAAGCTCAGCTTCAGGACACAAACTCGACTATCAACAATTTGAAGAAACATATTTCTGGTATGCATGAGAAAAGTAATTTAGTCAAGACTACACAAGACATTAATGCTATTATAACAAGAAATAATGAAATGTCTATTTATGTAGCTAAATTACTTAAGGAAAATGAGTCTTTGAGAAAGCATCACATAGACCCAAGTGACTCTGTCAAAGATACTAGAACTAAGTCTTTGGAACAAACAAACTCTTTGATAGCCAAAATTGATAATCTCAAAGCTCAACTTCAGGAAAAGAGTATCGCAATTGTTGCCTTAAAAAATGAGCTCAAAAAAACAACCGGGAATAGTGTGAACACTAAGTTTTCAAAACCATCAATCTTGGGGAAACCTGTTATTAGACAACCGAATGCGTTTAGTTCTGAACGACCAAAAATTTCAAAAACGCGGTTTGCCTCCCAAGTTGATGCGAAACAAGTTTTGACAAAACCAGTCACTTCACCTTACTTGCCTAAGAAAAATGCTATGAATGACTTGTATAAGAACTCTTATCTAGAAATGGCTAGAAAGAAGGCACAGATTCGAAAAGACGGAATTTTAGGTGCAAGATCTAAGGTGATGAATTCTTCGAGATTTCAAGGCTCTGCTAGTAGTTCTAAACCATTACCTAGGAACACTAAACTAAAGACTAGGGATTCGCTTGGATCTAAGAGTAGTTGCACTTTGATTAAAGCTATTTCCATATCAGATCAGTCTAAGAAATCTAGATCTATTTCTGAATCCAAACAAGCTGTTTTCTCAAAGTGTCTGAAATGTATCTTTAATACAAATCATGATAATTGTTTCACAAAATCCCTGAATAATGTAAATGCTCGTGCAAAGGTTCAACCTGTTAAGTCTAGGATTTACACTAAGTCATCTTCAGTGCATATGAAGCAAAACAAATCGAAAACTTTGCCTAGATGGTTACCAACTGCTAAATCTTTGGAATCTAGGAATAGCGATAAGTCTTACACTATGCATAAGATGCCTAACAATCCTAGACCTTGCCATAAGTGGATACCGTCTGGTAGAATGTTTAAAGATGTTGGACTTAGGTAGATATGTAGGATCGTTATTTTTATGTGTTTGAATGATTCGGGTGGTCTTGGGAGATCAAAATACATGTTTTCCATTTTAGAGAGAGAAAGTAGAGAGAGAGGGTGTTCTTGCTAGAGGTTTACACAAAGGAAAGATTAGATTAAAATGAAGCACCACCCCTTCCATGGATGGAAGGGGTATTTATAGTTACATGAGAAACGATCTCCTATCGGCCTGTGGATCAGGTATACAGTGGGTAAGGACCCGTCCTTCCTCCACGGTGATGCACTAAGCTATACTACGCTACAAACTAATAAATAAACTACTAAATAACGTAAATAACGATATGTCTACGAGCTAACTTATGCTAGATAATATTAGGGGTGACCGACTCTTCACTATGGAATTTTCTAATTCCTAACAATCTCCCCCTAAGGGAGGTCACCCCATGTTATACATTTCGAATCCTAGCATTCTATTCTTGTCTTTGTTCTTAAGCTCGTAGACTTCAATTCTTCATTTCAACAATCTTTGTGCATTTGTAGCGATTCTTCAAAGTCCGCATTGATTTGTACTTTTAGTGGAGGCCTTTAACTGATCCACATCTTTGATGATCTTCGAGCTATCTTTGAGATCATCAGCCACAGTAAATCTCTCTGGATCATCCATAGTAGTGTTGCCTTCATGTGAAGTTGTGACTTTCGGACCGACATGCTCACACTTTTGAATCATGACATCTTTCCATCAGAGTAGCGGAAGCCTTACTGGTTCATGATATTTGCAGCAGGGTAGCAGAAGCATAGTATAAAAATATCAGATCCAGGTTATGTAGATATGCACCAGTCATGATTTCTTCAATTAAGTGTGGATGCTGTGAGCATGCGGCTTTGGATTGACTCCTCAATTCTGATCAGCTGCAACCGTCCAAATGTACTTGCAAACAACAGTCAGCAATAAAACACACGAAAGTGTCTTTGATCACTTTCGTCGAATTGAGGTACACGGCCCACGGTTCCCCGTTGATCAGTACAAGTACTGCCTGTGAACAGGTAGGATTCCTAAGAATCTCCTTGACAGGGTTTCGCAGCTGTTCTAGCTGTTCTCAAATCGGAACGTCTCAAAGAAGACAACACGGAGTGAGTGAACCAGCGAATTGAGATTCACTGATTGATGAAAAATGATTTGAAAAACAATCGCGTATTGCTTGAAGAAAGAGTTTTGCAATACGACGAAGGTTTTATGAGAAAGATCAATTTTCAATCAAAATACTTTTTGTATTAGAGAATGAGTACACATTCGACGTGCTAGCGGAAAGAAGAGATTCGCACATCGAACGGTTTTTCCAAAAGTATTTTTCAATCAGAGATACTTTTTGAATTTGAAATGAATACACATTCGACGTGCTAGGGAAAAGAAGGTTTGCACATCGAACGGTTTTTCCAAAAGTATTCGTCAATTCCATTCCTGGACCAAGGTTGATTCAAGAAAGAATCGCCCCATCGTTTCTATCCAGTTGTCACAAGCTTGATCTTACGAGAAGATCTCACATGTCACCCACCAAGAGCCTGTTTGATGTTGTCTCTAGAAGGATTTCCATCTTCATCGTGAATATTTTCATATCACTCGGATGTTCTGGCAATACCACAAGGATAATGCGTAGGACTCTTAATATATATACTTACTTTCCACATTGTGTGAAAAAGCAAGTCTTCAAGAATTTAGTATCCTAACGAGATATTGTGGATGATCTCTTGGCTCTAGACTCAATAGTGCATTTTTGGTTCCTTTGCCGGAGACTAGGGAGAGGGTCTCCTTCTTCAATATCAACAATCTCTAAGAGAAAGTCGATAGATTATGTAGGTTCCCCGTGAGAATGAAACAAGCCCTTTTAAGAGGAACTTGAGTGGCTTGGGAAGTTTAGTGCAGTGCGTCACTGGGTCCATGACGTCTTGTCTTCAATACCAGTGTTACCTTAGTAACAACCAGTAGCATATGTATTGAACCCGGTTTCTGCCCTAAGGTTGAATTATTGGAGGGTTATTTCTTTTCACCCTTTTCATATTCATTTCTTTTTCATTCTTCAACCCCTTCAGTGCTTACCGAGACTTCATAACTAGAACTTTGTTGGGTTTATTCCAGTACTAGCTCTGTCTCAGTCCGCACTCTTCCCATTTCTCATTTTTCTCCTTTTTTCAATATTCCTAAGGACTCTACACTATCTAGTGGATTGTCCCTGGGAAGATCCCTCCGGTTTTGGCGGATCGTGGGAACAAATACCTAACCTAACCATCCTTATAACTCCATGCATAAAATAAATTGGTCGGTCTTTTGGTATTGTTCTTTCCTTCATGAAACCAATTGAAAAATCATTTGGAAAAACAATCAAGGTACTTGTGATACGAGATCAAAGCATTTTGTACCTTAATAGTTTTGATCATTTTAGAAATGCTCCCCCTCAACATGTGCATATGATTTAAAATTGTTTGGCACATGGAGGCAAGAGTTCTTTGAAATAATTTCTTTGAAATAATTTCTTGATCACAATTTCCTTAGAAAAAGCCATTTGAATTTCTTTGGTAAAATTCTCCCCCTCAATATGTGTATAGGATATTTTAAAACATTTTATCACATAGAGGCAAGAGTTCTTTTGAAGCACATCCACAATCACAAGAGCCATTAAGAAACCATTTGAAAACTCAATCAAGGTACTTTATGAATCACTTTAAAAATCTTTCTCGTACCTCGATAGTTTATTTGCTCCCCCTCAATATGTGCTTCAAGATTCGAAAGCGTTTAACACATATGAGCGAGCAGCGTGCACAATTAAATCAAAACGATCACCTTTTATCAAATTTCATTATTAAATCACAAATTCTCCCCCGATCAAAAATATCAAACCCTTTGAGATTTTGGATCCCAAGTGATTTAATACGGTTTAGAAAACATGGGAGAATATGTGGCTTGGTGTAAACACTCATCATGTTTTTGGATAAATCCTCCTCCTCATCATGTGCATTGAGTATGAAGTCGTTTGGCACATGGAGGCAGGAGTGCCTTTAAAGGACTAAAATCAATTCCATTTAAACAGATTTGAGATTTAAATCACGATCTCTACCCCGATCAGAAATATCAAACCATTTGAGATTTGTGATCCCAACTGATTTAAATCATTTAGAAAAATTTGGGGAAAGACGTGGCAAGATTCAATTTTGAAAGATGACAGATAAGGACCATTTTAAGACATTAAAGATTGTTAGTGTCAGGTATGATAGTTTTTAAGAGATCTTTTAAGTAAAACAAAACAATTTCACAATCAAACAAGAACAGAAAAAATTTCATTTTGAAAGACCTTGATTCTAAAGAAAAAAATCATACCATGACATAACATTAAATCTTTAGATCACCACTTATTATCGTACAAGACGGAACTTTTGTGAAGAAACATCGTTTGAAAATATTTTATTTTAAATCACTCTCCCCCTCAATCCATGACAGAAGTCAATAATTGAGTGACTTAGGTTTTGATAACATGAAGTCCGGTGATTTTCAAAAAATTAGTCCAATATATTTTCAAAAACAATATTTTCCATTTTCAAACCAATTTAATCAAATTATTCAAAATTGTTTAAAAATGGTATCCTGCACAAAGATACGTTAGGTGGTTGAGAAGCTTCTGTTGTTGTTGCTGTAGGGTTTGGAATAAAAACCGTTTGCGGATCCAGTGAGACTTCTTCTTACGTTGCATTTTGAATGCCAAC
The DNA here is from genome assembly GCA_019973895.1 of Chrysanthemum seticuspe. Classification (NCBI taxonomy): domain Eukaryota; kingdom Viridiplantae; phylum Streptophyta; class Magnoliopsida; order Asterales; family Asteraceae; genus Chrysanthemum; species Chrysanthemum seticuspe. Next base: position 228,219,269 of record BPTQ01000007.1, on the reverse strand, counting down.
TGAGGTTAAATTAAGCTCCGTTTCTTCAATCACTTAGAAGAAAACCATCTGCTGATGCAGTGAGACCTCTTACGTTGCATTTATGCCAACTCTCCATTGAAGTCCAATTAAGCTCCGTTTCTTCATTTGTCAACCCAAGAAATAGTTACCCTTTCCTTTCGGCATCCAATCATCTTCAATTGTGGGATCCGGATCGGGAACATTCTTATACCCAATATACCTGCATACGTTAGTAAACACACATACAGATATATGGTGGTCGACATCACCCATAATAGCAATCGACTAATTAAAGTCAATTCAACATAACAATCAGATCATATAAGGAATGGGGTTAATGTGTTAATCAAACTCTAATCATCTAAACCTAACAATCATATCCTAAATTCCTAGTCCTTCGACACAGGCAAATATCATTTTTAATTAAGCACGTAGGATAATTAAGAAAGCTCGTTAGATGATATAGATTTGAAAACATTCTCCCCCTCAATCAATGACTCATTTTTTGAAACATTTTAAAAGCGCAGAAGTCATTGATTGAGTTTGCAAATTAATACGAAAACTCTGATTCTGATTGATTTTTCAAGCAACTCATTTACCACCATTTTGAACACAACAAATATTTTTATGAAGAATTATAGACGGAAAAACATTTGTGTAGGAACAGCAGTCCTTCGACATACTTTCCTCAATTTGTTTTTAGGATAAGCGCACGAAATATTTGAAAAATGGTTTAGCGTAGCACTTTCCTTCCTTGAAGAGCGGGTTGCTATCTGAAATAATAGCAAACCATGGTTTAAGCGCGGGTCACAGTCTGAAGTAACTGCAAGCCATCATTTGAAGCCCGGGTTACAGTCAGAAATAACTGTAAGCCATAGTTTGAGACATGTTTAGAAAGAAATATTTACACCTCCTGCTCGAACTTCATCTAAAGTCCCGTGCCATTATTGAATGACATTTCTAAGACCGTAGATGTTATCGATACCAGAAGACATGTCTTAGAAAAACAATATTTTTGGTCTTTTTCAAATTTTCTGATTTTTTATGGCTTTTTGAAAATTTTATATTTTTCTATTTTGTTTTGTTGGTTTTATATTTTTCTATTTTCTTTTTGTTGGTTTTATATTTTTGTATTTTCTTTTCTGAATAAATATTTACAAGGATAGAGTAGATGATATAGTTTAAGAAGATGATGATACGAGTACCGAGATAAGGATATCAAGCAGCCCCGTTGTAGAAGATAGAAGTCATCATCCCTAAAACTTTCACCACCAAAGCTTTCGAGGCTCTTGCATTGAAGACAGAAATTGAACCATCTGAAAGTGAGACTCTGGCAGCTTCCCCCCAAACCGAAAATCCTTTGGATGAGCAGATTCGAAGCTCTATTTCAAGCTTTCCTTAGCCAGGTGCACAGAGATGCACACCATAATCATAAATCCCGCTGCTCCATTTAAGACCGATGATCGAGATTCTCCGTTCGAGGTTATATCATCCAATAGAAGAACAGCAACGTATCATCTCACACATAAAATAATCTTCTCAAATTTCATAACCACTGAAGTCCGAAGCAATCCATTCCAAAAAGGTGTCAAGAGAAAAATTCCCCCAAGTAGTTGAATTGATGCAGTCCGTCTCTTAGTATAATGCTCAAGAACTCTCCCGAATACACTTCATGAGGGGAATGAAGAACACCTTCCCATGTTCACATCTTTCTTCCGAGATGAACGTGTATGAAGCTCAAGAACCCGAAGTACACCAATATCCAAGAACTCTCCCGAATACACATCAAGAGGGTAACGTAGAACACCTCCCCTATGTTCACATCTTTCGTCCCTGATGAATATGTATGAAGTTCAAGTATCCGAAGTATACCAATACACAAGGAATGAATAATTGATAACATTGAAGAAGCAGGCCAAGTCACTGATTATCTCTGCGGGTGACAATCTCTGCGGATGTCAACACCGGAATAAGTGATTATATCTCTGAATCACTGATTAAGCACTCAAGTGAAACAGCTGAGCATCCCCAATGTACACATTCTCTCTCCCCTGATCATTGCGATACCATCGAAATCACCACATACTAGTGTACCTCTTTTATCTTCAGAAACTTTCTCTAACATCACTTCCCCCACGTAGATGAAATACTAACACAAAAAGCCTTGATGAGTAAAACCTTGAGTTTCTCTGCGGTCATGACAATTGTTTTCCCGGGATATCTTTAATCACTTAGAAGTATTAAGCTCATCAAGTTTACTCGCCCTGAGTCAAACCTTGAGTTTCTCTGCGGTACTAACATTTGTCTTCCCGGGATGTCTTCAGTTACTTAGAAGAATTAAGTTCATCAAGTTTACTCGCTTTGTGTTTAGATGTGAGTCTCCTTCCCCGTTTCTGGTTTTGATGATTCAGAATCAGCAACACATAATAAGCCCGTATACTAGAAATTTGAGAAGAACTCTTGAACTCTTGTGAGAATCAACTTGCTGAAGACTCTCTCTGACTAATTTTATCAACCCTTATGTAGACAATTTGAAGAGATCACTGAAGAAGAAAACCTGCTATACCATACTTGAAACTGAAGTCAACTTCCCCACATTTGTATCTTAAGCTTGCACCTAATGATGGAAGAACGGTGTAGAGAATTTATGCTTCAAGCAAATCTCTAAGTACTCACTACCCAAACAAAGTATGAGACATTAACACCTCTTGCGATTATCCACACCGTCATATGCGTGTGACACTGAGTAAAACAAAGTAACTCCTAATAGTGATAGTTAACCAGGTCTTCAACCATCCACCTCGACTGCTGGTAACTAGATAAACCAAGTCTTCAACTCAAATTCTTAAGCCCGAGCAAGTTATCAAATAAGAACACGCCTTTGTGAAAGTCAACTTCAATCTCAAATAAGTGATAAATGATTAACTCCGAAGTAATCACCTTGTGTCAAATGTCCAACAATAGTCAATATCAACGTCTCGAGTAGTCACTGCTAAAGAATATGAGCAAGTCTAATTGGGAATTGAATCTGACTTATAACTTTCTCCCAATTAGTGCTCTCCCCTAAACTGACAATCTGTTTGATAAATGCCCAGATTAAGAAGAAGTCTTTAGATTGTTAAATTCAACTCGTCTTTAGTCTTCTAACATGTAGCAGAAAATGTAGAACAGACTGTAGACTCGACCTTCTTCATGATTGTCCAGTTGGGGAATAGATAGTTAACATCTTCAACTCACCAAAACAAGAACATCACCAAAAAGCATCCCAATCAACTTACATCTTGCAAATCCCCTTAACTAAAATCCCTCCCAATCAAACAAGAACAGAAAGATGTTCATCAAGGAAATCAGCACTAAGGCCGCAACGAACACACAAGATGGTAACGCCAAACTACCAATCACATCAAACAAGAACAGAGAGATTGTTCGGAATCATCATGTTGATGTATACGTGAAGCATTAACCGGAAGCACTTTGTCGATAAACTCATCAATCCGAGTGAAGATGTCAACCAACGGCTCTTAGAAGAGAAAAACTCCATGTGAAGATGACCCGATAAGAAGAAGCTCGGTTCTTACATGAGTTTAGAGCCGTATGACCATTTATATTCTCAAATGTCAATCAACAATGCAAAAAATTCACACTTCTTCTCCCCCTCAAGAATTGCATACGGAGATACCATTCTATTCACACTTCTCTCCCGCAAAATAAGCACGTGATGTCGCCATCTTCATTATAATCGAGCAAGTGGAATGAGAAAACAATCAGTGGTAGCCCGGTTCACTTGAAGACTAAAGCGCATGGAAAAAGTATGAAGCATGTTGATGAGAATGGTCATAATAAGAAGATTTCTATTCTTCCGAAGATAATGCGCACTGAAGCGTACACATTTCTTTTCTTTGGAGTACGAGGCCTGAACTGATGTGAACAGACGTCATAAGAAGATTTCTCTTCTTTCAAAGATAATGCGCACTGAAACGTACACATTTCTTTTCTTTAGAGAACGAGGCATGAACTGATGTGTTCATACGTCATAAGAAGATTTCTCTTCTTTCAAAGATAAAGCGCACTGAGACGTACACTTTTCTTTTCTTTAGAGTACGAGGCCTGAACTAAAGTGAACAGACGTCATAATCTCTCTCTTTTCTGCTCTCTTGGCAAAACATGTAATCAACCCCATTATCATTCAGTAGGCTCTTTGCAGTGACAGCTGATGGAGATGACCCAATATGATGAATTTGACCCTGAAGTAAACTAACCCAAACTCGTGACTTAAACTTGCACATATGTAACAAAGAGCGGTGCCGAGAATTCATGCTCCATTGAATCTCTAATTACTCTATACTCTTCAACCAACCAACCATCGAGTATAAGACGTATGTCACCTCTTGAAAATCCACAATTGAATGTGACACTGAGCACTACAACGTAACTCCTTAAAGTGATAGTTATTTTGTGGTGGTATGAGCCCAATTCCCCCAAGTGGTAAAAGAAAAGGTAAAAGACACCCAACAGTAACTAGATTTCCAAGTCTTCGTTTTTTGATAATAAGCTCGAACAAGGATCTTGAAGAATCTTCATCCATCCATCCCCGATATCTTCAGATACTAAGTACACTCGCCCGTGATATTTCACTTCAACCTCAAATAAACAATACTGAATTAACGCCGTTGTCACATCTTGTTAAAAGCTCAAATCTAGCCTCCTTTGCCCTTTAAAGTGAACTATGATAATGGTTTCATCATGACCAAGGTTACAAGCACAGAACCCCGTAAAACCATATAATAACTAAACTGCCATGAAGAATATCCAAACACACATCCAATTTATGAAGTACACCCTTTTATCCCTTCTTTGAAACAGAATCCGTAACACCAGCATCAGAAGACCCTGAAATACGCTTTCCTTTCTCCAAGATGGTTCCATCATCACGGGATTTTACAATTCTATAGTTTAAACCGAGAAATAGTTTCTTTCGCGGGATTTTACAAAACCAAGAATAAACCGTAAGATAGATCCGGAAATGCACTTTACAATTACCAGGATGTTTCCATTGTTACAGGATTTTACAAGTCTATGATTTAAACCGAGAAATAGATTCTTTCGCGGGATTTTACAAAATCAAGACAAAACCGTAAACAATGTCAGCTTGGATGTGTTATGACAACTTTGGTTTCAGTGAATATCTGTTTTAGGGGAACATGCATGGGTTCATCAACGGTTCAAAATCCAACATCATCAACCATCCAATCAACACCTTGTTACACACATCATTCACGCATTATGTCGGCTATTGTAGTGACCACATTGAGAAGTAAACCCGATATGCCAAACTTGATCACGAAGTGAAAATCCCCTGATTTGTTACTTACACTTGTACTAATCCTTGTGAAGAAGAAACGGTGTACCCGATGTACAAAACCTCTTGACATTCTCAACTGAGTGAGACACCGTAGTGATAGCAACGTTGTGTGTCAAGCGAGAAAGAATCACAAACGTAACTAAATAGCCAAGTCTTTATCACCCTCAATAAATGCCCAAACAAGTCATCTTCGCGGAAGGGTAGAGAGAAAGAAGACGAAATAAGTGAACTCGCCCGGAAAACCTCACTTCAAATCCAAATAAGAAATACCAAACAAACAACCCCGTAGACAAACATGTTCCAATTACACTTTTAAGCCATGACATAATAATCTCCGTGGAAATGTATAAGCCAAAGTATCAAACCTCATAACCAATCAAGTCTCATCGTCAAATCAAATCTCATGATCAACCAAATCTCATGAGAAGCCCATCCGACCCAATCATGTGTAAGACCCAAATTTGGTTACTTGAATAATCGAGGCTTAGTCAATGAAAATTGATCCAAACAATCAGATCAAAACCGATGATATTCCAAGTCCAAATTTCCCACATTTACTCTCATATATCACGGCCCATAAAATAATACATAATACCCTATACAAATTCACGCCAACACCATATTAAAAAAATTCCCTCCGTGAAAATATTGCAAGACCAAAATACAACTTGTAATCCAAAAGTTAATAAAAGCTACAATTCATGAATGTAACATTCGGATTTTATCAAGACATCAGCCATTCTATCATGATCCACCCCAATATACAATCCGAACCAGTCACAACTAATATCATGTCCAATTAGAATAAGGCCCAAGTCCATCACAAAATAAACTGACCCACGACCCACATCTCATCCCGATCCAATAAGCCAAAGTTAATGTACCGGTTATAAATTGAGATAACCTAATTATCTTTTAGACCTAAATCTTAGCACATCTACTGTAAAGATCCGCCACTCTCCTAGACGTTCTCTCACCAAAAACAGATCTGGAAAAAGTTTTCCTCATCTCCTAACATCAAATGGCACCATAATCTGATCAAAACAAGTTTCAAAAATAAAACCGTCCCCTTTTTATCATCTCTTCTCAAAACAAACCACTCATCAAATCATGAATCGATTTGGACTTTTCTCAGCCACAGGGATGGCTTCATTTGGGACGGCATCAAGGTCTAAAACCGAGAACAAAGGTAGGTTACATTACGGTTCATTTTGTTTTGTAAGTGAGTCACAACCGAGCCAAGATAAAGTATTAACAAGTTTGTTAACTACTTATCTTTGAGAGTTCGAATAAAGAATGAGGCAAGGCTTCAAAAAAAATTATTTTTGATCGGTGATGATATTCTAATTTCGTGCATAAGGCCTTGGTCTTGATGTTACTTACGAGTACCATGAAAATAGTTGACTGAGATCAAGACTTATATTTCAATTAGGTTTATTGTCGAGTCAAAGAGGTTTTTATATGGGATTCAAGGTGATGATTGTGTTATCCGAGTAAGGATTAAATTGGTTATGAGTCGACTCTTTTGAAACTGCTTCATTTCAGTTCGATAAATGTTGAACGTGGACTGATGATGTTGTACTGAGGTCTCACTAGTCGTTTGGAGTATGGTTTAATTCATTTTGTGGTCATAACCTTGGTTCAGTCTCTCTACTTCTTCATTTCTGTCACGTTGCTTCAGTCAAAAGGTCGCTAGACCAAGTCGCCACGACTAAGTCGCTAGACCAAGTCGCCACGACTAAGTCGCTAGACCAAGTCGCCACGACTAAGTCGCTAGACCAAGTCGCCACGACTTGTAAAGACAAGTCGCTAGGTAAAATACATTGCATCTGGACAGTTTAGACAAGTCGCTAGCAAGATTTTTGATGTTTTCCGATGAGTTTTCCGACTAATATTTCCGACCATCTTAATATAAACCCAGAAAAACATTAAAAGTTGCAACTTTTTTGACCCATTTCGACCTTTAAAATGATCAGCAGACCATTTATTATCACAGTTCTGGTACAAAAGTCACATAAAAAAAGTTACAATACTGCAGTTTCAGATTCATGGACTTAGACAAAAAGACAGATGTAGCTTTTGTAAAGACCATTGGACTTTGGACACAAAACAGATGTAACTTATTGACCAACTCAACGGAATAAGTAAAAACCAATGTTAAAAAACTGTTTACCATGTAAATAAGGGAAAAATACAAATTTCCGACCAATAAAAGTGCCAAAAACAGATTTAACACGGTATGAAAAACCACAACAAATCAACACAACTCATAACCTTGGCTCTGGTACCAATTGTAGGATCGTTATTTTTATGTGTTTGAATGATTCGGGTGGTCTTGGGATATCAAAATACATGTTTTCCATTTTAGAGAGAGAAAGTAGAGAGAGAGGGTGTTCTTGCTAGAGGTTTACACAAAGGAAAGATTAGATTAAAATGAAGCACCACCCCTTCCATGGATAGAAGGGGTATTTATAGTTACATGAGAAACGACCTCCTATCGGCCTGTGGATCAGGTATACAGTGGGTAAAGACCCGTCCTTCCTCCACGGTGATGCACTAAGCTATACTACGCTACAAACTAATAAATAAACTACTAAATAACGTAAATAACGATATGTCTACGAGCTAACTTATGCTAGATAATATTAGGGGTGACCGACTCTTCACTATGGAATTTTCTAATTCCTAACAAGATACCTACCGGAAAGCTGTTTTCTGATGGCAAAATCAAGGTTGACCGTGAAACCCCAAAGGGTTTGGATACTAATGTCACTAACCAATATATATGCAAACAAGCTTGTAATGTTAGTACAGGTAGTCCTTACTCAGTTGCAGATACTTCGATCCTTCAATACATGGACTGGCTTAAAGTATGGATAACACAAGGATTGACATCTCATAACTCATGGGTTCAAGTAACTCAACCTTGATATTCAATCGGCTATGACGTTTAAACACAACAGTTCAAGCCTCGTACCTAAAGAAAAGAAAAGTGTACGCTTCAGTGCGCTTTATCTTCTGAAGAAGAGAAATCTTCTCACTAATGACCATTCTCATCAACATGCTTCATGCTTTTTGCATGCGCTTTCAAACATCAAGTGAACCGGACTACCATTGATTGTTTCCTTATTCCACTTGCTCAATTACACTGACGATGGCGACATCTTGTGCTACCTTGAGGGGAGAAGTGTGAATAGACTACATTTGGATGATTTCACTTATTTAATCAAGAATGGCATCTTCGTATGCAATTCTTGAGGGCGAGAAGAAGTGTGATAATTATGCATGGTTGATTGATATTAGAGAATAAATGGTCAAACGGCTCCAAACTCATGTAAGAACCGAGCTTCTTCTTATCGGGTCATCTTCACATGGAGTTTTCTTCTTAGAGCCGTTGGTTAACATCTTCGCACGGGCTGATTTGATTAATGACAAAGTGCTTCCAATTGCTGGGCTAATTTCCGTAATGAACATCTTTCTGTTCTTGTTTGATTGGGAGGGATTTGAGTTAAGGGGATTTGCTATTTGTATGTTAACGGGAATGCATTTGGTGAGTTGAAGATGTTGACTTTCTATTCCCCAAATAGACAATCTAGAAGAAGGTCGAGCCTACAGTCTGTTGTACATTTTCTGCTACATGTTAGAAGACTAAAGACGAGTTGCATTTAACGATCTAAAGACTTCTTCTTATCTCAGGCATTCATCGAAAAGATTGTCATCTTAGGGGAGAGCACTAATTGGGGGAGAGTGAAATGTTGAATTTAATCCCTAATTAGACTTGCTCACACTCTTCAACAAGTTGATTCTCACAGATACATCTGAGCTTATGTTGTACTTCTCAAAAGATTTCAAGTTTATGGGCGTACAGTGTGTTGCTGATTCTGATGTATCAAAACCAGCCATGGGGAAGGAGACATGTATCTAAACGCGAGTAATCTTGATGAGCTTAATACATCTAAGTGATTGAAGATATCCCGGGAAGACTATTGTCATTACCGCAAAGAAACTCAAGGTTTGACTCATGGCGTTTAGTGTTCTTATTCCAACTATGTGGGGGAAAAGATGAAAGAGTTAGTTTCTGAAGATAAAAGAGGTACACAAGTGTGTGATGATTTTGATGTTATCACAATCATCAGGGGAGAGAGATTGTGTACATTGGGGATGCTCAGCTGTTTCACTTGAGGGCTTAATCAGTGATTCAGAGATATAATCACTTATTCCGGAGTGGACATCCGCAGAGATTGTCATCCGCAGAGATAATCAGTGATTCGGCCTATTTCTTCAATATTATCGGTTATTCTCTCTTTGGGCATTCGGGTACTTTGGGTTCTTGAGCTTCATACACTTTCTTCAGGGGGAGAGAAAAGTATACATCGGGGTTATTCTTTGGCTATTGGACTTAATCTGCTACTTCGATGGTATAAGTTTCTCTGTCTTCGGGTATATGTGTATTCGGGTTCGTGAGCTCTAGTCTAAGAGACTGACTGCATCAATTCAACTACGTGGGGGAAGTGGTCTCTTGACACCTTTTGGAATGGATTGCTTCTGACTTCAGTGGAATAAAATTTGAGAAGAGATATTCATATGTGGGATGATACGTTGTTGTTCTTCTATTGGATGGTATAACCTGGAATGGAGAATCTCGATTATCGTTCTTAAAAGGAGCAGTGGGATTTACGATAATGGTGTGCTTCTTCGTGCACCTGGCTAAGGCAAGCTTGAAATAGAGCTTTGAATCTGCTCGGCTAAAGGATTTTCAGTTTGGGGGGAAGCTGCCAAATTCTCACTTTCAGATGGTTCAATTTCTTTCAATTCAAGGGCCCTTGGAAGCCTTGGTGGTGGATGTTTAAGAGATGAAGAATTCTATCTTCTATGACGTGCTGCTCGATATCCTTATCTCGGTACTCGTATCATCATCTTCTTAAACTATATCATCTATTCTATCTGTAAATATTTATCAAAAACAAAATACAAAAATATAAAACCATCAAAATCAAAATAGAAAAATATAAAACCTTCAAAAACCCATAAAAATCAAAAAATTTGAAAAATACCAAAAATATTGTTTTCTTAAGACATGGATTCTGGTATCGATAACATCTACGGTCTTAGAAATGTCATTCAATAATGGCATGGGACTTTAGATGAAGTTCGAGCAGGAGGTGTAAATATTTCTTTCTAAACATGTCTCAAAATATGGCTTACAGTTACTTCAGACTGTAACCCGTGCTTAAACTATGGCTTGCAGTTATTTCATACTGTAACCCGTGCTTAACAATGGTTTGCTATTATTTCAGATAGCAACCCTTTTTTCAAAGAAGGAAAGTGCTACGCTTAAACGATTTTCACAAAATTCGTGTACTTATCCTAATAACTAATTGAGGAAAGTATGTCGTATGACTGATGTTCCTACTTAAATATTTTTCCTTCTAAAATTCTTCAGAAAAATATTTGTTTTAACATAATGGTGGAAATTGAGTTACTTTAAAATCGATCAGAATCAGAACTTCCATAAATTTGCAAAACTCAATCAATAACTTCAGCGCTTTTAAAATTTTCAGAAAAATAAGTCATTGATTAAGGGGGAGAATGTTTTCAAATCTATATCATCTAACGAGGTTATCTAATTATCCTATTTGCTTAATTGAAAAATGATGTTAACCTACGTTGAAGGACTAGGTGCCTAGGATATGATTGTTAGGATTAGATTATTAGAGTTTGATTAACACATTATTCCCATGCTTTACATGATCTGATTGATATGTTGAATTGACTTTTGTTAGTCGATTGCTATTTGGGTGATGTCGACCACCATATATCTGTATGTGTGTTCACTAACGTATGCAGGTATATTGGTAAATAAGAATGTTCCCGATCCGGATCCCACAAATGAAGATGATTGGATGCTAAAAGGAAAGGGTAACTATATCTTGGGTTGACAAATGAAGAAACAAAGCTTAATTTGACTTCTATAGAGAGTTGGCATGAGAAAATGCAACGTAAGAGGTCTCACTGCATCAGCAGATGGTTTTCTTCATCATCAAATGAAGAAACGGAGCTTAATTTGACCTCAGTTGGCATGAAAAAATGCAACGTAAGAAGTCTCACTGCATCAACAGACGGTTTGTCTTCCAAACCCTACAGGAACAACAACAAAATTGGCTCAACCACCTAACGTATCTTTGTGCAGGGATAATAGTGGTAATACCATTTTTCTAAAAGTTTGAAAAATATTGTTTTTGAAAATGGAAAAATGTTGTTTTGAAAATAAATCGGATTCAAAGTTTTGAAATCAACCGGACTTTATTTTGTCAAATCTTAAGTGATTTCAAATTAAATATTTTCAAACGATATTTCATCTATCATGTCCGTTTGTACAAAAAAAAGTGGTGATCTAAAGATTTAATGTTATGTCATGGTATGATTTTCTTTAGAAATGAAAGATCTTTGAAAATGAAATTTTTTCTATTCTTGTTTGATTGTGAAATTGTTTTATTTTTCTTAAAGATCTATTAAAACTATCATACCTGACACTTACAATCTTTAATGACTAAAATTGATCCGTATCATTCATTTTTCAAAATTAAATGTTGCCACGTCTTTCCCCAAAATTTTCTAAATGAGTTAAATCAATCGGTATCCAAAATCTCAATTGGTTTGAAATTTTTGATCGGGGGAGAGATCGTGATTTAAATCTCAAATCGGTTTTAAAGGGTGATTGTTTCAAAGCACTCATTCCTTCATGTGTCAAACGATTTTCAAATACATAATGCACATGATTGTGGAGGAGCATTTAACCTAAAACCATAAGAGTATTTAAACAAGGCCACATTTTCTCCCATGTTTTCTAAACCTTATTAAATCACTTGGGATCCAAAATCTCAAAGGGTTTGATATTTTTTGATCGGGGGAGAATTTGTGATTTAATAATGAAATTTGATAAAAGGTGATCGTTTTGATTCAATTGTGCAGGTTGTTCTCCCATATGTGCTAAATGCTTTCGAATCTTGAAGCATATATTGAGGGAGAGCATTTCAAAAAGAAAATAAACTTTCAAGGTACAAAGATTTCTATGTTTCAACATAAAGTACCTTGATTGATCTTCTAAATGGTTTCTTAATGGGTTTTGTGATCGTTGATGTACTTCAAATGAACTCTTTCCTCTATGTGATAAAATGATTTCAAATATCCTATGCACATATTGAGGGGGAGAATTTACCAAGAAAATCAAATGGCTTTTTCTATGAAAATTGTGATCAAAGAAAATATTTCAAAGTCCTCTTGCCTCCATGTGCTAAACAATTTCTAAATCATATGCACATGTTGAGGGGGAGCTTTTCTAAATGATCAAAATAATTAAGGTACAAAATGCTTTGATTTTATATCACAAGTACCTTGATTGATTTTCCAAATGATTTTTCAATTGGTTTCGTGAAGGAATGAACTGTACCAAAAGATCGACCATTTTACTTTATGCATGGAGTTATAAGGATGGTGAGGTTAGGTATTAGTTCCCACGATCCGCCAAAACCGGAGGGATCTACCCAGGGACAATCCACTAGATAGTGTAGAGTCCTTAGGTATATTGAGAAAAGGAGAAAAGTGAGAATTGGGAAGAGTGCGGACTGAGATAGAGCTAGAATTGGAATATACCCAACAAGGTTCTAGTTATGAAGTCTCGGTAAGCACTGAAGGGGTTGAAGAATGAAAAAGAAATGAAATGAGAAAAGGGTGAATAGAAATAGCCCTCCATTAATTCAACCTTAGGGTAGAAACCGGGTTCAACACATATGCTACTGGTGGTTACTAAGGTAACACCGGTATTGAAGACAAGACATCATAGACCCAGTGACGCACTGTACTAACTTCCCAAGCTACTCAAGTTCCTCTTAAAAGGACTTGTTTCATTCTCATGGGGAACCTACATAATCTATCTACTTTCTCTTAGAGATTGTTGATATTGAAGAAGGAGACCCTCTCCCTAGTCTCCGACATAGGAACCAAATGTGCACAATTGAGTCTAGAGACAAGAGATCATCCAAAATATCTCATTAAGAGTCCTACGCATTATCCTTGTGGTACCGATTGATCTTTATAAAAGATCTCACATGTCACCCACCAAGAGCTTGTTTGATGTTGGCTCTAGAGGGCTTTCCATCTTCATCGTGAATATATTTAATATATCACTCAGATGTTCTGGCAATACCACAAGGATAATGCGTAGGACTCTTAATATATAAACTCTCTTTCCACGTTGTGTGAAATAGAGAGTCTTCATTGACATTGTCCTAAAGAGATTTATTTGGTGATCTCGTGGCTCTAGACTCAATTGTGCACATTTGGTTCCTATGCCGGAGACTAGGGAGAGGGTCTCCTTCTTCAATATCACCAATCTCTAAAAGAAAGTCGATAGATTATGTAGGTTCCCGGTGAGAATGAAACAAGTCCCTTTTAAGAGAAACTTGAGTAGCTTGGGAAGTTGTAGTGCAGTGCGTCACTGGGTCCATGACGTCTTATCTTCAATACCGGTGTTACCTTAGTAACAACCTGTAGCATATGTATTGAACCCGGTTTCTGCCCTAAGGTTGAATAATTGGAGGGCTATTTATTTTCACCCTTTTATCATTCAATTCTTTTTCATTCTTCAACCCCTTCAGTGCTTACCGAGACTTCATAACCAGAACCTTGTTGGGTTTATTCCAGTTCTAGCTCTATCTCAGTCCGCACTCTTCCCATATCTCACTTTTCTCTTTTTTTCATCATACCTAAGGACTCTACATTATTTAGTGGATTGTCCCTGGGTAGATCCCTCCGGCTCTGGCGGGATCGTGGGAACGAATACCTAACCTAACCATCCTTATATGACCATACATAAAGTAAATTTGGTCGGTCTATTTGGTATTGTTCATCTGCCATTGGAACCAATTGAAAACCATTTGAAAAATCAATCCAGATACTTGTGATATATTATCAAAGCATTTTGTACCTGAATTGTTTTTGATATTTTTAGAAAAAGAGCTCCCCCTCAACATGTGCATCATGTATTCGAAATCGTTTTGGCACACGGAGGCAAGAGGAAGGATTCAATTCTTTGATTACTATTTTCTAAAAGATATCAACATCACTTTCCTGATCAAAGTTAGTATTTTTCATACTTTGTTAAGGATAATTTTGGGAAGGATGTGGTTTTCAAAAAGTTGCTCCCCCTCAATATGTGCATAGAAATTTAAAAGTGTTTTGCACATATTAGGGAAAACTTGCACATTGAAACAAATCAATCACGTTTCAATCCTTTTTGGTTTGAAATAGATGCACCCCCTCAACATGTGCATGGAAAATTTGAAATCGTTTGGCACATGTGGGGAGCAGAGCTTGTAGATCACTATAAAACCATTTATCGATTTATCAGTTTAAATCCAATTTAAATCACAAATTCTCCCCCGATCACAATTTTCAAATCATTTGAGATTTGTGATCTCTGTAGATTTAGATTGATTTTGAAAGCTTTTTGAGGAGAATTGTGACTTGCTTTTGAAAACATCTAACTGATAAGGATCAAATCTGAGACTTTACACTCCAAAGATTAAACATGCTTAAATATCTTTTTGAAAACATGACATAAACCTTGGTCTGAACCAATTGTATGAGAAATAACCTTTTGATTTAAATGAAATCATTCTCCCTCTCAATCAATGACATAAGTTGTTGATTGAGAGATAGATTGACAAATGTCAAGTCCAGATGATTTTCAAAAATTGAGACCGAGTTATTTTAATTTGTTTTCAAAAAGATAACAAATATTTGTTTTTAGAATCAGAGCATGAGATTTGAAAAATAAGATAACACATGGCTCTGTTCTTTCTTTAAAAACGGGTT